>JAQQAF010000002.1:32856828-33456828 GCA_029747655.1 Ensete ventricosum | reverse complement strand
ATATTATATTATACAAGTATTATATTATATTTTAATACCGGGTGATACACACTGTACATACCACCCGGTATGGGTCCCGTACCAGTACCGATAATATATCGGTACACCGGTACGGACCGGTAAGTCAAACCTTGCTCTTAACTAAACTAAATGTTTGTTATGTCGCTTGAAACGGTACATTATGGGTAGATACTGGTCTGAGTATGGGTTGATACGTAGATCAACTTGTGGGCGGTCCAATTAAAATAATAACAAATTTAAAAATGTTGGGGCCTTGTCAAAATCAACATTATAAAAAAAACAGATTAGGGCTTGCGAACGCTTGCCCTCTTCGTGTAAGATGTCGCCTCATCATCGTTGCTTTGCCATTGCTGCTTCGACGCTTCCTTGCCGCTGTCGCTGTAGTTTCGACACTTCCGTTGCCACGCCACTGCCATTGCTCTTTTCCTATTCTTTCTTCTTCCTTCTCTTCTTCCTTGGTCCTTCCTCCCTCCTTACTTCCTCCACCGCCTTTTCCTCTTCTCCCTCTTTTTCTTCCTCACCAGATCACTTGTACGCACTGATGTACCATGTGTCGGTACATCAGTATAGACTGGTATGTATCAATTTGACAAATTGTCGAAATAGGTCCGGTACCTGAAAGACAATCCTTGACTAAACATATGGCTTTTTATAGATCTTAATGATGGCAAAAGATTAATGTAGCTATCTCAAAATAGTTGGGAAATACAGCCTTGTTGTATTTGTTGTTGTTGTATGTACTGGTCTAATTAGTTTTTTAGACCTGGTTGGCTGGTTATGTGAATGTTGAGCTTTAGTATAGGTTGGTACATTGCCCATTAATTAGAAAGCTAAAGTCTAATGGAGTAGAATAATTATAGAGTGACCTTCCGTCGACCATGCATAGGCAAGAGGCTGGTGCATTAGCCGCCCTTTATAAGTATAGTGGAATAAAATATCAGGTTTAGTGTTGCCTTAAAAAAAGGGATTGATAAGATAAAACTAACTCTTATCTAAATGCCTCTTTCCTACTTGGTCCCCTCACCATGACTACTGGTTGCTTTGATATCACTTGTCACTATTGGTTTGACATGAAACCAACTCGTTAACTTGATGAGCCTAAAACCATGTGGCTTAAAATTCGTAAGTCAAGGTTAATGGTATGTAGAGGCTTATCTAGCCATATTATTTTGATATGGGACTATTTGGGGTATTGTATCAAATATTTCAATCTATGGATAAACTAGACTTTGTTCATATGCTACTTTTGTTGTGATTTTAACTGTAGCATCTTGTCGCTTATGAACTTCTGTAATTGTTTTTTCTTCAAAAGAAGCATTGGATTGGTGCAGAGAAATAAGCATGCTCTTATGAATGAAGATTTAAGGCTGAAACTCCTATGTCAATGCACCGTACTGGTCAACAATTTTAAGCCCTAGTTACTTCTATATTATATTTGCTCTTCCGTGTGTACATCTCCCATTTGTGGACTATAGTGGCTTGGTTGGGTAGCGTTTATATCTTTTAACATATATCCTTAGTTTACATTCTCTATCCTCACTCATGACCGTTGTATTTTTTTTTCAATTTATTTACCTTGATGTTCTCTCTTTTTGCTACTGTGAACTAGGCTAAACATATGTGTGCATTGTTTGAACTTTGAATGATGTGATACTTCTCTTTGGCTTTGGGATTTAATTTAAAATTGTATACAGTTTTACTTTTCACACTAAATGTCCTAATGATGTTTGTTTTGACAGGCACTTGCCAAGGATGTTCCTTGGAGATTAAAGGGGCCACGTGTTCTAGAGATTCTTCAAGCTGTAAGTTTATTTTTTTAAATTCTCATATGGCGCTGTTTGCAAGCTCCCCTATTTCCTTAATTATATCCATTTCCCATGGATGATTCTATCATCACCTACTCTTTCTGATCATACTATTTGGTGAATGTTCTGTGAAATAATACATATAATTAGTGTTGACGTGCCTTCTTTCATGGTGCACTATAGTTGCATACTTGCTGTAGTTCAGTTTTACAATATGTTACTTTGAAAATCTGGCAAAATGTGTTAAATTTATTTAATAGAAACACAAAATTGGATTAATTTTCTTTTACACATTATTTGTATAAAATCTTTGGCATCCTTTTATTTGCAATATTTTTGTGTTATTCAATAAACCTAAACCATTCGACCTATCATTTCTTCTATCTACATATGTCAACCATGATAGAGTTAATTTTCTCGTAGAAATTTACATTCATGACCTTAGTCTTTCATTTGCTATATAAAAAGGTCAATTTTTGTTGACACCTCGTACTATGCCTCAAAATCCAAATCACCCCCTGTACTATAAAACTCGTATAAGTGACCCCCCTAACTATGATTTCACATCAAAGTGACCCCTCGTACTATTCTGTGGTTGTTAAACAAACCTCTTCTATTAATAAAAAGGGTAACGACGTCTGTTTTTTAAATTGGGAGAGGTCTATTTGATTTTCAATATAGTCAAACTATGTGAAGAGAACTTAAAAAATCAAAGACACCCCCTGCACTATAATATCTTAATTAAATATACCCCCCGTACTATCATTATTCATCAAATTTATCCCCTGAACGTTAATAGAATGGTATTAAGTAATAGAAACGTCATAAAAAAATTGGTCTTAACTTCCAACATTGTTATGATTGTTTACTTCTTTTAAGTGTGACTAAATATCGGCAACACCTCTCCCAAAACTCGAACATATCTCATTTACAACCAATCATAGAACCTGCAAAGAACAACAAGATATAACTAATTGATTAAACTATCACAAAGTCAGAAACATTGTCAACTAAACATGTCATACAAACATCTTATGTACCCAACTACTAGTAATCCAACAACCATGTCAAGTGGAATGTACATCAATAGTAATCCATTTCATATATCTTTATTTCTAACAGAGAGGGCCTCTTTGATGCAAAATCATAAGTACGGGGGGTCACTGATACTAGTTTTAAAGTACGGGGGGTGATTTTGATTTTGAGGCATAGTATAGGAGGTCAACAAGAATTTCAATCATTATTTTACCTAACGGCGTAACCTTATTTCTAACAGAGGGGGCCATTTTGATACGAAATCGTAGTACAGGGGTCACTTATATGAGTTTTAAATTACAAGGGGGTGACTTTGATTTTGAAGCATAGTACGAGGGATCAACAAGAATTTCGGCCTAAAAAGAATGATGTTGTCCACTATCTATTTTTCTTTATGAAATAGTGGGTCTTAGTGTTATGAAAGATTGCTGATTTTATGATCTAGGTGAACAAAATTTGAGTATTTAGAATAAACCTCTATCCTTGCAAGGTAAAATTTGAGTTTTACATTATCTCCCTTGTTCACTAGGCTGCTCTTTTTTATCTGTTTGTGCCTTCCAAGCTTTGATAAAAGACTTTCCCCTATTGCCTAACCCTCAATTTCCTTTGTATAATATTTTCATAAAATATTAAGTCACATTTAAATGATCTAAAGGTTATAAGAGGGATACTAGTAAGCAAAATAAGACAATCACATGCTCCAACTCCAACCACAGCTTATGAACCCAGTTCAAACACATGTAAAGAATCTAACATTGCTATCAATCATAGTCTTGAGACTTACACATTCATCAATGTGTTTGACTGATCAAGACAAAAATAGGTTCTTGAATAGAACCGAAATGGATATAAATCAATCAAAGAAACAATTTGTCAATTTTAGTTTATTTTTTTTCTACATGACTTGGCATCCTAACATGTGAAACACTGTTTCTGATGTTAATTATAATATCAGAATGTATTTGTCATTAAATTATTTGAACATATTTCAACAACATATATGATATAACCATGTAAACATCGTTTGTTCCCATGATATGAATTATGATTTTTGGATTCAAAAGGATTATCCAACAATTAAAGTTCACATTTCTTTTAAAGAGATAGACCCTCATCAAAGTATGATTCATCTTGTTTATGTCATTTTGTTACTCCTTGGTCTATTTATTTTGTTTTAGTTTGGACTAAGGTCAAACATTCTTCTCAACTAAGATTGTGGCCAAGAAAACCCAAAATACTGTGAGGGCTTCTGGTTGTCTAGGCATTGCAGTTGCTGGCGGTTTCAGATCCTTCTGCATAAGCAGAATGCCTTTGCCTAAAATCATAAAGCTATATATAATATGATCATTAGTTTGAGGGTTATCTTGGATGACCAGAAAATTTGTGTATCTCCTTTCCAGCAAAGTTCGTTGCTCACACTTCTGCACAATATATAGGCAGGCTAATGCATTCTTTCTCATATAGCTTGTTAAGCAGGACTCTAACATGTCACCTTGTCTGTGATTATGAGAAGCAACGGAAATAGTTGAGACCTATAATTTGCTGTCTTGTTGAAGTTATCATACACTTATTAGTAAAGATATTTATCGCTTCATTTTTTAAAATTCCACTTTTATATGCTAATCATGAGAAGATTAAGATTTGATTCTGTGCTTCAGATCCATAAATTTTGATAGCCATTTAAATTTAAGGTATTTGTCTCTGCTTCAGTATTGTATATTTAAATTTGTTATGATGAATGGACTGCTAATGTTGCTCTGCAGATTGATAGCAACACCGACGGACTTGTTGACTTCACTGAATTTGTTGCAGCAACTTTACATGTGCATCAGATGGAGGAACATGATTCTGAGAAATGGCGTTTACGTTGTAAAGCTGCTTTTGATAAATTTGATGTAGATGGAGATGGATATATTACACCAGAGGAACTTAGAATGGTAAAATTTTGGTTGTATAGTCCTTATTTAGAGTTCCATAGAGTTCTCCAGCAAACATAGTTCTTCCTTGAGCAATCTTGTCCCAGTGGTTGGTTTCTTGGGTTACCTGTTCACTTTGAAGAGCTTTCAATTTCAAATAATTTTAGGGGTGGTTCCTTAAGTGGTTTGCCTAGAAATTGTGTAGGTTGGGGGATCATCCCCTCTGTTATGCAAAAGAACAGAAAACAATTGTCTTTGCATGGTTCCATATTCATGCATCTTAATGTTGAAAAATTATGCCAAAATATATTAGTTTGTCAATGTCTACCACCATAAAATTTTGAACTCTAGAAATTTTTTTTTTCTAAACCTTATGAACACTTCCTCCTAAATAATAGTCAGTCTACTTATTGTCCATGAAGTGGACCAGTATTTTAGTCAGAAACAACTTCTAATTGGCTATTGTGTTTCATTTGCAGCATACGGGGTTGAGGGGTTCTATTGAACCATTACTAGAGGAAGCTGATATTGACAAAGATGGAAAGATTAGCTTGTCTGAATTCCGAAAATTACTAAGAACTGCAAGCATGAGTTCCAATGTTCCTAGTCCATCTGGTATAAGAAACCCTCAGAAGTTGTAACTCCCACTGGGTAGAGGAAAAAGATTGGCTGGAGTCATAAACATTGCCATTTCTATCATGTTCTTGCCAACAATTCTGAGGGTCATTATCAAGAGCCATATGAGATGGTTCAGCATGGGTGAAATCTTTAAGTTGCGAGTGAGAGATGAAAGGATCATTGGTAAAAGGAACTGCAAGAAAGCATTAACTGCTGGATGTAGTAATTTCGTGTCTTGCATGGTACATTATGTGCTTAAGTCAAGGGTCTCCTCAATCTTCCATCATGAATGAATGTGCTGTGTGTATCCGATTGCAAGTTGTTCCTACTGACATTTGTCCAAAAGGAGAAGCAACATGGGTGCAATGTGATTCACCCACAAATAATTATTTCTAAAGAGTTCGGCAGATAATGCAGATGATCGCTCGATTGTATTATCTAAAATTGTGATTGCAGACAAAATAATGAGCCTTATCTATCCATCAAAATTTGTGAGTATCATAAAATTTATCTTGCATTATATATATATTTTTGTTGACAAAGGATAAGTGGTGACATGGGAATTTGATTTCCGGATATTGACTTAATCTGTAAAAAACTTTTGCACTTTTACTAGCTAAGGTAGCTAGCATCTTCTGAGAAAAAAATAACAAAAATTCTCTGCTAGTTAGCTCGCCTACGATTTGAAGACGGGATTTGTCTTGAATTGGATTTGCTTAGATCTCGAGTTTTTCATATTGTAAAGGACTTCTATGTTGGACATACTACTGTCCAGTCCGCAGACGGCTTCCAGTAGCATCCCGTGGAATGAAGCCGATACCACTGTCTTGCGTCATTGAAGACCCGTCAACATTAGCATGAGTCCATTTTCTTTTACCGTTAGCCTAATTACATTCTTTTCTCCGTTAAGCTCTCATGACTTAGTCTGTAAAAGATGGCCATTTTGAAAGATGTAAACGTATTTAATTTGGCACACATTTGCAGGATGGTCAGAATCCTATTTATTATTTCCTAATAATTAGCTGTTTAGATGGCCCTTGAGAAAAATAATGCTTTGAAGCAACTCACGATCCAAGCTAATTACAGTGCTGGATATCCACATCCACGATTCCAACTCGGTGAGTCAGGATAACATGATAAGCCGACGTGGCCCTCGTAACCCTTCTCTCCCTTATATCCTCTCTATCCATGTTCCACGAAGCACAGCAGTATGTATGGCTTGTTCTCTGCTTGCTGCACCCACCTCCCTTTCCTCGAGACCTGCAGCCTCTCCATCTCCATCCCTCGTTGCCACCATAGCCAATGCGGTGCTGGGCAGCAGCCAAGACGTAACTCGCCGTGATCCTGTCGTCCTCGGTGGCGCTGCTGCTCGTCCCGGTGCGCTCCTCGGCCATCGTGGCCGCGGACGAGGAGTACGTTAGGGAGACGGCAGTTATGATCGGGAAGCTACGGATCGCTATCGGCATGGACAAGAAAGACGCCAACGTGGCCGCGGCCGTGGCGGATCTGCGGGAGGCGTCCAACTCATGGGTGGCCAAGTACCGGAGGGAGAAGGCGCTGTTGGGGCGGGCCTCCTTTAGAGACATGTACTCCGCCCTCAGTGCCGTCTCCGGCCACTACATCAGCTTCAGCCCCACGTCGCCCATCCCCGCCAAGCGCAAGACCCGCATCTTGGAAGAGGTGGACGCTGCCGAGAAGGCTCTTATCCGGGGGAGGTAGGCTACCCAAAAGAAGGAACAAGAAGGAAGCCGCGCTCCTAAATCCCATCTCCTCACTTCGTATGCAGTTTTCCTTCGACTGAAGCGCAATGCACTCACTGTATTCGAGTTACTTGTGCTGAAGGTGTACTTAAAACTCATTTGATGCTGAAAGCTGTGGATTTATTTGCTGATGTCTTTTATTTTACTGGAACAACGTAATTTGCATTGATGTTATAACCATTCTCTCGCTCTTTCTTGTGATGCTGTTCCCAAATCCAGATTCTAATGCGGTTGTCACGATTAATCAATTAAAAAAAATATATAAAATATGAGAATGTGTATACAAAGTAATTTTCATATCATTTTATCGAATCATAAGCTGTTAAAAATATGTTGGCTCGTAATTTAATAAATAAAATATTTTAAAAATCATGATTGAAGTCTAATCAAATATCTAAGTATTAATATTTATGTAAATCTAAATATTAAATATTGATCTCGATGAAAAGAATATTCAAGATACCTTTATAAACTTTTTTCTCCTCATTTTATGTATTCCGTCTTCTTGCCTTAAAAATAGGCAGAGCCTAACTTCATCAATAACAATGGTCAGAAATAAGAGAGAGGAATTGGATACAAACGGAGACGAAGTTGATACAAGTATGTCCATATCTTTTTCTCAAACAAATTTCTATCATTGGTATAATTGTTTTTCACATTATATTTATTTGTTAACAATTGATATGATATCAGAATCATAAGTTAATAAAATCTATTTATTTTATATTATAAACAAACTTGAGATTTATGTATGTGATTAATTTTTTTTATCATTTAATCATTTGAATCACATCGTAATCTTAGTTCGTAAAAATAATCATTGATTTATTTTTCATTAGATATGTTTATTATCATCTAGGGAAAGATATTTCTATTCTGATTATCGTGCTTGCATCATAGGATCTATCGACTTAGTTAGTAGCGTTGCTGCGTGCGGCGCCGCCAGTTGCTTGTGTGCGGCGGCCCTATTGTTCCTGCCGGCAACAGGACTGTCAAGGGCCGCAGTCTGCCTTGGTCGTCGGCCTTCCCTCGTGCATGCAGCGCTGCGTGCACCGACTACTGCTGTGGGCAACGGCGGCTGCGACAGCCCTGTTGAGGGCGGCGGCTTCCGTACCGGGGTGCGCGGCTGACTGCGGACGGCGGTGCTGCGTTGACGGCACGCGCGGTGGGTGAAGTAGGCCTGCACAGCGAAGGCAGGTGACGGACGGCGGTGCTGCGTTGACGGCACGCGCGGTGGGTGAAGTAGGCCTGCACAGCGCAGGCAGGTGACGGACGGCGACAGCTAGCAAAAGCTGCGGGCTTGCTCGCGGTGGTTCAAAGTGCTGTGATGGTCAGCTGGCAGCGGCAATCCCCCGGCGACGGTGCGCAAGAGTTGAGACTCGGCCTGCTAAAAGTCAGTTTTACCCTTCTGAATCAGTTAATTTCAATCTATATCCTTAGGTTCGATTTTGTCCTTCAAAATTGTCTATTTCTTATCTATACCCTGAATGACAAAATTCCAATCCTACCCTTATTAAATTGTTTTTTAATCGATATTACTTATTTTTGAAGTATGTCCGTTAGTGACAAAATTCTAGTCTTACTCTTATGAATTGTTTTTTTTTCGATCGATATCCTTTGTTTATATTTTTGCCCTTCAAATTTGGCATTATTCTTCCGTAGCCATAATTCATCAACAATAATATAAATTATGTCATAAAAATTTGATAAATAATTTTATCAGAATTAAAAAATAAATTATGAATATTTTTAATTTATTTTATTATTATTACTCATGTAACATAATTTATTAATGTTTAATTTAATTATTTATGTTATTTAGATATTAATATTATTATTATTTTAGATATTTATGTAGTTATTAAATACATTAGTATAAAAAGAAAATTATGAAATATTATTTATTTTCACATGAAAGTGTGATGTTTATTCTTGATTACTTGATCGTGCTTACTGAAATTTATATTCAATTATTATTGTGATATTTTATGAATAAATTGTACACGAGTAGAATTAAAGAAAAATTAAGTAAATATTATTTATAATTTATATGTTTAAGTTTTGTTTGGTTGATCATCAAAGTGATAGACTTTTTGAGATATAAATCATAATAAATAATTTATTATTTTTTATATTTTTTATTGATCTTATAATCGATAAAGTGGTCCAAATTAATAAATTTGTAAAATTATATTAAAAAATAGTTACAAATAATATTAAAAATAATATTGATAATAATACATAAGTAAGAGATTTAGATAATTTAAAGGATAGTCTTATTTAATTAATTATGTGAAGAGAAAGGATAATACTGTTTGAATAACCATGTAGATCAGGGTTATATACTTAAAGGTAACATCACAAAGATATGTGGATAATATTAGTCTTCCATAATTGTAATCTTACATTAGATATATTAATATTTCATTCAAATAAGAAATATTTATGATATCAATATACCTGTAGCATTATAGGCTATGTCATATCTATAACGAAAGAATCTAAAGGTTATTGAAGGATAAATATTTAGATCTATTCGATTATGAATCATATGCAACCTGTGAATTTTGCTTTAAATGAAAATTAGTCAACTCTTCATTTAGTGAAACTAGCGAGTGGGTCACTGAGTTGTTAGAACTCATACACATAGATGTATGTAGTCCTATGTCAACTCAGGCCATAAATTATTACTCATATTTCATTACATTAATTTATAAATTTTTCAAATATAGACATGTGTACTTAATGAAGTACAAGTTCAATAGTTTTGAGAAATTTATAGAATATAAGAATGAGGTAGAGAACTAGATTGGAAAGAGTATAAAAACTCTTTGATCAAATCGAGGATGTGTGTACAGAGTTCACTTAGTTCCTTATAGATCATGGGATCCTATCTTAATGGACTCCTTATACACCATAGCTCAATGGTGTATTGGAAAGGAGAAACCATATACTATTGGATATGGTGTGGTCCATGATGAATTTCATCGGTCTACTTGTCACTTTTTAAGGATACACCCTAGAGTCCACAGCTTACCTTCTGAACATAGTTCCAACTAAATCAGTAGTCTCTGCACCATATGAGATATAGAAAGAAAAGAAACACAATCATAAGATTGTTAAGATTTGGCATCAAAGACATAATAATTCAAATTCGTAAGATACCTTAAAGAAAATTATAGATATTATTTCTATCACCCTGAGACCCAAAATGTCTTCGTTACCAAGGGCAGTGTTCCTTGAGAATGAACACATTCTTAGTAGAGACAATAGGAGTATAATAGAGCTGAGCGAGGTTGGAGAACCTAGCTCAAGCACCATTCCATAGGACGAGTCTATTTAAGTACCTAGCACACAAGTTCCAACTTTACATAGGTCAGACAGAGTGTCCCACCCTCCTAAGAAATATACGAGATATATCAGGGGAGAGGACATAGAGAATGTTGATCCTCAAACCTACGAGGAGGCTATTACGAGCATAGACTTTGTAAAGTGATAAGAAGCCATGAATTCTAAGATGAATTTAATGTACTACAATAAGGTTTAAAACCTAGTTGATGCACCTGAGGGTATCGTACCCATTGGGTGCAAATGGATCTTCAATAAGAAGATCAAAGTAGATGAAAATGTGGAAATCTATAAGGGAAGGCTAGTGGCTAATGGGTATTATCAAAGACAATGTGTTGACTATGACAAAACTTTCTTGCCCATAGCTATGTTGAAATCCATTCAAATTTTGTTGGCCATTACAATACAATATGATTATGAGATTTAGTAGATGGATTTAAAATTACATTCCTCAATGGTAATCTTGAGGAGGAGGTATATATGATACAGTTTGAGTGATTTGTGTCCATGACTATGATAAAACCTTCTTACCCATAGCCATGTTAAAATTCGTTCAAATTTTGTTGGTCATTACAGTACACTATGATTATGAGATTTAGTAGATGGATGTAAAAAATCATGTTCCTCTGTGGTAACCTCGAGGAGGTGTATATGATACAGCTTGAGTGATTTGTGTCCAAGGATAGTCCAAACAAGGTGTGCAGATTGCTTAGGTCCAATACGTACTAAAGCAAGCTTTCCGAAGTTGAAACACAAGATTTGGTAAGACGATTAGATCTTATACTTTGTTAAGAACGAAGATGACCCATGTGTGTATAGAAAGGTAGGTGGAAGTGTTGTCACCTTCTTGATCCTATATATAGATGACATCCTGATTATTGGGGATGGTGTAAGAATTCTCTCCACGGTTAAAGCTTGGCTATCTAGACACTTCTCTATGGAGGACCTAGGGGAAGCATCCTATATTTTAGAGATTCAAATCTATATAGATAGATCCAAGATGATGCTTGGCTTGTCCTAATCTAGGTATATAGACATCATTGTCAAAAGGTTTGGCATGAAAAATTCTAAGAGATGATTTATACCGATGAGACATAGAATATCAATTTATAAGAGTATGTACCTAAAGACTTCTGAAGAAAGCACAGACATATATATGATACCCTATGCATCTACAATAGGGTCTATTATGTATGTTATACTATATATCAGACCTGATATAGCACATGTTTTAAGTGTCACAAGGAGATATTAAGCTGATCGAGGTTTGAAACATTGAAAGACACTAAAGTGCATCTTAAAGTACTTGAAAAGGACTAAGGATATTTTATTAGTATATAGAGGAGGTAGCCTCCAAGTTAAAGGCTATTGGTTACAGGTGCTCTACAAGCCAATCACGTGAGTGATGGCATGTGTGACACATTGCACAGTCTCTTTGTATCATTATTATTGACATATTTTGATATTATATTATATGTTAAATATATATATATTATGATGTCTATGGTTCTATGCAATGAGAATTGGATCATGATCAAATCACGATAATAAGATCGATTTGACAAGGAGGACTAATGGCTAGCCCGATATTGGGCCTAGAGGGTCACACACATATGGTGGATGCTTCAGTGAAAATTGAATATAGATCCAATTAGCCCCTATTCTCATTAGATGAGACCCGACATTGATGAGCTCCTTGCATGAGACCCAATTAGAAGACAAAGGAGATTATTGGATAGAGATACAATAATCTAAGGTTAGTGGGTGAGTGGATGAAGATCCAATACCCACTAGAATAAGATTTCCTAGGGTTTTTGGTGGCTCTCTATAAATAGGAGGTAGGGACGGTTGTTAAGTGATAGGATACACCTTTGGTCGCCCCCCCTATTCTCCTTCTCTCTTTCTCCTTCTCAGCCGATCAGCCCCTCTCTAGCGTGAGAGGGCAACAAAGAAGATAGAGAATCTTCTTCCAAGTTCATTGCGAGAAGCTACGCAAGAATTGCGAGATGTGGGGCTGAGATTGGAGGCATATCGCTACATTAATCTATCGTGTGGATACCGTTAGAGAGGACACTTGACCTCCTTCATCCTCTCCATCTGGATATGAAAAAATAGGCATATATGATCTCCCTTGGTAAATAATCTCACATAATACAACTTTTTCAATTTTGTGGCTTTCTACGCACCAATCTTTGCATGATAATTTTGATCTACATGGGAAATCGATTTCGTTTTGATCTTCCACTGTGCATGTAATGCTCCCACTGAGGTTTCCTAGTAGTGGTATCAAAGCCAAGGTTATTCGTGCAAAGATTGGTTTTAAACTATGTGTGATGAGATTGAATCGCGTAGAACTGTTCTACACATTTATTGCAGTGATTGGCAATGAAGGTAGTGTTGTCTGTGGGCGAGGGGTAGCCACCTATGGGTTGCCTGCCTGTAGGGGTGGCCGCCCATGGCTAAGCCCCTTTTAGGGGCGATCTGGCTACTTGCAAGGGTGGGCGCCCGCGGCTAAGCCCTCTCCAAGGGCGATCAAGCCGCAACTAAGCTGCATGTAGGGTTGATCGACTACGGTAGGGGTCGCTTGTAGGGCGACCGCCAGCATAAGGGCAACCACCAACGATAAGGGTGATTGCCAATGACAAGGGCCACCTATGGGCCAGGTGGCCGCGCGAGGCACCGTCGCCTGCCCATGGCGAACAACACCGTCACCTGCTTAGGGGTGATGATAACAGCCGCAAGAATAGGGCAGTAAGGGTTAGGTTTTTTTGGTGGCAAAAAGATGATAATGCCCCTCAAATTTGAGAAATTTTAAGGTCTGTCCTTTTGTCTAGAATTCTGAAAATGGCCTTAACAATTTTAGAAATTCCTAACATGTCCTAATTTTTTAAAAAATAATTAATTAAATAATTTAATTAATTATTTATTTTCTAGTAATCCTACATGGTGATGTGCACATGTGATGTATGATGTGGATGAATGATCATGAGTCATGTGATGTGATGTGTGTATATATGATTATTATTATTATTGACGTCTGCGAGCTTCCGTTTTTTTTTTTTATTGTTAGGTCTGTGTACCTATGATTATTTTGTAGTTACATAAAGAGGTGCGATGAGAGCGTGGAGGAGACAACGGGATCAACAATGATGTGATGGGAGATCACGATGTATGATGATGCAGCGAGGATCCGACGGAATCATTGATGAGGATATCAACGATCACATGGCATGAAGATGCGATGATGCACATATAGATCCTATTGTGAGTGATTAAGCATGTTGGTTTGGGCTTAATCATATTAGGTGACGACTCATGATCATCTGGTGTGGCTTGTATATGTGATATGTGTTGTACACCTACTTTATATATATATATATATATATATATATATATATATATATATATATATATATATATATATATATATATATATATATAATACGTATGTGTGTGACATGATATATTAGGAGATCGATACAAAACAAAAACCCCTCTTATGATAATATTGAGTCGGTAAGCATGAGGTAATAAAATTGGCTCATGTGGCCTTCCATCGTTATAGGAAGAAATTGAATCACGATATAAGTTGAGTTAGTCGAGTCACTTGAGGCTCACCTATTTACGTGATCGAGATCTTGCTTACGACATATAGATGTCACCGGTGACCTGGGGACATGGTATGCTTGGTCAAGTTACTCGAGAGTATATCATTGAATCAAACTCATCTTATAATGATGGTGATAACTTAACTGAACTTCATGGTTGGTTAAGCAGTCAAGACTATGATGATTCAGAGGTTGAACATGATGGGAATCATAAGGAGTTGTGATTGGCGAGAGTTGTCCATCTTTTGGGCTTAGTGTAATTAGTCAAGTCACTCGAGGTTGTACTAAAACGCCGATTAGATCCCGATCCCCATAAGAAGTCTATCGGAGACTTTCATTTCACGTGGCAAGGGTGTCGCATGATTCGCTAGGAAAATAGTGGGAGTAAATGAAGATAGAAGTTCATATCTAAGTTAGTTTTTTCATAAAATCTGTATGTTATTTATTTATACTATTTCTTGTTTATCATAAACATATCGCTCGTAAACCTCCTACGTGGCATACTTGATGCCAACTATCTCACTGTTCTAAACTACATGGAATGGTTCCACAATTTGAGAATAATTCTCACGACAGAGAAAATTGTGTATGTCCTTGATACAATAGTGCCCACGTTAGAAAGGGCAAGCAAGGATAAGATCGCTCGCTATGTAAAGTATATAGACGATTCCACTTTGGCAAAATGCTATATGTTGGCCTCCATGACTCAGTTACAGAGACAACATAAAGGCATGGATGTCAATTCCATCATTTTTTATCTTCGCCAACTGTTTGAGGAACAGGGAAGAACTCAAAGAAATGAGATATCCAAGAGTCTCTTCTAGCCAAGATGACATAAGGGACATCAGTTCAGAACCATGTCCTAAAGATGATAGAGTGGATCGAGAAACTCACAGCTCTAGGAATAGTTCTAGAGGATAACCTGTGCATTGATCTTATACTTTAGTTCCTATCAGATTCCTTTTCTCACTTCATCATAAATTTAACATAAGGAAGTTTGAGGTGACTCTCCCTAAGCTCCTTAATATGTTGAGGGAAGCTGAGAGTGTCATCAAGAAAGAGAAGTCAGTTCTCTATATTGGTGAGACCAAAAAGAAAAGAAAGGCCAATAAGACCCTTAAGAAGGGCAAGGGCAAAGAAAGACTGGGTAAGGTAAAGGTTACCAGGAAAGACCTTGCAAAGAACAAAGGACGGTGCTTCCACTGCAGCAAAGATGAGCATTATAAGAATTACCTTGCAGATAAGGCGAAATAGAAGCTTTAAGAAGCTTCAGGTATATTCATGATCAGCCTCCACTTGTCAGATTTTCATGATAATACATAGGTTTTGGATATTAGGAGTGCTTATCATATATGCAATATGTTGCAGATTCTAGCAAGACCTAGGAGACTGGACAGAGGCGAGATGAACCTCAAGATGGGCAATGAAGTAAGAGTTGCTGCAGTTGCCATTGTGGAGGCCACCTTACATCTGCTCAGTGGAGTTATCATTGCATTAGATGCATGTTATTTTGTTTCCTCTATTATCAGAAATATTATTTCTATTTTTTGTTTGACAATTAGTGGATATAAATTAGTTTTTGAGAATAATAGTTGTTCAATAATTTTGGATGATGAGATCATCACTAGAGGGACCATGATAAATGGCTTATATGTGTTAGACACTTCTCCACACATCATGAATATAAATACGTCTAATAGGAAACAAGATAAGATGAACAATGCATACATATGACATTGTAGGTTAGGGCATATCCATGAAAGAATGATTTAAAGGTTGCTAAAAGATAGATACTTAGATCCATTTGACTATGAGTCATATGCAACTTGCAAACCTTGTCGAAAGATAACCAACTCTCCTTTTAGTGAAATTGGAGAGAGAGCTACTGAGCTACTAGAACTTATATATAGTGATGTATATGGTCATATATCGACTCAGGCTATAGGTGGTTAATCATATTTTATTACATTCACTGGTAATTTCTCTAAGTATGGATATGTGTAACTTGCAAACCTTGTCGAAAGATAACCAACTCTCCTTTTAGTGGAACTGAAGAGAGAGCTACTGAGCTACTAGAACTTATATATAGTGATGTATATGGTCATATATCGACTCAGGCTATAGGTGGTTAATCATACTTTATTACATTCACTGATAAATTCTCTAAGTATGGATATATGTACTTGATGAAGTACAAGTCCGAGGCCTTTGAGAAATTTAGGGAATACAGGAATAAAGTAGATAACCAGATTGGAAAGAGTATTAAAACTCTTTGATCATATCAAGGTGGAGAGTACTTGAGTATAGAGTTCACTCATTTCCTCAAGGACCATGATATTTTATCCCAGTGGACATCTCCTTATACACTTCAGCTCAATGGTGTATCAGAAAGGAGAAATCATATGTTGTTAGACATGGTGTAGTCTATAATAAGTTTCGTTGACCTACCTATCTCATTTTGGGGATATGCCCTAGAGACCGTAACTTACCTTTTGACCAAAGTTCTATCTATTGGTTACAAGTGCCCTGCAAGCCAATCATTGAGTGATGACACGTGTGACATATTGTGTGATCTTTTTACTTATGATTAATATTGGTATATTCTCATATTATATTATCTGTTGCATATATATATTATGATATCCTTGGCTGCAATGGGAATCGGCTCATGATGAGATGATGATGATGAGATCGATTCGTCTTTAAATACATATCCCAAATAACTCTCGGTCATAGTTACTCGAGAGGGATATCAGACAGACCGATGTACTGTATACCCGTCCATATGATGAAGTCGATTGGTCTCATAGCCACTTGTGTGAAGACACTAAGGATATAATACAGGTGCTCATTGGAGAATGAGTTCACTGATTCATCCGCTTATATAATGTTGTATGGGTAATGATACATAATATCAAACATTGATTCCATAGTTCCAATTATGTGTTTGGTCCTTAGTCTCGATACACCAAGGATGCCTTGTATGATGAGTACTCTTTTCTTTGACGTCGGACTTACAAGTTTAAAAAGTTCTAAATTTGGTACAACCAGTTATCAGGATTGGTAGCCAACCTTATGAAGGTAATTGAGTGTTAACAAAGAATAATCCACTCTCGGTATCATGAGCGAAATATCTCATATGTGCTTGCTCAAACAAATCCCTGGCCAAGGTCATTCAGATTGAGAGAGAAGGTGTTCTATGAGAGAATCCGATTAAAGTAAGACTTGGATGGATTCCGTATATGGCCTGATAGTACCATGTCCAATATATGATCTCTAGGATATTAGTTGGATAAGAGACTATAAATACATGATAATTATGGACAAACATGTCCAATGGATTTGATCCCCCTGTACCGTCTAGGGACTATGGCGTAGTGGCCTAGTATGTCCATAGTTGATGAGTTGAATGAATTTTTATAGGGATAATAATTTACTATATCATAAGGAATTTTGATGGGAGTGACTCATGACCAGCTTGATATCGGACTTAGAGGGTCACACACATATGGTGGATGCTTCAATGAATAGAGGATTGTATATAGATCCAATTAGCTCGTATTCTCATTAGATGAGACCCTACACTAATGGGCTCCTTCCATAAGGCCCAATTAGAGGCCAAATGAGATTATTGGAAAGAGATCCAATAATACAAGATTAATGAGTAATTGGATGGAAATCCAATACCCACTAAGGTAGGACCCCTAGGGTTTTTGGTGGCTCTCTATAAATAAGAGGGGAGGCATATAGATAATAGGCTGCATCTTTGGCCGCCCTCTCCTATTATCGTCCCTCCCTCTGCACAAGAGTTGCGAGACCTGAGATTGTGATTGGAGTATCACTACAATGATCCATCGTGTGGATATCACTAGAGAGGATGACACTTGACCTCCTTCATCCTCTGTCCGGATCTGAAAAAATAGGGATATACGATCTCCTTAGGTAAAAAATCTCTCATATGATGTTGTTTTTCGATTTTGTGGCTTTCTCGTGACCTAATCTTTTGCACGATGATTTGATCTGCGTGGGAAACATATTTTGTTCTAATCTTCTACTGTGCATGTGATGCTTCCGCTTGGTTTCCCAACACCATTTAAGTCGGTAGTGTCTACACCATAAGAGATATGGAAAGGAAAGAAGTCAGATCTTAAGGTGGTTAAGATTTGAGGCTATCCTGCCGATGTTAGAAGGCACAACCTCGACAAGTTAGAATCAAGGATAAAAATATGCACTTTCGTGAGTACCCTAAGGAGACTTTAGGGTATTATGTCTATCATCCCGAGAACCATAAGGTCTTTATTGCCAAGAGGGCTGTGTTACTTGAGAAGTAACACATTCTTGGTGGAAACAATGGGACTGAGATAGAGTTGAGCGAGGTTGGAGAACCTAGCTCAGACACCATTTCAGTATCCGAGTTTGTTTAGGTACCTAGCACATAAGTTCCAACTTTGCGTAGGTCTAGCAGAATATCTCACTCTCCTGAAAGATATGTGAGACATATAAGTGGAGAGGACTCTTAGGATGTTGATCCTTAGACCTATGAGGAGGCTATTATGATTATAGACTCTGAGAAGTGACAAGAAGCTATGAATTCTAATATGGATTCCTTGTACTCAAACAAGGTTTGGAACCTTGTGGATGCATATGAGGGTATTGTACCCATTGGTTGCAAATGAATCTTCAAGAAGAAGATCATAGCAGATGGAAAGGTAGAGACATATAAGGCAAGGCTGGTGACTAAAGGATATCGTCAAAGCCTAGGAGTTGACTATGATGAAATCTTTTCGCGTGTAGCCATACTTAAATCCATTATAATTCTTTTGGTTATTACAACACATTATGATTATGAGATCCGATAGATGGATGTGAAAATCATATTCCTAAATGGCAACCTTTAGGAGGAGATGTATATGAAACAACTAGAGAGATTCACATCTAGAGAGTCCAAATAAAGTGTGTAGATTACTCAGGTTCATTTATGGATTGAAGCAAGCTTTCTGAAGTTGAAACATAATATTTGTTAAGACGATCAGATCTTATGACTTTGATAAGAACAAAGATAAGCCTTGTGTATATAGGAAGGTAAGTGAGAGCACTATCACTTTCTTGGTGTTGTATGTGAATAACATCCTAATCATTGGGAATGATTTAAGAATGTTTCCAAAGTAAAGGTTTGACTATTCAGAAACTTCTCCATGAAGGACTTAGGAGAAGCATCATCCTATATTTTGGGGATCCGGGTCTATAGGGATAGATCCAAGAGGATGCTTGGCTTGTCCCAGTCTAGGTACATAGATTTCATTGTCAAAAAGTTTAGCATAGAGAATTCCAAGAGAGGTATTATACCAATGAGATATAGAATCACTTTCTAGGAGTATGTCCCTAAAGTTTTCTAAAAAAATGGCAGACATGGATAGGATACTATATGCCTCAGCGATAGGGTCTATCATGTATGTTATGTTATGTACTAGGCCTGATATAGCCCATGCTCTGAGTGTCACAAGCAGGTATCAGGCGGATCCAGGTTTGGAGCACTTGAAGACAGTAAAGTGTATCCTTAAGTACTTGAAAAGGATTAAAAATCTTTTACTGGTATATGGAGGAGGTAGCCTCCAGGTTGGGGCTATACAGACTCAAGTTTCTAGTCTGACATTGATGATAGCAAGTCAAACTCAGTGTATGTTTTCATCCTAAATAGAGGAACAGTAAGCTGGAAGAGTTCTAACCAAGATACTACTACTAACTCGACCACAGAGGTAGAATATATTATTGCAGCAGAGGCAGCAAAGGAAGGGGTGTGGATGAAGAAGTTCATCAGGGATTTGGGAGTCGTACCAAGCAGCGTGAAGCCATTCCCATATAGTGTGACAATAACGGGGCGGTCGCTCAAGTAAAGGAACCCAGGTCTCATTAGAAGTTTAAGCATGTTCTGAGGAGATTCCATCTGATTAGAGAGATCACAGCCTAAAAAGATATAGTAATGGAAAGAGTTCCATCTGAAGATAACATTGCAGATCCATTGACAAAATCGTTGGCTCAGATTATCTTTGAGTGGCACAAGTGTCTGATGGGGATCATGTTGGGAAACTCAATGAGAGCATCACATGCATAGCAGAAGAACAAAACAAAAATAGTTTTCGGTGTATATCAAATCATCGTGCAAATATTGGTGTATAAAAAATCTGTAAAATCGAAAACCATGATATGTAAGAGATTGATTACCTAGGGATGTAAAACATCCTCCTCTCTAATGATATCTACACGAGAGATCGTTACAGCGATGCTCCTTCAATCGCACCCCGAAACTCTCACAACTCTTGCGTAAAAAGATGAGGGAGGGAGGAGAATAGGAGGAGGCGACCAAAGGTACAATCTATCACATAAGAGACAACCTTGCCTCCTATTTATAGAGAGCCACAAAAACCCTAGTGCATCTTGTCTTAGTGGGTATTGGATCTTCATCCAAATTATACAATAACCTTGGATTATTAGATCTCTATCCAATAATCTTAATTAGCCTCTAATTGGACCTCATATAGTGATTCATCAATGTTGGTTCTCATCCAATGAGAATAAGAGCTAATTGGATAACTCATATCCAATCCTCTACTCGTTAAAATATCTACCATATGTGTGTGACCCTCTAGGCGTAATATCGAGTTGACCCTGAGTCCTCCGTGTCTAAACTCCTTCTAACTCAATGACTTGTTATCCCATAATAATTCACTCAACTCATCGACTATAGAAGTACTAGGTCACTACACCATAGTCCATAGATGATACAGGGGATCAAATTCATTGGACCTATCTGTCCACAACTACAGTGTATCTATAGTCCCTCATCCAACTAATATACTAGAGACCATATATTGGACATAGTACTGTCAGGCCACATACGGAATCCATACGAGTCTCACTCTAATCGGGTTCTTTTGGAGAACTCATTCTCTCTCAATCCGAATTATCATGACCAGAGATTTGTCCAAGCAAGACCACACGGGATATTCCTCTCGTGAAACCGAGAGTGGATGATCCTCTATTGGCACTTAATAACCATCATAAACTTGGCTACCAATCCCGATAATCGAATATACCAGACCTGGAACTTTCTAAACCTCTAAGTCTGACGTCAAAGAAAGGAGTACTCATACAAGACATTCTTGGTGTCTCAAGTCTAAGGACCAGATATACAACTGAGACTATGAAATTACTGTCTAATGTCAGGTATCATTAATCATATAATATTTCATAAATGAATCAATTAATGAACTCATTCTCCAATAAGCACCTACATTATATCTTTAGTGTCTCTACACAAGTAGTTATGAGACTAGCCGCCTCCATCAAATGGACGAATATATAGTACATTGGTTTGTCCACTTATCTCGATATTCCTCTCGAGTAACCTATGACCGAGATTATTTAAGATCTGTGTTTAAAAAAAATTTTGTCTTATTATCGTGATCTCATCACAATCCGATTACCATTGCACAGAACTAAGGACATTATGTTATATGTATTCAATCGATAATATAATATGAGAATATACCAATAATAATAATACAAAAAGATTGTGCAACATGTCATATTTGCCATGACTCATGTGATTGGCTTGTAGTGCACATGTAACCAGCAGATCAAACACATAGGTAATTGACTTTATATCAAGTGGGAGATTGTTGTTTACATGTGCCTTGTAACCCAATCATGTGAGTGATGACATGTGTAACACGCTGCACAGTCTCTTTGCATCATTATTATTATTAGCATATTCTCACATTATATTATATGTTGAATATATATATTATGATGTCCTTGGTTTTGTGCAATGGAATCATGATGAGGTCACGATAATAAGACTGATTCACCTTAAAAATAGATCCTAAATAATCTCGATCATAGGTTGTTCGAGGGAGACATCGAGACAACCGGATAGATCGGTGTACTGTATACCCGTCTATATAATGGAGTCAACTGGTCTCGTAGCCAGTTGTGTGGAGACACTAAGGATACAATACATGTGCTCATTGGAGAATGAGTTTACTTATTAATCTGCTTACAGAATGTTGTATGGTTAATGATACCTAACATCAGACAGTGATTCTGTAGTCCTAATTGTGTTTCTGGTCTTTAAACTTGAGACACCAAGGATGTCTTATTTGAGTACTTTTTTTTATGTCGGACTTACAAATTTGGAAAGTTCTAGATTTGGTACAACCAGCTACGGGGATTGGTAGCCAACCTTACGAAGGCTATAAGTGTTAATAGAGGATCATTCACTCTCGGTATCATGAGAGGAATATCATGTATGCTCTCACTTAGGTAAATCCCTAATCAGGCTGGTCAGATGGTAAAACAATTATCGAAGAATCTACCATTGGGTCAGAGTCAAGGTCGGGAGCTCGCCGAGAGTCGGTCAAGGTTCAGATGATGTGGTCCGGAGCTCGCCAAGAGTTAATCGAGATTTGGACGATGTGGTCGGGTGCTCGTTGAAAGTTCACCATAGGTTAGCTGGGGTTCTTAGGATGTGGTCGGGAGCTCACCGAAAGTTCGCTAAAAGTTGGCCAGTGTTCAGACGATGTTGTCGGGAGCTCATCGTGTGTTCTCTAGAGGTTTGCCCGGAAGTTCGTCGAGAGTTTGCCGATAGGTTATCGAGAGCTCGTCGGAGGATGCTGGGAGTTCGCTAAAGGAGATCGGGAGCTCGCCGGGGGTTCACCGGAAAGTTATCGGGAGCTCGTCGGGAGTTCGCCGAAAGATCAATTGATGACCGGGAAACAAAGATTGTGTGTTGTAATTGTTTGCCTTAATTGTCATAGTTAGCATCATAATGAGAGTTAGTTTTACTAACTCAATTAAGAGATCATTAAGCCTTAATTGGGGCTAATTTGAACTTATTAGAAAGCTCATTTCAGTAACCTAAGGATAGGTAAGACACAGTCTTCGAAACTATGTCAGGCGCCAGATTGGGTGGTGGTATTGTCCAGAGATAGTCTCCCAGACTGTTTCAAGTAGTGGTACTGCTCAGGCTGGTGGTACTACCGCCAGAACACAATCTCCAAGGGGTAGAGGCTGTCAACACCTCTTAAATCCCTAAAAGTTTTAATTTTGGCTCCACTTTTGAAACCATTTAGGGCCTATAAATACTCTACCCATTCTTGCTTAAGCATACAAGAATTAAGAGTAAAAAACTTGTAAAAACGTAGTTGTAATTCTTTGATAGCTCCCTCTCATTTCTTCTTGTGTAGTTTCTGTTGAAGGGAGAGTTGAGAGAATTATAAAGATTATCTCCTGAACCTATAAAAGGATAATAGAGCTGTAAGAGGGGTGTTTTAATCTTCCCCCATTGAAAAAGATCAGGAGTGGAAGCCGATGACCTCGAGTGAAGAGGAATCTAGAGTGGACGTAGGTCAAGGAGACCAAACCACTATAAAAATCTGGTGTGCATCTATTTCTTGCCTTTCATTACTATTGCTCTAAGATTTAATTGATTATCAACTAGCTCCAAGTTAAAGCACTTTCAATATTGGTTTTCTTCGAATGAAAAGTTTTTCAAACTGAAGTTTTTTAGTTAGTGCTAACTCAATCCTAACAATATCAATATGAATGATCTCAATGAATTATGGTACTTTTCTTTGTATGCAATCTATACAAATATCAAAATCAATAAAGACTAAATCTTACAATATATTATCTTGTAAATATATTTCACTAATTTTTTAATTTTTTTTCTTGGAGATATGCCTCAAATGTCTATGCCGCAATATAGAAAAAATTTTATCATTAAAATTATGTATCAATCCAATATTTGATTGTAGGATCATTTCAAACTTAAGATTTACGTAATTCTTTTCAAACCATCATACATAATTCAAAAACTTCTATTGAATCATGATGAGTTTACCACCCCAAAAAATAATATCCTAAACAATTCTATATAAAGAAACTAAACTTCTAGAATTGTAGAAATATAACATACATTGCCAAGATTTATCAAACTAAACTTCTGCTAAACTTTTATTGGATCATGATGAACTAAACTTCTACATAAATCCCAAATTTGAATGATTGAAATCAATTAATGAGTTTATTGGATTAATATGATTTTAAGATAAGTGATGTAAAAAATATTTCGATCATGGACACAGACCATCAAAGGACTAGGAGAGTCAAACATTGTTCTAGGAAATTATCATGTCAAAAATTGGATGTCAAGTCAGAATATTGATCGACGTCAAAAATTAAACTTTATGCTAACAGCTCGGGCATCGAAGGATTAGATATTAGGTCAAAATATTAGATGTCAAAAGAAAGTTGATATACTAGTAGAATGAAAAATATACTAAAGAAAAGGGCAATATGCTAGAGTTTCAAATCAAATATCGAAAGATCGAACGACATGTCGAAAGAGTATATATGTTAAAAACTTCATAAATGTACTAGATGTGTACTTATTTGTGAAGATCTTAATCGAGATCATTTTGGATCAATTTAAGTTAGTATTGGACTAAAACAAAATCTACTTGTCAACAAACTATTGGACTTGAGGTTGAGTTAAATTGGGTCTATGAGAAGGATAAATCAGTAGCCTAAACTAAACCTGAGCAATGATACTACCAGGCTTAGTAGTATTGCTTGAGTCAACCAATTAGTACTTTTTGTGCTCTATCAACTTTCCTGGTGGTGGTACCGCCTATGGTAATGGTTATCACCCAAAATTCAAAAATTATGACAATAATATCGTTAAAATCCATATTATGATTATGTCAAAAGTTGAGATGATAGTATCAACGAATATTGATGGTACCATCACTCGTACCCTAAAATTTTGTAGATTTAAATTTTTGGTTTCATTAGTAAAGTCTTTTAAGGCCTATAAATACTCCACTAAGATTTGATTGATGGAGCATCTATTCTTAAGCTAATAAAATATTGAAACTCTTATTTTGAATATAGTTTGAGTCTCATCCTCTTAAATTAAGTAAAAATTCTAAGTTATAGGAGGTGAGAGATCTCTTGTAAAAAGATAATATAAAAATTATCTCCTAAGCTTGAAAAAAGATAGAGTTGTAACAAGGGTAGTTGATCTTCATCTATTTGAAAGAAAATCGATAGTGAAAATTGATGAACTCAAGGAAAGAGAAATCGGGAGTGAACGTAAGTCGAGAAGACCGAACAATCATAAATTGGTTTCTTTCTCTTTACTAACTCCTTTACTCGTGAATTAGTTTTATTTTCTTCACTTTTAACTTTAACTTGATTAATCGAGTTTTTGAAATATGTTGATTTATCGATCAAGTTTTAAAATCAATTAAAAATGCTATCGTACTAATTCTCCAAACCCCCTCTTGTTGTCATTCAAATCCTAATAATAAGTACCCACTACTATCGCTTTCAACTTAAGATGATTTCTTATAATAATGAATATTTCATATTCTTTTTGTTTTCATATTAAAATAAATTCTTACTATTAGTAACATAAGTTTAAGTAATATAATTAATCCATCATGTATTAAAAATAGACTTTTCTAATATTTGATTTAAAACATATAAATGTCAGACTTATAATAAAAACCTTATAGTTATTTTTTATATAATCTTTATTATCACAAAAGTAGTATTTTACTATGAAATTTTTTTATGAGTTTATATAAGATTCTTGTTTTAACATTTTTTAATTATTATCCACTCTCTTACTATTACCTACAACATTATTAGATTTCCTATCTTAATCTTAATTCATCGTGAATATGCATACTAGTCAACTTATTCAAGTCCTACATATACTTAATTGTATTATAGTGAATCCTAAATAGGTTAAACTAAAAAGGAAGAGAATTAAAAATCAAATATACGAGGAAAGACTCATCTACCTTCATGTCTAATGTTTTAAGTTTTATAATCTTATCAATTATATTGAAGATGTGATTCTGAATCCCTCGAATGTTCATTATCAGTTCCTTTATTAATGTATCAACTAATAACTTATCAATATGTTTAAATATATCAACAGTAGCTTTTAAATATTCTTGTGTGATAGTGACATATGGTAATAAAGTTCTTATATTATTATAATTATCATTCATATAAATATTAAGTTGAACCTATTAGATGTTTCTCAGGCATTCATTTCATCAATTTATTCCATAGTATCTTCATCAATCAAGTAGATATTTCAATAAGTATACTAAGTTAAGATCTAATATACCTAGTATGAATTACACATACTCGAATCATTATAAGTATTTAAACCAGAGAGTATATAGATAAAAATACTACTATAAAATACAACACAATAATATAAAAAATAAAAAAAACAACTCTTTCTTGTGGGGTTGAAGATGGTAACATTTTTTTTGTAAATGGACATTTTTTAGGCCTAACATAGGCCAAGTTTGAATCAATAGTTTTTCTTAAAAAAAAAATTAATTGATTGGCCAACGAGAACACTTGACACGTTAGTTTAATTATATAATAAGAAGTTTCATTTCGAACTCGTCCCACCATGATAAATAGTACTTTGTGCATAGAAATAAAAAGAGCATAGCTCTAAATTGTTTAGAAGACGCGTTTCAAAGTGAAAGGAACGTAGTTCAAGAGTATCTTCACTCTATTTCAACGTTGTTCAAGAATATAAATCTTATAAAGGCACCTCACTGACCAATAATATAAGTTTGAATAATGCTTCTTATTTATTCAAATTATTTTTAATAATATTAAAAATTATTTTTTTGTGGGGGATTGTAATGATTATGTAACAAAAAAATCTTAAATTTTCTATTTACTCTTTATGTTTTTTCTTCCTTACCTTCTTTTTCCTTTGCTTTATGTTATTGATGTTTGCATTTTCAACATGTAATTTATGTTTGATCATTTGGGTTTTTCCTATAAAGTATTGAAATCAATCTTCTGATTTAGGTCATGGAAGGAAGGATACATATCTTTGTTCTCATCATAAATTCTATTCCTTTTTTTTCTCATTTGCTGCTTGAATTGCAGAGATCTCGTTGTCCTTCCATGCTTGTGCACACAAGGACCATTGTATCTTAAGATAATATTCTTAACATCATCTGAGCGAGATTTGCCTTAGGACATCATCAAACATGTTTTTAATTTTTTTTCTATATGTTTTTATTTATTTAAAATATTACTGATTTATGTTCTAACATGATCTTCTAGATTTTTTTTATATAAATATTTTAAAGGATGCATTGCTTCATAATTTTTATGTAGGGATTTGGGTATGCCATTATACGTCGAACTAACTTGATCTAGAATTTGAATCTCACTTCAGATGATGAGAATTTTAGAAGACATCATAAGACCAAGTTTATTTTGTTTTATTTTTATAATTTAGTTTTCTAAGTATTTTATTTTACTCTAAAGTAAACAAGAAATTCTGCTCTCTAATTCTTTTCAAGACACGATCGTCTCGTCCAGATCGAGGAAGGATTAAGTTGGAGAAATTATATCTAAATCCTATCTTCTATCATGCCCCCGCAAGATCGAACTCCTATAAGGACGTCGATCTTGAACTAAGGATGCCGATCTTGAACCAATGATAATAAATCTGAATGAAGGAAGCTGTTGTGTTGTCAACCGTGAAAGAGCTGACGATGGTTGACTTCGACGGCGATGTCAACCTAGTTGAGAAGTAAGCCGTTGTGTTATCAAACGCGGTGAAGATCTGATGGTGATTGACTTTGACGACGATATCAGCCTGGTTGAGAAAGAGCAGACGATTCTACTGGAGCCAAGTTAGAAATTTCGATTAGATCAGACTATCATTGGACTATCATGCCCCCGTAAGATCAAGCTCCTGTGAAAGACGTAGATCTTGAACAGATGCCAATGAACCTGAAGGAAAGAGACCGCTATGTTGTCAACCACGGTGAAGGTCTGACAGCAGTTGACTTCGACGATCATGTAAGCCTGGTTGAGAAGGAGGGTGCAGGCATGGCTGAGAGGAGGTCCGACACGGGGCACACGCAGTAGAAAGAATGGAGCATAAGCTATCGTTGGACAGTAGAGTGGAGAACTAATAGAGTTGGGGTGGACTGCCGAGGAAGAAGGCGTCGGTGCTGCCGAGCAGCGGCAGCGGATAGAAGGATCTTGCTAGGCGATTGAAAGTGAGGAGAGCAAGATGCGGCATTGATGCCCTTCGTCTTCTTTTCTTTCTCACTTTCGTTTCTTCTTTCTTTCTTTTTTTTTTCTTTTTTCTTTTACTATTGCTGTAGAAAATTGCAAGGGGTGCAGTGGCAGGGGAGGAAGAAGGGACAGCGGTCAGGCAGCCGACTAGAAGAGGCTGCGGTAGTAGCAGGAGGGCGCTGCTGGGACGGGAAGGAACAGTTGGCTAGAGATCATATTCGGTCATGATCAAGCAGAGAGGTGGGGCGTGCCGATGGCAGCGGTGCAGCGGAGGGCTGGCCGTAGGAGAAGCATGGCCGGGCCGATCTTGCTCGCAAGATTGACGATAGAGAGGTGGCAGGCAACAACGCGATTAGCAGAGGAAGAGGACCGCGGCTGCTACGGCTACATGGGCAGATGAGAGCAGCGACATCAGCGAGATGAGGCAACAGGGATGGCAGATGATGCTGTCGACAGAGAAAGGAGCGACGCTGATGGTGGCAGCGATTGACGCTGGCTGCTGCGACTGGGGTTATGACAAGATGGTGCATCTGCTGATGGAGGAAAAAGCCGCAGGATGCAGCGGCAGGGGAGAAGGAGGAGGCAGCGTCCAACGGCGGCTGGTGACCGGAGCTGACGGGTATGATCGACAATAGTGTAAGGGGCATCTACAGTTTTGCAGGGGAGGAGAGGAAGATGATGGCCGACGGCTGGGAAGAGAAGCGGCTGTGGAAAGGAGCAGCACTTCTACGGTGAGAGAAAGAGGGGAGCAACCACCGATGGAGAGGAAGGAGATGAATTTGTCGACCATGTGCAGCGGAAGTGCTGGGTAGCTGCTGCGAAAGGAACGAGCAACAACAGAGGAGGATGCAGGGGAAGCAATTGCTGCTACGGCTGGAGCCATCGGCAGCAATGGTTGTGGCAGAGGGAAGAAGAAACAGAGGAGGCTGATGCTGCTGCTCCAGCACCTGTCGCCACAGCTAGGGGTGGCAGTAGGGGATGGTGACGCTACTGTGAAGCAACGGTAGAGGAGGCAGCGACGTCAGCATTTGGGGGTGGCTGAGGCTATAGGAGAGGGGGTCGAATGATGTCGGGGAGATCGGCATCGATCTGGTGTTGGATCTTGTCCAACATGGCACAATATAAAAAAAAGTATGTATTGTAAAATATTTATATATTATCTTTTAATCAATATAAATAAGTGTTCTTGATTGATCCAAAGGATTGCATATTGAAAGTACTCATAGTTTCTATATTATTCTCTTCTATTTTTTCTGAAGTTATTTAAAAAAAGCCAACAATAGGATTAGAGCTTTATTCTCTTCTCATTCTTTCTGAAGTTCTATAGAAAAGCTAACAATGGGATCAAAGCTTAATTAAAAAAAGATCAAAATTAAAAAGAAGGGAAGATTAGTATATTCAGAAAAAAAAGATGATAGGTATTGGAGTAAGTGTTCCTTATCAACTTCTTATCTTTAAAGATGATAATTATCAATTTTGGGTTGTTAAAATGAAAACTCTATTTATTTTATATGAATTATAGAATTTGGTAGAGAATGATTTTGTTCAGTATGATTTGCAAGATCCTAATATTATAAAATATCAAAAAATTAGATGAATTAGAATATACAAAAAGATGTAAGAGCCCTTTATATGCTACAACAATCAATAAATCAATCTTTATTTTCCATAATCATGATGACATCAACATCAATATAAGCTTATTCTTCGACGTGAATTCAAAACTCTTACAATGAAATATTACAAATTTATCGTTGATTTCTTCTTAAAAGTCTCTTCTATTTTGAACCAAATGAGATATTATGCTGAAAATCTAAAAGATCAAAGTAGCAGAAAAAATTTTATGAAGTTTATTTTCAAAATTTGATATGATTTCTACTACTAGAAAAGAAGCTAAAGATACAAGTATATTATCTATTGATGAATTAATGAGGTCTCTTTTAGTTTATGAACAAGAAATGAATAGATCTTCTGATGGAACTTTAGAACATACTCTTCAAATGAAGATAGATCAGAAAAAAAAAAAAAATAAAACTCAGAAATCAAATCTCAAGGGAGAGATCAATCAACTGAATGTCCGAGGAACGTGAGCAAAGGAAACAAAAAAAACCAATCGATATTTTTATTGCAAAAAAAATGGACATATTAAAAAAGATTATTGGTATAAAAATAAAAATCTAAATGTTCCTCTTTGCTCTTACTATAAAAAATATGACCATCTTGAAAAAGAATGTTAGAACAAAAATTAAATATGAGGAAAATAATTATGACAAAAGGGACGAAGAAAATATTTTCCTTATAGCATATGATAAAGAATATTCTAGATCTATTTGGTTTTTAGATAGTGGATACAATAATCACATGATAGGAGATAAAATTTTATTTCAAAGACTCGATGATTTAGTCAAATCTTTAACAATAAAGTTCAAGTAAAAGAAAAAAAGAACAATTACTACAAATACCAAATCTTGTAAAAAAATTATTGATGATGTGATGTTTCTTCCTTATTTAAAATAAAATCTCATTAGTATAGTACAACTAATGAGAAAAGAATATTATGTTATTTTTTTTATAATAAAAAATACTTGATTTATGATAATAAAAAATTGAGAAATTGATAGCAACTATGAGGATGACAAAAAATAAAATAATTTTCTTATTATTTTTGGATTATGCTACTCCTATTGATGAACCGACATTATGTCACAAAAGTTACGATCATCTAAATTTTTTTGAATCTATACAAACTATCTTAAATAGTGCAGGTCATAATAATTGAGAAACTATAGTTGATGAGACACAGGCATAGAAAAAGGATGAGACCCTAAACTCTTTGGATAATAAGTAAAGTACACATAAAATAAGGGTAAAAATTTATGAGAATATAAAAAAAGCTAAAGAAAAGATAAGAAAGAGGAAGCCTCCGGGAATAGATCTTGCAAATAGAGCCTCCACTAGGTCCTCAAAGATGACCTAGTGGAGGCTCAAGAAAAAAAGATCTATTTATTACAACATTGAGGATAAGTTTATCAAAAAGCTTTGGCGAAAAAAAAAATTATTTCAAAGATAATTTTAAATTATAACTATTTGAATTAAGGGTGTGTTAGAATAAAATCAAATGGTTAAGATTAGATAAAATAAAATATAAAAATTTAAACATAAATTTAGATTAGATGAAGATGAGATTTATTATAATATGACAAAATTTTTAATATTTTAAAATATTTATATTTTATTTTTAGTTAAATATAAATATATGCTCTTACTGCAAAAGTAATCATATTTTCTCTATTATTATTATTATTATTTCTTCTCCCCATAAAAGTTAATAATAATATATTGCTGAACTTAGTCTATCCTAAAAGCATCTAAAAAAGTGAGACAGAATTCAGCACTTACAGCATGGCCTCAGGAAGTGACATTAATGCCTTTGTGTTGTGGGGAATCTAGCAAGGTCAAAGCCACCGGACGTTGACATGCATTAGAAAAGTCTCTTGTTGTGGGGAATCCACCCAGGTCAAGGTCGACAGTCAATGGATAGTGGTGTGTCACCCAGAGTCTTAGTTAATAGTTATCAGCAGTTCTGCAAAGTAAACTCATGAACGAAGTGCAAAGAGCAAGTCATGAACAAAGGTGGAGTAGGCGTTGTATGATTGCTGGAAAACGGATATGCTATATTGTTCCATAAGAATCATCCAACATTTTCCAATATAAAAGACTGTTTCTCAATTCCAAGTATCCGAAGCAGAAAACAAGTGATTCAACAACTACATTCATGTGTAAAAAATGTACTTTTTTTTATATATGCTCTAATGGCTATAGATAGACCTACAAAAGTCGACTCATCCCACTTCACATATCAGATGATAGAACCTTTTCATGGTAGAAAACTATATACAGGCTTGAGTTAAGATCATAAACTCAACAAATGTGGGTCAATTTCACGTTTTGTAAAAGCATGGATAAAAGCAGGCAACAAAGCATGCACATGAAAGATTTTTTTTTTTTTTTTTTTTTGGAATATGATCTTCCAATGAATCTATTCCACATATTTCCACTCAGAGTGGTAGTCCATGCTGTTGAGTATATTCCAAATGTTTCCACTGAATCTATCTAGTGATGCATATTCATCGAGGCTTATTGTGCACTAGACATAAGCACTGAATCAATTTCAATGGCACACAGTAACGGTTTTCATCTAATGTTTTTTATATAAATGATGACAAGAGGGAGGAAAAGGCTCCCTGATGCATCAAAGCTGAGTCATGCCAAAGGCAGATATCATGTTGGTTAATTTACTTTCCATAGTGGGTGGGCATCATGAACTTTTCTTATCATTGTCCACTAATCCAAAATTCTGAGCTTATATATATATATATATATATATATATGCTAGTATGCTTGAGATAGTTGTGCAGTAGTTGAAACTAAAGGTGGAAGCATGAAGCTCTTTACCCTAGTTCTAATGATAATTCAGCTCATCATACCTTCAATTTCCACCATCAGGTCATCCTCCGCAGATCTCAATCACCGCAAGATAAAGCTTGATATGAGGGAAGATCTCATGCATCACCAGCTGAGGAGTGTGACTTCTGCAAACAGGCATCAGCTAGTGGAGAACCAAAATGGTGTAAGACCAACCAGCTTCAGTGAGTCGGCCAAGGTTAAGGAAGAGGGAGCAAGTAAGGCTGTCGATCAACTAGGAAACTCCATTGGTGAACGTAAGGATGATAGCAGAAGTGAGTACCATGGAAATGACATCAATTATCATCATTCCGTTGATCTGGAATCTTGGAACAGGCTGCATACTCCTCCCCCAGATCACTAGGGTTCTCTGCAACAACTCTTAAAGGGGTGGTGCTTCATGAAGTTAAAAGAGTAGAAACGAGAACAGAAAATATGAGGTAGATCGTTCCATATGACATATGCTACACGATACCCACTATGAAAGTTTTACAAGTTTACATATGTAACTATGAAGTTGTATGACTATGATGATCCCATCAATAATAAAGTGCCTCATCCTAGTTCTCCATGACACTTTGAACTTTTTCTTTTTCCAACAAAGTTGTTCTTCTGATCACAGAAAAGAACTAGATTCATTAGCATTCAAAGTCAGTCCAGAATCATGGAAAAGCTACGATTTTTTTCTAACACTTTTAACTATTCATATTCATATGCGTGGACTAGCTTAATGGCCAAAGAACTTGAACTAGGCAAGGAGATCAATGAGAGGCCTAAGGGCTCATCAAATACACAATTGATATCCTGCTAGAATAACTCCCATAAAACAAGTTCACCTCATGAGTTTACTCGATAACATTGTAACAATTTGAATAAGAATAAATATTGAACAAGTTATTTATCAAAACAGAGTAGTTGTAGTTAGGTTTGTCTCCCAAATCTCAAATCAGAGAGATTTGACATTAATTATGTAATAATTAAATGACTTCTCTGCTTGCTTTTGTTGTTTTCCTTATACAAGTCCTGAACAAGGTTAAAACTAATCGTTTTACCGAGCTCAATTGAAGCAAGTCATGGTCAAGGTTCATCAAATCATATCGTATCGATGTACCGAGTTCAGCTTGGTATGGTATAGTATAACGGTATGTCCAAGTGTATCACTCGATATATATATATATATAATTAAAAAATAAAAAAAGATGATGTCTCCTTGTTCCTTCTCCCCCATGCAGGAGATGTTACATTAACTAAGGATAGAGGAAGACGGAAACTTGGTAGAGTATCTAAACATGTTGAAAGAAATTTTGGATCAACTAAAGAAAATTAATATGAAGATTAATGAATAAGATAAGGCATTGTTACTTCTTACATCACTTGTCGACATGTATGACAATTTTACGAAGATGATAGATACTCTATATAAAGGATATGGTAATTCCAAAAGAAGTTGAAGAACCTTCAATGACACATGCTAATAAAGAAAATTGATAAATCTAGGAACTCGAATTGTTAGGCATTGGCAGGAAGTTACTAAACCACGGTAATCTTATGCTGGCTAGTATGTTATTTGTTTGTTGATGGATGGATCTCTTTTGGTTTTAGAATCTTCTCTCCCTCCTCCAACGGGATGCACACTTGGAAGTATATAATGACAATTCTTGCTGTAACAAACTTTTCAAGCTATCCAAGGATATCTTTTTCACGCATTTAAAGAAGCTGCAAAATCATATAATTTACGCATTTTTTGTCATCTCAAGATTGTATAAAAGAATTTAAGAAGATTGTGTAATGTTGTTAACTAAGAAGTTATTAAAGTTACTTAGACTAACACCTGCTAGGGTTCCTGACACCTTGAGTCTACACCTCATCAACACAAGGATGCTAGCTCAACAATGCATAGCTGACACTTTTGTTACAATCGTAATGACACTAAGACACTGGGGGAGGAAGAATTATTGCTATAGCAAAAATGATTTGATTTAAAAAGCTCGATCGATAAATCCGTATCGAAAATGCATCGAAAATACATTTAACCAAAAGTACAATTAAGGATAGTAAATAAAGTAACTCAATAAGCAATACAAAGCAAAGTAAAAGAATGATGCAATTTGATTTATAATGGTTCGATCGTCTCAACTTACGTCTACTCTCGATTATTCTTCCTTCGAGGCCATCAACTTTCACTACCAATCTTCTTTCCAACAGGTGAAAGTTAACTACCCTAGTTATAACTCTTCTCCTTTTAATAGGTTTTGGAGAGAACCTTTACACATTTCTTTTATAAGAGACCTTGTACCTTCTATAACTAAGAATCACTTCTAAACTCAAGGAGGAGGAAGAGACTCGACCAATACTCACAGAGTTTATAACACTTTCTTTCCTCTAGAATTCTTGCTCCATCAAGCAAGCATGAGTGAGAGATTTATAGACCCCAAAAGGATTCAATAATGGAGTCAAAAATTTAAATCCCCGAGATTTCGGGATACTGGTGGTACTACCATCGGTCATGGGTGGTACCACTGCCAAAACATCTAGAAAAGCACAAATAATGATTTCCAGCTCTCAAACGGTACTATCACTCGGGCTTGGTAGTACCACCGCCCAATCCAACCTCCGGTCATTGAATTGGCCTTCCAACAGGCACAATTCAATCCTAGTTCAAGCCCAATGGGCTTCTTATTAAGTTAGGATGGTTTAGCCCCAATACTAACTTAATTTGATCTAAAACAACCTCGATTAAAACTTAACGACTCCAATCACATATCTAATATAATCACAAAACTTTTAGCACGTTGTTCAGCATTCTGGTATGTCATTTGATCATCCGACACTTCATCCGAACCTCTAGTGCATCATCATTTCCTTCGACGTATCGCCCGATCTATCGACATATTGACTTCCCATAACATCTGATCTTTTGGTGCAATACCTAATCCCTCCGACCCGATGCCCGCATTCTTGGGCATAAAGCTCATCCTTCGGCACATCAACTAATCCTCTGACCCAACGTCTAATCTCTAACATGATACTTTTTGGCCCAACATATGATTCTCCTGCTTCAACAATTTGCCTTGTGATGATTCGTGTCCATGATCGAAGTTTTTCTTGTATCACTTATATTCAAAAGTTTATTAGTTCATAATCTTATAATTGATTTCATCATCAAAATCCAGGATTCAACAATCTTCCTTTTTTTTATAATGATAACTAATTGATGACAAAGTTTTAACTAAACTCCCTCTATGTATATAAGTGATTATAATAAACCCGAATTCAAATGATCATATATCATTTAAATGCATGTATTGAAATTAAGTTGAAATAAATTTAATCTTGTTGATATTATGATTCAATCATTCAAGCTCAAAAATCAATATTCGATCAAGTTTCAAAAATTATAATCATTTCAAGTTTCAAATTTCAATAATTATCAATATATTATATTAATCAAAATATAACTATAAGTTAACCATTTGCTTCATAATTCTCCCCCTTAGTTAATAAAAAAAATATACTTCTCTCCCAAAGTTCGTCATATCAGTTCCTACTGAGTTTATCTCGGTACGATACGGTACCTGATATCCAGCGGTACATATAGTATGTACTGCTCGATATAATATAATATTATATCATATCATATTACTATAATATAATATATATTAAAAAATAAAAACAGATGAGGCGATGCCTCGCCTCGTGGGAGAACAACATCGCGCCTCCCTACAAGAGAACAACGCCTCACCTCCCCATGGGAGAACGACGCCTCGTGTCCCCACGGGATAATGAGGCGGCGCCTCATTCCCGCGCGAGGAGACGATGCGTCGCCTTGTTCTTCCGCTGGAAGACAAGGTGCCGATCGTCCCCGCGTTAGAAGACGAGGCATCGCCTCATCCCCCCATGGTAAGATGAGGCAGCGACTTGTTCTCCCACTAAAAGACAAGGCGGCACCTCGTCCCTACTCGGGAAGACAAGGCAGCGCCTCATCCCCATGCAAGAGGACGAGGCGTCATCTCGTTCTCCCCGTTGGAAGACGAGGCGGCACCTCATCCCCGCACGGGGAGACGAGGTGACACCTCGTTGCCTCGTTCCCGCGTAGGGAGATGCCAATTTCGATGGTACCACCCGATAGCGGGCGGTCCGTATACCGGTATCTTGTCGGACCAGAGCGTACCACTCATACCGGGCGATATAGATCGAAACAAAGAACCTTATTCTCCCCTTTTGTTAAAAAAATATACTTCACCCCCATTTATTAATAAAAGAATAGGGAACTACACTTTCCTTGCGAACAGCTGAAGACACTTCTGGCATATGTTTTAGCCTCTTCTGATCTTTTTACTGCTGTTGTTGGTACCTCTGCTTCTGAGCCTGATCCGGCATCTCTTACTCTATACGATATGCAACTTTAAGTTATGAACCAGCAACCATAAAATAAGTGACAGCTGGAACAGTCCATTCTGCTGCCTCAGCTCCGTACTCCCCAATAGAATCTAGTAACTCAATTCCTTACTCACTAATATAAGATTAACTGCTTGCTGCTGGTGGACTTGCCACCTTAATCTTAATTAACTCCTTCTTCACTTGTTGAATCAAGTTAACTATAAACCAACCGTACTTGTTGTATACTTAGCGCTTGCTGCCGACCATTGAACTTATGAACCTCTGCTTGCTGCCTACTTTGTGATCTATCTTATTCTTTTCTTCTCGAACTGAACTGTCAAATCTATATCTTTTGCAATTCAATAATAAGTCGAAATTTCAGAGCCCTTAGATTAGAGCCAACATAACATGTTCGGTAAACTCGCCAACACCAAGATACTTGCTAAACGAAACCTTGGATTCTTTAATTACCAGTTGAAGTTGAATCCTTGCCTTCCTCGCTCGGGTCGGGACAATGGGTTTCATCCCGTGTGTTGCAACTATAGAATCCGCTGTTTCCCCCATATGTTGCATTTTTGTTGCTGCTTGCTAAGAGAAGAGGTTGATACAAGTGTAAAAGTAAGAGTTTCAGTTGAAAGATAAAGAGCAGTCAATTCTGTTTCTGTTCTAAAGCAGAGTGTAGTTCCATAATAATAAGGATAATATCTATCATAAGCCGAAGCCTAATCTCCTCTTTTGAATGCCCACTACAAGGTTAGATGAAAAGACAGGGTCTCATGCCTGCTCACGTTAGTGCAAGTCCAAAATGTCATTAATGATGAAGATAAAAACAGTTCCCAGCCAACAAGGTAGAGAGTCTCTTTGTGCTTCTTATGCGCTTAAATCTATTCCCGCAGTAAGGATATCCATTACTAAAATCAAAGACTGCAATGCGCTTCTATGCAATACTCGAAATCCTCAATTTCTTCTTAATACAGTTGAGAGTCAAAGAAAGATCGGGATCGTAAGAAGGAAGCAACCGGTCCTGTACTGGTATATCCAAATCCGCAGGCATGAGATAATAAGCGACCTTTCATTGTGCTAACTTGAGTTCACCCAGTTTTGCTTTCAATTCTTTCACCAGTGTTTGCTTTCAATTCTCTTGGTAAGTTTAGGGGTGCGCGAAGGAGAGTTTCTTTTGGTGCAATAGGAGGTTATTGTGTCACTGAACATTAGATATATATAATAAGACCTTGTTTCACTGACATTGGATATAATACGGTAACTATAGAATCATAGGTACCTGAACCCTCAAACCTGAGAACTGTAATAACTCATACTTGAACTACAACTACGCTAACTCAAGCTCGAACAAAAAAATTCATTTTATCTATAGCCTAGAGGTGTTATCGACCCCAACTCAACTACAGAAGAGCTACAGCACCGACACAAGAAGTTGACTTTGGCCCAACTGCCAATAAAAGAACTCGGAACGACAAGGAGAAGGGGAAAAAGGAGCTCCAGCAGGACAATCAGTTTCCTTACCAACAAGAAAGAGCACTACTACAAGGTGAAGGTAGTAAACCCATCGAAGGGGCGTAATAGTCAAAAACAAAAGGTCAAGTAAGAATAAAAGACAGGAAATAAGGGCTGGCTCATAGGGGAGCATAGGATTTAGATTTCGTAAAGTCAGTCAGCTTCTAAGCTAGTCGACAGTCAAGTAAGCCTCTAAGACTCATAAATGGAATAGATAAAACATATATCCATAATATAAGTAAACAGAATATCGGGCAGTTTGAAGCTAATAAGCAACAGACATTAGGGCGGGAGAGGTAGCTTTTGAAAGCGGAAGGTAGAGAAGACTTAAAAGACAGCAGAGTAAAGAATGCAATTAAGAAGTCAGAATGCCGGAAAGGAATGTAAGACAGCAACCTCAACACGATAATTTCATTGATTAGTCTAAGAGTGCCTCGGTGGATCTTCAACTTAATACCGGGCAACTAATTTTACTTGAAACTTCCTAGTTGACTTCGAGGGGAAACTAATGAAATGTAAGCACAACGGCGACTACAGAAATTTACTCTAGGGTCTTGTAACAAACAACTAATAACTCTGGAACAACAACAAGTGAGTAGGAACATTGTACAGTCGAAAGTGATAGTGCAGTAGGATAGGAGTTGAGTAGTTAAGCGAGTAACGGATCGGAGTCTTAAGTGTTTTTACTAATATCTATCATATGCTATAAGTAAGCAATGCAGTATGCCTCTATTTCTTTTGCTTTGCTGCCTATATTCTCCTTTTGCTCCACATTCAATTCCTTTTCACTCTTTCTTTTCAACAATCGAGTTTAGTTCAAAACAAAGAACTATCTATGGCTTTCGCTTCAGATCCCCTGTTGTTAATACTGAGCTTCTTTCCCGCAGACTTTCTACTGAACTCCCCCCCCCCCCCCCCCCGCATTTAACTTCCAGCTGATTATCGAGTTGACTTTCTATCTTCCGTCGATGATCCAATCCAGCTTTTAGAATGTAATTAGGTTATTATTATTCTGCAATAGATCTTTAGCGTATAACAACAACACATAGGTTTTACTACCCAAAACAACAATCCAACCCTGGCACTGCTATCTTGCTTTCCTATGGTTGGATTCCAGTCTGACTATCCCTTATTCAGTCTATCTACCCTAGCTATCAAACAAAAAACCACTTCCTATTGGGCCTGCTCTACCTTACTTCAATCCTCTAGCTACTGATCTAGAACCCTGCTTTGCTTACTTTTATTCTTATATTACTGCATTTAGATCTTTGTTTTACTTGTTTGAAGTATTAGATTTACTTGTTTGATTACTTATCCCGTGTTTCACTATACCTTTCCTGTAGATCAGTCTGTCCTCCCTTACCGACATTCGTGTTTGATCTGTTGGGCAGATGGCCCAGGTTCAGCCCATAATGGGCTTTAGTGAAGCCCACGGCCCAGAACCTCACTTATATTAACCTAAAACCTAGATTAGGTGGCTAGGGTTGAGATTAAGAGAGCAGCGGCGGCTGAAAACGTGGGAGAGAGAAAGCAGACTGCAGATTGACAGTAGAAGCCAGAAAACAAGAGATCCAGGAAAGGGAAGAAGACAAGGGCAGGAAAAGACTATTCTCAATCATTCAAATCTCAGGTTAGATCAGTTTGCAGTGGATTCTTACTGTGATCTCTTGGGAAGGTTTTGGATATTGTGATTTGGATTATAGTCCTTGTATCCCTGAGATTCTCTTGTGGCTATTGCTTTGGGCTTGGGCAAGAAGCCTGAGATCTGTATATTCATTATTTTGATAGTGGATTTTCTCTGGCTTGTCCCGTGGTTTTTACCCTTCGAGTTGAAGGGGTTTTCCACGTAAATCTTGGTGTTCATCTGATTGTGATTTCCATTTCATTCCGCTGTGCATGACGGTCTGCTAGTATTTGTTCGTATACAAAGTTGATTCCTGTTTTATTCCCATCAACTGGTATCAGAGCAGGGTTTTGGTGGTATTTAATCTTTTGTATCTGAACATGGAGACCGGTAATATTTCTCGCATGATTAGTTTAAATGGAAACAATTGGATGATATGGAAACCAAGAATGGAAGATCTCTTGTATTGCAAAGATTTGTATGGACCTTTGCAAGGAGATAGTGCAAAGCCCACATCTATGACAGATGATGAGTGGAAGAGGTTAGATCGAAAAACAGTTGGTTTTATTCGACAATGGCTAGATGATAGTGTCTTTCACCATGTTTCTACTGAATGTTCTGCATACTCTCTTTGGAAAAAGTTAGAAGGTCTTTATAAAAGAAAAACGGCTGGCAACAAAGCTTTTCTGATCAGAAAACTTGTGAACTTGAAATATAAAGAGGGTACTTCTATTCCTGAGCATTTAAATGAAATGCAGAGTATTACTAACCAGTTATCCTCTATGAAAATGTCTCTTGATGATGAGTTGCAGGCATTGTTACTTCTCAGTTCTTTGCCAGAAAGTTGGGAGACACTGGTGGTTTCCCTCAGTAATTCGGCACCAGATGGTATTGTCACCATGAGTCAAGTAACAAGCAGTTTGTTGAATGAGGAGTTAAGGAGAAAGAATTCAGCAACTTCTCAGATTGATTCACAAGCACTTGTCTCAGAGAACAGAGGAAGGTCAAAGTCAAAGGATAGAAGTGGTTCACGTGTGGGTAGAAGCAAGTCAAGGTCAAGGAAAGATATTGTTTGCTACAATTGTGGTGAGAAAGGACATTACAAGAATCAGTGCAAGCAACCTAAGAAGAACAAGAAAAGGGGGAAAGAAGTGGAGCATACAGAGTCAAAAGAGAATATCACAGCTACAGTACAAGGTGGTGATTATTTGATTTTGTCTACTTCTGATGATATTTTTTCTTGTGTGTGTCAGGATCTCGAGTGGATAATTGACACAGGTGCTTCTTATCATGCTACACCACGGAGGGAGTTCTTTGCTACTTACAGGTCTGGAAATTTTGGTGTTGTCAAGATGGGCAACTATGGCACAGCAAACATCATTGGCATGGGAGATATCCATATAAAGACCAACCTTGATTGCAAGTTGGTACTTAAGGATGTGAGGCATGTGGTTGACTTAAGACTGAATTTAATTTCAGTTGGAAGGCTGGACGATGAAGACTTTGATGTCAGATTTCATAAAGGGCAGTGGAAGCTCAGTAAGGGTTCTTTAATTGTAGCTAATGGAAAGAAATGTCATACATTGTATAGATTGCAGCCTAAAGCTTGTGGTGGGCAGTTGAATGCTACAGAGAAAGACTCCAGCATGGAGTTGTGGCATAGGCGACTAGGACACATGAGCGAGAAGGGGTTGCAAGAACTTTCCAAAAGAGAGGTATTGCCATCTCTCAGAGGTACACGTTTGAACCCTTGTATTGATTGTTTGGCTGGTAAACAACATAGAGTTTCCTTTGTTAGTCCTGCCTTATCTAGAAAAATGCATGTCTTGGACCGTGTCTATACAGATGTGTGTGGTCCTTTGAGGACAAAAACTCCTGGTGGATCTGTTAATGTTCCTAGTATCAGTGGTGCACTTTATTTTGTTACTTTTATAGATGACTTTTCCAGGAAAGTTTGGGCCTATGCTTTGAAGACTAAAGATCAGGTTATTAATATCTTCAAAGAGTTTCATGCCAGAGTTGAAAGGGAGACAGAAAGACAATTGAAATGTATAAGATCAGATAATGGTGGTGAGTACACAAGATTGTTTAATGATTATTGCAGGTCACATGGCATCCAGCATGAGTTGACAGTCCTTGGTACGCCTCAGCATAATGCAATTGCAGAGAGGATGAACCGCACCATCATGGAAAAGATCAGATGTATGCTTTCACAGGCCAAGCTACCCAAAAGGTTTTGGGATGAGGCTTTGAGGACTGCAGTTGATGTAATCAACTTATCACCATGTACAGCTCTAGATGGTGATGTTGCAGAGCATGTATGGTCAGGGAAAGATGTCTCCTATAGGCATTTAAGAGTGTTTGGTTGTCGTGCATTTGCACATGTTCCAAACAATGAAAGGTCCAAACTGGATGGTAAGACAAAAGAGTGTATTTTTCTTGGTTACTCACATGATCAGTTTGGTTACAGGCTTTGGGATCCAGAAAAGCAGAAGGTGTTCAGAAGCAGAGATGTTGTTTTCTTTGAGGATCAAACCATTGAGGATTTGAAGAAGGAGGCACCAGCTAAGACTTCTGCAGAGGGATTTGTAGACTGTGACCCAGTTATTCCTCCAGTATATCAGGGTGATGGGGGAGGTGTGCAGGAAGATGGTGCAGAGCCAGATGTTGATCTACCTGCAGGACATGTTGAGCAAGAAGAAGAAAGAGAGCAAGTTCCCACAGAACCTCAATTAAGAAGATCTTCTAGACAACGTCAACCTTCCAGAAGATACTCTACAGATGAGTATGTGATGCTTACTGATGCAGGTGAACCAGAGAGTTACCAGGAAGTAGTTGAAAGTGAGCAGAAAAAGAAGTGGTTTATTGCTATGCAGGAAGAGATGGATTCTCTGCAAAAGAACCACACATATGATTTAGTGCAACTACCAGAGGGAAGTAAGGCCTTGAAGAACAAGTGGGTTTTCAGGTTGAAGACTCAAGAATATTGTTCTCAACCAAAGTATAAAGCTAGATTGGTTGTGAAAGGCTTTGGTCAAAAGAAAGGTATTGACTTTGAAGAAATTTTTTCTCCTGTTGTTAAAATGTCTTCTATCCGTGTTGCTCTTGGTATTGCTGCTAACTTAGACTTGGAGATTGAACAGTTAGATGTGAAAACAGCTTTCCTTCATGGTGATTTGGAGGAGGAAATTTATATGGAGCAACCAGAAGGCTTCAAAGTCAAAGGTAAAGAAAATCTTGTCTGCAAGTTGAAGAAGAGCTTGTATGGGCTGAAGCAAGCTCCAAGACAGTGGTATAAAAAGTTTGATTCATTTATGATTGAAAATGAATATAAAAGAACAGCTTCAGATCATTGTGTGTACATCAAACAGTTTGGTGAGGATTTTATTATTCTCTTACTGTATGTTGATGATATGCTTATCCTCGGAAAAGATATGTCTATGATTGACAGGTTGAAGAAGGACCTGAGTGAATCTTTTGCAATGAAGGACATGGGGCCAGCAAAGCAAATACTGGGCATGCAGATTTCTCGTGACAGAAGAAAGAGAAAGATTTGGTTGTCACAGGAGAAATACATTGAGAAGGTATTGGATAGGTTCAGTATGAGTAATGCAAAGCCAGTTGGTTCTCCTCTTGCAGGTCACTTCAAGTTGTGCTCAGATCAGAGTCCGTCAAGTGATGAGGAGAAGGAGAAAATGCAAAAGGTTCCTTATGCTTCAGCAGTTGGAAGTTTAATGTACGCAATGGTATGTACGAGGCCGGACATCGCATATGCAGTGGGTGTTACTAGTAGATTTCTTGCAAATCCAGGTAAAGAGCATTGGGCAGCAGTGAAGTGGATTTTTAGATATCTCAGAGGAAGTTCTAAAGTTTGTTTAAGCTTTGGAGGTGGACCACCTGTATTGACAGGTTACACAGATGCAGATATGGCAAGAGATATTGACACAAGGAAGTCCACATCAGGTTTTGTACTTACTTTTGCAGGGGGAGCTGTGTCATGGCAGTCCAGATTGCAAAGGTGTATTGCACTCTCCACCACAGAGGCAGAATATATTGCTGCTACAGAGGTTTGCAAAGAAATGTTATGGATGAAAGAATTCTTACAAGAATTGGGGCTGAAACAGGAAAACTATGTGGTGTATTGTGACAGCCAGAGTGCCATCCATTTATGCAAGAACCCAACATTTCATTCCAAGTCAAAACATATAGATGTCAGATATCACTGGATCAGAAATGTGCTTGAAGAGAAGCAGTTACAGCTTCAGAAAATTCACACAGATGATAATGGGGCAGACATGTTGACAAAGGCTTTACCGAAAGAGAGACAGGAGATGTGCCGACAGTTGGTCGGCATGGCTTCACATTGAGGAGTCATGAGACAGCCTCCCTTATGGGCTGAAGGGGGAGGTTGTTGGGCAGATGGCCCAGGTTCAGCCCATAATGGGCTTTAGTGAAGCCCACGGCCCAGAACCTCACTTATATTAACCTAAAACCTAGATTAGGTGGCTAGGGTTGAGATTAAGAGAGCAGCGGCGGCTGAAAACGTGGGAGAGAGAAAGCAGACTGCAGATTGACAGTAGAAGCCAGAAAACAAGAGATCCAGGAAAGGGAAGAAGACAAGGGCAGGAAAAGACTATTCTCAATCATTCAAATCTCAGGTTAGATCAGTTTGCAGTGGATTCTTACTGTGATCTCTTGGGAAGGTTTTGGATATTGTGATTTGGATTATAGTCCTTGTATCCCTGAGATTCTCTTGTGGCTATTGCTTTGGGCTTGGGCAAGAAGCCTGAGATCTGTATATTCATTATTTTGATATTGGATTTTCTCTGGCTTGTCCCGTGGTTTTTACCCTTCGAGTTGAAGGGGTTTTCCACGTAAATCTTGGTGTTCATCTGATTGTGATTTCCATTTCATTCCGCTGTGCATGACGGTCTGCTAGTATTTGTTCGTATACAAAGTTGATTCCTGTTTTATTCCCATCATGATCTTCTGGGGGAGTCGTTAAGGCCCTGTTATCCCTATTCGCATTCCCGGTTTCGAGTTCCCTACTATACTAACGAGTTGAGTTCTCCTCTCCCCTATTGCTTACTTGCCCATTTCTATACAAATGAGTGAAATTCCCTACTCGCTAGTGGAATGTAAAGAAGGTTGGTTTCTTCTTATCCGTAGTGGACTCCCTAGTTTCTAGCCATAGCCTTTTCCGTAGTAGTTGGCTTCCGATAGCGGTGATTCAATTAGGATATAGACTAAAGGCAAGTAAAGGCGGGCTTGTAGACAATGAGTATTCGTTTTAGTGTAAGAAGACCTACAGTGGAACTAAAGAAGTCCAATCTTCTCTCTAGTAAATGAGTATTCGTTGTCAAATGTTTCCATTAAGTACTCGTTGAAGAAGAATAGGTAGCTGCCAGTTTCAAGGTGTCCGTCCGTCCTATGTTCGTTACTGTTCTTTAGTGGCATCTCTCATTATGATAGTGTTATCGTGCATTCTTCAGTATAATAGGGTTTATCAGAATAGAATTCATTAGTCTAAGACTGATGCGGCTTTTGTTACGAGATGCCTTACTCTTTTCACCTCCATTGATATGTGTGTTTCATATTCATATGATAAATAATAGTAGTGAGTTTGTCGCTTAGGTATTCCTCTCGTCGGGGCCTTGCTGTAGGCTTCAACTCTCGTAGATCAGTCTGTCCTTCCATTAGCTAAGCCCCCTTCACTCCGTTCTTTCTTTAGATCAGTTCAAAACTACTGAATCTCAATCTGATTCTTCTGATAATAGGAATGGAAAATCAGCTTTGTTTTGGTCTAGGGACTTCCCCCACAAAGTAATAAAATAAATAGTATCATTATACGACTTAAAAGTAATGCAGCAAGAGCAAAAGAAGAATCAATATTCTAATAATAAAAGATTGTTAGACTAATCCTTGGGGTAAGATGCCAGTATGGAGTTTCGGTTTGGTCGAGTAAGAACCGAGCAAGTAAGCCAAAGAATGAAAATCACTTTCGTCGTCGTAAGTAAAAATACTTAATCGGTAAATACTTACTTCATTTCTATCTCTCGCAGTCAGGTCAACAACTCGAAACCAGTAATCGAACTGCTGCTGCTCATGAGACCTTACTAACTGCACGGGCTACTAGCTGTGTTTGTTTGATTACTATTCTATTTCTAAGTTTCATTACTACGCTACGAGATCCAGACTACGTACGCTATGAGATCCAGAGCTTTCTTTAGATGAAAAGTCAAGGTCAGCTTCAGGCTTTCTGTTAAGCTGGCTGCGCTGGGCTGCTTTAGAAGATGGGGCAGTAGAAGAATAAGAACCAATACAGTAAAGGTAGCTTTGAGTTGAAAGCTAGCTAGCAAGCAAGAATACAAGGCAGAAATGTTAGTTTAAGAGCTAGTATATAGAGAGCTATAGTTATGAAACTGATAATAAGTAGTTTCTGCTTGGGAGCTAGGGTTCTTTGAATAAGAGTAGTAAAGGTGAGGTAGCATTAGTAGTAGTAGTAGTAGTAGGTTGAACCCATGGGAGAGCAGACTCGCTCTAAGAAAGAAGCATTAGATTTTGATTGTCCCAACATCATTCGTGAAATTCATAAGAAAAATCCATTAATCGTCAATTGAGTCTTTTAGGAAGTCAATGAAATTGGATTCAAGGGATGGCAGAGCAGTCTTTCTATCCAATAGCCAATAAGAAGCAGATGTATAGCAGTCAGGAAGAAAGGCGGACCACTTAGATGATGGGCAGGCTAAGGCTGTATTCCATTTCTTAGTAGGAATAAAGATTTGACTCTCTTCGGGTGGGATGATGATCCTTCCTAATAGAATCCAATCCACTTTGGAATTGACGACGGAATGCCCGATCTTAGAGGGGTCACCAAGAGAACCATTGCTTTACAATCATGGAAAACTATAGCTTTTTTTTTTTTTTTTTTTTTTTTTTTTGTATCGGTGGATGAAAAGAATTGACGAGTAAATTCCCCGTTTTAGGTGATCCACATCTGAAGGCACTCTACTTTTATTTTGTTGTGTAAATATAAGAAGAAAACAATTGCATCAAAAGCATATTACATAGATTGAGATAAGCCCTTAATCATAGATATAATAAGGAAGAGAGATTGAGCTCTCGCTTCGGTTGCCAAAGACAGAACAAGGTAAGCATAATAGAAGTTGCAGTTTCGCTAACAGAGCTCTAACCTTTTCTTTTGCTTCAAACCAATCTGTCTGTTTAGGAAATAGATTCAAAGACATATAAGGTTAATTCGGATTAGGAAGTTCGGCTAGATCTGAAAGTGGTCGTTGTCATTTATGAATAAATAAATCGAATAAAAGAGTACCTTCTATGGTTCCGTTCCCCCACATGAGAAAGCAGTACGCAGTAAAAGCACTAACCTCATTGGAGCCTACCTCTCTTTTTTTTTAGAATAACTATTAGAATCAATCTACTGCTGACATGACTTTAGCCACTGACCTTGAAGCCGCCCGTCCTTGCTCTTATTCTTTTAATACCACTACCAGCCTCAAAGCTACCCTACCTGTCTTTTATTCTTGTATTACTGACCCGGGGAACCGACCCCCGCTTCTAAAACCTTAACTTACCACTACCAGAACGAAACTTCTACTATAACAATGCAACTATTACTGCTAGAATTGCACAAGCGCTTCTCATGCTTCAATGACTCATTTGGATTCTGACTCATTAGTTTCAAACTTCCCCTACTGCTTATTAGTCTGCTCCTCTTGCATTTCATTGTTGATATAACTCCCCGGATAAGGGATCCTGTCACCAATACCCAATAATCCCACCAAGTACTCGAGCACTGCTGCAAGCAATAAACTTATACAATTGATTCATTTATTTGTTCTTACTACAGACCAACAGCAAGGGAAGTCAGCCTATCCAAAGGTAGTGTTAGTTTGTTTACATTAGTGACAAGAGGTCCTAGAGTGATTGATACAAAGGAAGAGATGGACTGAGCCCGGTAAGAATAAAGAGAGATAGATTGAACTAAAGTCAGTGCAGTTGTGAAGTGATCCGTGGACAAAGTATTGAAGTCGGCGGTTCAAGAATATGCCAGTAAGCCGGTGCAGACTAGTGGGCTAATACGCATCCTTACTACCACTCCTTTACTCCTACATCTCAGGCAAACTACCTTGAAACACATATTTACTTTACTCCTCGATCTCAGGCAAACTACCTTGAAACACATATTTACTTATACGTTACTTGCTGGATCCTGTCCTAAAGTCTTTAGTTGCTTTGTTCCACTCCGACACGACTTCTCTACTCTTCCCTTTCTGCCTCTAACTCTTGTACTTACTTCTTTCATTATGTATTGGTAGCCCTTTTAGTCTTCAGTTACTTTCTTGCATTCTTAAATCGAGTGTGAGTGAGTCTACCTTCTCCTTGCCTTAAGTAATAGATGACTAACTAGAATACTAGGCATAGCGGTATAGTAATGAAAACATAACTAAGTAATTCAATCGCTTGGTCCCACCGGAATTGCACCACTAGTAATAATCGGAATGGGAATAGGAGTACATAGATCAGGGCAAAGAATAAGATACGAAAGTTACAGGTTGGTTTTAAGGTTAGGGCGAGAGAGGTTTGGGCTTACTATGGTCTTGCACTTACGAGTTGGATTCCGGCTTTGTTTATTACAGTTGCAGTTATAGTTGCAGTCAAATGAAAGATCATGATTTATTTGGATAAATTTATTTCTTAGTCATTAGCGAAAAGAAAGAATTATAGGAGAATGAATAAATCTCAAATCATGAATATCAAGAAGTCAAGTGGAAAGTCATGATTCGTTTGGATAAATCTTATTCTTAGTCATTAGAAAAAAAAAAAGACTCATAAGAGAAAAAAATAGTAAAATCTCAAGTTGTAAACATCGAAAAATCAAGATCATGATTTATTTAGATAAATCTCCTCTTTAGTAAATAGTAAAAAGAAAGAATCATAGAGGAACAAATAGTAAAAGTTCTTTTAATCATGCATTACCGAGATATTTGAGTCATCTTTAAGAGCATTATCAATACATTTAGGCTCAATTTAAAATAAAAAGATCATATTTACATATATATTTTTTAATGAAGAGTGAGTTTGAATACTTTTTGATGTATCTCTAGTAATTAGCTCCTTAGGATGTGCATCTACATATTTCCATTCCTTTGGTAAAAAAATTTTGAAATTAGATATATCGAAGTTACTTTCGAGAGGTGAATTCTCATTTAAATTCAATATACCAAATTCAAAATCATCATCAAAATCATTTTTCTTAACTTTAGGAGACTCATTAAAACCAACATAGATAGATTCCTAAATAACTAAAGTTCTTTAATTCAAATCTGTGAATCAATTTTATTCTTGTATGTCCTAATCTCCTATGCCAAGGTCATACATCATCGTCTAAAATTGAAAATAAGTTTCGTTATGAAAATCATCAAGATCAATTTTATAAATATTATCACTCCTTAAAACAATGGTAGATCTATTCCAATTTGGTACTTTTATGATGCAAACATTAGATTTAAGTTTAATATTATATCCTTTATCACACTATTGACTAATATTTAATAAGTTATGTTTTCAACCTTCTACTAAAAGGTCTTCAATCAAAAGATTTGATTTGTTACCAATATTTTTAATGTCAATAAGTTTTTCCTTTGTTGTTATCTCTAAATGTGATATATCCTCCGTCTCAATTAGTGAGCTTTGAGAAATATGTTGGATCTCCGATCGTATGCCTTGAGCATCTACTATCAAGATATCATCTTTTGCTCCTAGCTTTTGTTTGGAGACATACCTCATCGTTAAAGGACATCAAAGCCTAGTTTGTTACTTCATCTTTGTTAATTCGATCTTTGTCTTCTAATGCATTTGATTCATCCCATGTTACCTTAAATGTTTTCTTCATCTTTTGGGTTAGCAACTTCTTCAATTGTGAATACTCATTTTTTAAGTCTTTATCATCGTCACTTGAGCTTTCACTCGAATAGTCTTATTTGATTTTAAGTGCAATATTCTTCATGTTATTTAGAAGATTTTCATCTTGTTCATCATGTGCTTTGCAAGTCATTAAAGATCCTATGAGTTCTTAAAGAGGAAAGTTGTTCAGGTATTTTACTTCTTAAATTGTAATTACCTTTGGGTCCCAAGTTTTAGAAAAATATTTTAAAATCTTATTTACCAATAATTTTTAATCCGTAGATAATATCTGTAAAAGAGGTGTACATCAATGGTTTGGCTTGGTTTCATTTTAAATAATTTATAATTATGTACCAAAAGATTAATTTTAGATTTTTTTACTATACTTGTGCTTTTATGAGTAACTTCAAGTGTCTGCTAAATATCATGTCCAGTGTCACAAGTAGAAACATAATTAAACTCATTTTTGTCTAAAGCATAAAATAAAACATTTATAGGTTTAGCATTTAAGAAAAATATTTTCTTCTCAAAATTATTTCATTCATTCATTGGTTTAGATGATTTTTAAAAATTAAACTCGACAACTTTCCATATATCAAAATCCATAGAAAGCAAGAAAATCTGCATTCATGTTTTTTAATAAGTGTATATTCCATTAAACATAGGAGAATGATAGAGTGACCCTCTTGATTGCCTAACAAAGCCATTAAATCTCTTTAGGGTTTTAATCCAACTGAGAGAACCAGTCTCTTATACCAATTGTTAGGATCGTAATGACACTAAGAGGGGAGGGTGAATTAGTGCTATAGCAAAAAAAATCTAATTTAAAAGGTTTAATCGATAAATTTGTATTGAAAATACGTTTAACCAAAAGTGAAAGTAAGGATAGTAAGTAAATCAGTAAGCAATAACAAAGCAAAGCAAGAGAAGGATGTAAATTAATTTATAGTGGTTCAGTCATCTAAACCTACATCAACTCTTGATTCCTCTTCCCTCGAGACCAACAGCTTTCACTACGGATCTTCTTTCCAATGGACGAATGTCAACTATCCTTGTTATAACTCTTTCCCTTTAATAGGCATAGGACAGAACCTTAGCACCTCTTTTTTACAAGAGACTTCACACCTTCTACAACTGAGAATCACATCTAAACTCAAGGAGGAGGAAGAGACTCAACCAATGCTCAAAGATAGATTGTAACACCTTTTTCCTATAAAATTCTTACTCTATCAAACAAGAATGAGTGAGATATTTATAGACACCTAAAGGCTTCAAGAATGGAACCAAAAATTTAAATCCCAGAGATTTTGGAGTACTAGCGGTAATATCGTCGATCATGGGCGGTACTATCGCCAAGACTTCTGCAAAAGCACAAACTGTGCTTTCTAACTCTCGAACTGTACCATCGCTTGGGCCTAGTAGTGGTATCGCCCATGTCAACCTCAGGTCATCAAATTGGCCTTTCAACAGGTCTAATTCAATCCTAGTTCAAGTCGAATAGGCTTCTTATTAAGTTGGCATGGTTTTGACCTAATACTAACTCAAGTTGCCCCTAACCAACCTCGATCAAGACTTGACCACTTCAATAACATATCTAGCACAATCACGAAGCTTTCAGCATATTGTCCAGTATTCCAGCATATCATCTAACCATCCGGCACTTCGTCTAAACCTCCCATGCATCGTCCTTTTCTTTGACGTATCACCCAATCTATCGATATGTTGACTTCCCATAACATCTGATCTTTCAATGCAATATCTGATCCTTCTGACTCAATGGCTAAACTCATGGAACGAAGTCCATCCTTCGGCACATCGACCAATCCTTTGGCTCGACATTCACTCTTTGACATGATACTTTCCAACCCAATGTCTAATTCTCCTGCTATGACAATTTGCCCTATGATGGTTCGTGTTCATGATCGAAGTTTTTTCTACATCACTTGCCTTCAAAAGCTTATTAGTTCATAATATCATCAATTGATTTCATCGTCAAAATCCAAGATTCAACAACTTTAGCTCCCAATGATAAAATCTAAAGTACCTGGACTCATCAATAGATATAATCTAAGGCAACTCTATGATTTTTTATTCAATGAACCTATCACCCACAACTGAATAAGTCATAAATCTATAATTATACCTCTGATTTTTTTCGATCGCACTTTAATTCCCTGCAGCCCTTTGCCGCACTATAAAAGGCCCCAAGTCCTCTATCGTAAAGGGAAAAATTATGTCACGTCTTATCTATTCCAAGCTAATTTGATCTGGATTGCACTTTGAAGACTCAACCTTTTTCGAGTCCTTTATTCCTTTGTTAAATTAAGCATCGAAGGTCTTTGTTAGGCACCAACATTGTGCAATTTTGCATGTCCCGGGCAAGTGGATCCTAAGCCCTTCCTAATTCTTCCTATGACATTCCCAACAATGCATATATCATCATTCAGCCAGTTAGCAAAGGACTTCGAGCTTAATTTTATTAACTATAAATTCTCAAAGAAACTAGCCACTTCACTTCTAGCCAACCAACAAGAAGATGGAGAGTCCCCAGCTAGCTACACCATGAGATTTAATTAAGATGTTCAAATGGTCTCAAATCTTTTTCCATTTGTCCTCATCAATGCCTTACAACAATAGCATTTTGTCATCTCATTTTTTGTAGTCGGTAGTCACCAAGCCATCGGCCACCTATTTTGAACTATTATAAGAGACAAATCAACACATTGTAGTAGAATCTCAGATAGTCCGGAGAAGGCTGAAGTAAAGAAATTGGCTAAGAAGCATTGCTTGTGGCCATCTCATAACGTAATAGCATATCGAAAGGAGACTAAGCCCCTCGAAGGGAGTTCACTCCCCTAAATACCTCAGCACTTATGCAAATAAGAAAGAAAGGACTTCTCTGAGCTCCTCGACTATTGAGGACACCGTTAGAGAGAAGGGATAAGTCAAAATATCATAGATTCCACCGGGATCATAGGCATGACATGATAGATTATTATGACCTAAAGCAACAAATTGAGTAAATTATCCGCACAGATCATTTGAACTAATTCATATTGAGACAACAAGAGACATCTCATTGTCTGTGGGGTCCCATTAAGCGTTAAGTGGACATAATTGATGGAGGCCTCACCTTGGATAGAGAGAATAATATTGCCCGAAGGACTTACACCATGGAGACTTAGGGCAAGCAACATCGATTAAGTGGGCATCAAACCATTTTCCTCATAGAAGAAAAGGTCGAACATCTCAACTCAAAGCATGATGATGCACTAGTTGCGTTACTCCAAATTGTCAATGCCTATTCAATACTCCAAATTGTCAATGCCCTATTCAAGAGGATCCTGATTGATATGTGAAGTTCAACTGACAATCTTTATTATGAAGATTTTATTAGAAAACCTTAGGGAGCATCACATACACAACAGAAAATAGAAAACAAAATATATGTTCTAAAAGAATGATATAGGATCGTCGTGTGAAGATTAGGTATGAAAAACTCTAGCGGTGAGACGCTCTCACCTAAGGGAGATCCTATATTGCCAAAATTACAGATCCAAGTATATAGAAGAAGGGCTCTCACGAACTCCTCTCTAGCTGTGATCCACATAACGAATGAAGCAGATATGCACCTCCTCTCGCAATACGATCTTTTCTCACTTTTGCGCACCACAAGATTATATTAAATTCAAGAACGAGTTGACTCTTCTTGTTGTCATCATGTCTAAATAAGGCTGGTGGTAGGGGAAAAAGGGAGGGAGGAGAATAGGAGGTGGGCGACTAAAAGGAGTCTAGCCCATAACCCTTTGACCCCTCTCTTATTTATAGAGAGCTCTCTCAACTTAACCCTGATGGATCCTGTCTTATTGGGTATTAGATCTCCATCTAATTACTCTGACATATTGGACACTAGATCTCCATCCAATTATCCCTAACTTAATGAAATTTGGATCTATATCCAAATATTCACTCTAAACCCTTATTAGGTTTCATTAAATGGATCTAATAATATAGGGGTTTATTGGATATCAAATATCATCCATAATATGTGTGTGACTCTTTAGACCCAATACCAAGCTGGTCATAAGTCGCACCATTCAGAACTCCTTCTGACTTAGTGAATTATCATCTCATAATAATTCACTCAACTCATCAACTATAGACGTACTAGGCTACTATGTCATAGTCTATAGATGGTACATAGGGATTTAATCTACTAGACATGTTTACCCTCAGTTACTATATATATATAGTCATTTATCCATCTAATATATCAGAGATCGTATATCGGGCATGATAATATCATGCTCATATAAAATTCATCCGAGTCTCGCTCTAATCGGATTTTTTTGAAGAACTTATCTCTCAATCTGAATGACCCTAGCAAAGGATTTGCTTGAGTAAAAACACATGAGATATTCTTCTCATGATACCAAAAAATGATGATCCTCTATTGACACTCAATTACCTTCGTAAGATTGACTGTTATTCTCAATAACCGATTGTATCAAATTTGAAACTTCCAGACCCATAAGTCCGGTATTAAAGAATAGAATATTCAAACAAGACGTCCTTGATGTTTCAAGTCTAAGGACCAAATATACAAGTGAGACTATAAAATTATTGTCTAACGATCACGTATCTTTTACAACATTCTATAAGTGAATCAATAAGTGAACTCATTCTCCAATGAGCACCTACACTATATACCTAGTGTCCCCACATAAGTAGCTGCGAGACCAGTTGCCTCTCTCATATGGATTGGATGATATATAACACATCGGCCTGTCCGGTTATCTCGATATCCCTCTCGAGCAACCTATAAATGAGATTATATGTATTCTATGTTTAAAGGTGAATTGATCTCGTTATCATGATCCATTTTCTATTACACATATCCAATGATATTATAATATATTAATCGTATAATATAAAATGAGAATATGTCATAATAATAACAACCAAAAGAATGCATAATGTATCACACATGTCATCATTCATATGATTAGCTTGTAGGGCACCTATAACCAGTAGCTTTCTAGAATATCAAAGTAACAATGAAGGATCTTCAACCTATCATACTATTTGGGGATAGCTAACATAAATGTTACTTTTGGATCATAGGCATATTCTAAGATAGCAAAGACCAATGTTACTTTTGGATCATAGGCATATTCTAAGATAGCAAAGACCAATTTCTAGTTGTCGACATCTCATCTGCCTATGATGTAATAAGTGAGCATTTAACCCTCAATCGACTTCAGGCTATCATATCTACTTACTACATAACTTTAAAATTTTCAACACTTTAAAAGGTGATTCTCAAGAGTCATGTCAATGCTACCTAACCTTAATCACCCTCCTGATATAGTCTGTCTTATTTGTCCAACAAATGGATCCAATGGACTCAACTACTCAAGCACCTCATCCAAAAGTGGGGGAACCCCTTATTGTAGTCTCATTGGACCCAAACAAACCGAACCTAACTGGCACAGTGGGTTCAACACTTTAAGAAGGGAGTAAGAATGAGTTGGTCAACTTCTTACACTTCAACTCATAAGCCATCATATGGTCTCTAGATGATATGTAAGGCATCAACCACACTATGGCACAACATTGGCTCAACATTGATCCCCAACACCAACTTAGCCGACAAATGCCACGACACTTCACCCCTCATCGATAGATAGCAATCATGGAAGAAGCAAATAAATTGCTAGATGTTGACTACATTTACGAGGTCCAATGTAGTCTTGGTAAAGAAGAACAATGAAAAAGAGGATATATACCGATTATATGGTTCTCAACAAAACTTATCCAAAGGATACCTTTCCTGTGCCTTGAATTGACCAGTTAGTTGACTCCACATCCGATGACAACTTGCATACCTTTATATATGCTTTCTTAGGATATAATCAAATCAGGTTGGTATTAAAAGATGAAGAGCATCCTTTATTTATCACCAATAGAGACCTTTATTGCTATAAAGTCACGCCCTTCAGATTGAAAAATATTGACGTCACTTATCAAAGAATATTCAGCTAAGATATTCAAACACTATATTACGAGAAATATGGATGCCTACATGGATGATATGCTTGTAAAACACACACAAGACTTGGAGGAAACACTCACCCACTATCAAGTTTCAATGCGGTTAAATCCCTTCAAGTGCACCTTTGATGTCAGCTTTAGAAAATTTCTCGAGTTCACAATTCATAAAAGAAATAAAGTCAAAGCCATATTTGACATAAAGCCTCTCATTTATATTAAAGAAGTTCAACAACTAACCGATAGTATAGCTATTGTTGGGCAGATGGCGCAAATTCAGCCCATAATGGGCTTTAGTGAAGCCCATAGCTCATAACCTCACTTATATTAACCTAAAACCTAGATTAAATGGCAAGGGTTGAGATTAAGAGGGTAGTGACTGCTGAAAACGTGGGTGAGAGAAAGAAGACTGCAGATTGGCAATAGAGATCAGAAAATAAGAGATCTAGGAAAGGGAAGAAGACAAGGATAGGAAAAGACTATTCTCAATCATTCATATCTCAGGTTAGATCAGTTTGCAGTAGATTCTTACTGTGATCTCTTGAGAAGGTTTTGGATATCGTGCTTAGTATTATAGTCCTTGTATCCCTATGATTCTCTTGTGGCTATTGCTTGAGTTTGAGCAAGAAGCCTTGAGATCTGTATATTCATTATTTTGATAGTGGATTTTCTTTGGCTTGTCCCATGATTTTTATCCTTCGAGTTGAAGGGATTTTCCACGTAAATCTTGGAGTTCATTTGATTGTGATTTCTATTTGATTCCGCTGTGTGTGACGACCTGCTAGTATTTATTCGTATACAAAGTTTATTCCTTTTTTATTCCCATTAGCTATCTCAAGTCATTTTCTCTCCAAGATTAGTCATAGATGTCCCTACGTCTTTCAAACTCTGAAGTAGTTAAAAAATTTTCAATGGCCTGAACAATGTCAAGTGGCCATTGAGCAACGAAAATAATACATAGGTTCCCCATCGTAGCTCTCAAGCCTGCAACCAAGTGAGCAAGCATACCTTTTACCTTCCGATAATTCGGGAAGAAAGTAGGATACCAGAACCGATCTACTATACCACCTATGTGATGAAGGGTGCTTAATGATGCTACCCCATCTTCCAGAAGTTGGTGTATGCTACCCCATCATTATGTCATTCAAATACCTCCAACTAACTCCTAAAGTGGTCCATCACTTCGTGAGTTTGACGATTCCTTCCTACTAGCCTTGGACAACTATAAAAGCCTAAGTGTTAGTAGAATTTGTCGCTAAATGACATGCTCTGAGAGCTCGAACATCAACATTAAACTATGGATTCTTTACGTCGACGAGTCGACTATGACTAAAAATGGGGGGCGAGCTTCATATTATAAAGCTGGAGGGTGAAATTTTTGAGTACATCCTTCACTTTGGCTTCAAAGTTATCAATTTGGCTTCAAAGTTATCAATAAGAAAGCTGAAAATGAAGCACTTATCATGGGGACACAACTCAAGAAAAATCTTCTAACTTAGAAGTGTATAGTAATTCATAATTAGTGATGAATCAGATTAACAATGAATATGATAAAGCCCCTTATCATGGCAAACTACTTAGTAAAGGCTAAATAGCTGATTGCCAACGTTGCAACTTTTCACGTCAAAGTTCCGCGGGAGGATAACTTTTACATAGTAATGTAATAAATTCTATGTTTGACAATGCTTGGCTTTGTTGTTTTTTTACAATTATCTAATAAAAGAATCATAAAAATATGTTCAATAGGATATTTTATTTATCTTTTAAGTAAATACTTATGGAACTTTACAAATTTTAAATATAAAGCATTCATCTTTAATTAAAAAATAAAAGTATAACATTTTCCGCTATAAGTGTTCTTCTCTTCCTCTTAAGTAAGAAATGGTTACCACTGAACACATTCTGAAAACAAAAGAAAAAAAAATAAAAAACTAAAATATTGTTTATGTTTCACCTAGATATCAAGAGAATGCTTACTCGAACAAAGATAAGACAAGATGATCTTTGGTTTTCACCTAAAAGGAATATATTACATTTCAAAAAGATAATTAACTATCGTTTATATAAATTGAGTATAGAACTGACAGTAAATGGGAAAATGATACCAAATAAAAGGAATGCAAGTAAAATCGATGAAAATGAGTGAGTGCTGACCAACTGGGAAGCTTGATCAGGCAAGGATTCAAGTTTTTGGTGAAAGGAACAGTAACAGAGTGGGGTGGACTACCATGAGAACCCACATGAAGCAAAACTCATGTGAGAATTATAGGCAACAAAAGAAAATTGCATTCTAAGACATTCTTGACAGCAAGAGAAATTAAAAAAAGAAAAGAGAAGGATAAAATTAAAAAATAAAAATAAAAATATAACTTCCTAACTCCTTTCTACAAGAAGAGAATCTCCTGATTATATTATCACCAAAAATGAAAAAAAAAAGAAAAAATTGACAGGAAAAAGGATGTTCTAAAACAAAGAAAAAGGGTCAACAAAAATTGATGAGAAGAGTGGGAAAGTGTAGGAATAGCAGTTATTAGATGCAAATATGGAAGAAATAACACAAATTTTCTCTTTTCCTCCTCTCTTCTATATAACCATGTCTAATTTGTTTTAAACAAATATGAACTTACAATATGCCATACAGCAACAAAGTTTGTTCCTGAAAGCTCAATGACATGGTGCCTCTAATCTGAGTTGTAGCTAATACAAGGCGGCCTGGCCAGGTAATCAACCATCTACCACAAATTTGATAAATTATTTAACTGAGTTTATATCTCCATATCAAAGCCTAATTTCATATTCAATTGTTGCTGCAAAGAATGGAGTATACTCCTAAATTATCCATCTTACAGATAAAAGGTTACACATATTCCTGCTTTCCATTTCTAGAAAAATTAAAAGAAATGGAGAACCAATTAGCCACATGATTATTCTAGAATGTCAATTGACCAGATGCCTTCCATATCAAAGGAAATCTATATAAGATGGCTATAAGACTAAACATATTTCAATATTATTCAGTAGGGTATTTTTACACATAAGGTAAATTGGACAAAATTTATATATCACTTTCTAGTTTTTGCTTCAATTTCATAAGCCGAAAAGATAATCAATCAACAAGAAAAAGAATATTAGGCAGACAATAAAAAAAAAAAAAAAAAACATACTACCCTACCTAATCACTTCAACTATTCACCCTTTAACCAAAAATTCCAAATCCTACTCGAACTTTGGAATAAGTGCATCCGAAGATGTCAAAAATTGAGAGTAGTTGGCTATACTTTTCTTGCCAAGTTCACTCCTAAAAATAGCAAGGATTCTATATTATGAACTATAACTTCTAACTCTCCTAAAAACTCATGTTTGACTTAAGGATAAACCAATGTTGTTGTTCACCAGAACCAGAAGCAGCAGGTCTTGCTAAATTGATGATGATGTTAAGAACTAGAAATTTAGGTGCCAATGTGGCTCTATAACCACAAGAAAAAGGCCAATGTGAAACACGATATGACTAATAATTGTTGTAGAATGTTCTGACCTTGAACAATTTTCAACCCAGTAAGTTGGATCCATAGAACTGCAGTCACTAAACATAGTTGTTGGACAGGTAGAAATATGATCACCGATTGAGCATCATATATATTTACAAATCCTACACGAGTTGACATAAGGGTAAAACATAAAGGCAACATTATATGCACACATAATAATTCTCTATATCAATGGAATGGCCATAATAATTGTCGGACAGGTACATTCTTCCTAGAATGTGAATATAACCTACATTGTGACAATAGCCATTGAAAAATAAATATGTAACTTCGGCTAGCTGTGCTCGAGTTTATCTATCTTCAAAAGCTTTCACCAGATTAATGCATTCCATGTGACTGACTCTTACAATGCTTGTTTCATATAAAACTATCTGACACAGCCAAAAAAAAAATTAGTAATTATATTGCATTAACACAAATACCGGTGAGGCCACCAGTTCCTTGAATCACAAGTCGAGTTCCTTAGACAGGTGTGCAACAAAGAGGTTTCCGTTTTTTTTATTTTTTTATTTTTGTTTGGCTTCTGGTATTGGTGTTCGGCCATCTTAAGCTCTGAGGGGAAAACTAGTCATACCATTTCTTTTACGGGATTATGAATATATATATATATATATATATAAATCATGATTAACATAAGTTTTTCTTTTTTTTTAGCTAATGTAGTACATAAGATAGAAGTTGGCTAAATTATTCTTAAATATTTATAATCTCATAATAAGCTTTAAAACGATATCAAAAGTCAGAGTTTTAGCTAGTTAACAATTTATATATAGTAAGTAGCTAACGAAGATTAATTATAATACATTAGTTTTAAATTTTAAATGATACATTAATATGTATGTAAAATTTAAATAAGAAGGAAATAGATTAAAATCACCTGACTTTTGAGCGATATAAATAAATTTTCTTTTTCAATTTGAAAGCGTTTAGACTGATTGATAGCTCTGCACTAAGATTATAGTATATGTTACCGTCAACGAATCTTTAAAGTATCAGACATGGTTCAGAAAGCATAATACATTTTATATCTGCAGCGACTCATCGCAAATTGTTTCTTTCGGTTATCTTATACTTAAAAAGCACATGCAAACGTTTCAAACCTTCTCATCTAGCAGCACAGATACTCATGTCCAAAATCTATGTAAGTTCACATCATATAAAGTAAACAATGGTTTCTGGAGGTAAATAGTAATTAATATATATACCAATCAAAGCGTTCAAATTATTCTAATATATAAAATAAGACAACAAAAGCAGAACTCTGAAAAGAAAAGAAGCGTAGGTATGAAATATTTCATGGAAATACATAACAAATCATATATTAATAATGTCTTGTTAGCATAAAATCCATATGAAAAACTTTCATAATTGAAATCAAATAATATTAGATCGACTTATGATGTGTATTTTTCGATGTCATCTAAAAAAGATCTCTGTCTCATCTTCAAATGTATTGTTCTTCGGATCCGAATATCATAATGACGTCGATCTATAGAGAGAACTAGAACTCTTTCTTCTATCTTCCTATCTTTTCACAAAACCACTAATATCGATGATTTTAGGGATAATGAGAGAAGAGTCGTAATCTTTCAAGTGTTTGCTCTTATTCCCCTCTTTAGGTTCATAGGAGGTCATGTTTATTTATAGGCGAGAGAAAAAGGTCTAAGATAAGTTATTAGGAGCGTTTAAGGAGTTATAGTTCTCTTTATAGATCGATGTCATTGTGATATTCAGATTCGGAGAACGGTGTATTTGAAAATCAAACAAAGATCTTTTCCAAATGATATTAAAAAGTACATATCGTAAACCGATGTAATGTTATTTGATTTCAATCCTAGTATAAAAGTTTTTTTATATAATGTATATATAGTATATCATAGATTTTATATTAATAATTCTTGAGATCAAATACAGATATACTTTTTTTATTTACGATACATTAATGATCCGTATGTTTTGTCGATATAAATTTCTATCTATTTTGTTTTATCGTTTGATTGCGAGCGACGTAAAATTCTCGATAACACGATCATCATCAGACAGCAACGATCACTATACAACACCGATGCAGATTGCATCAATTTGTTGTGTACGACCAGTGGATCTGCTTGCAGACAGCGACTGCACCGGGCAGTGAGTGCGCACCGCAATGGCAGAGGGTAGCCGCGGCGGCCACCTTGGCGGCGGCCCAGGCCGAGCACTGGGTTGGTCGCGCAGGCAGCAGCCGCGCGCTGGCGGCCATACGCAAGCGGCGACCGCACAGCCGGCAGCCTCGTTCATAAGGTGGCCACGCGTGGGCAGAGGCCGCCACAAGCGGTTGCCGCATAGGTGGCAGCCGTGCATCCAAGCAGAGGCAACGCGCAGGCAAGAGCTGCATCTAGCGGTGGCAGCGCGCACGGGCAGAGGTCGCGCAGGCAACGTTGGACAGGTGGCAGCGACGAAGGCAGAAGCAGGATTAGGGTTTTAGTACAATTACGATTATTACCCTTTTGTGTTTTATTAATACCTTTTTACTTTGTTAATTCTGAGCATTATAAATATAGTAATGCTGCTTTATGTCCTATCATAAAATTACTATTTTACCCTTATAAAATTGAGAAGTTTTGATTTATATTCTCAATTATAAAATTAATTAATATAATCTAATTGAATTCGATCATGATTATATTTTTTATGATTGAATTTAGTTCGATCAAATTTAGAAATAATTAAATTTTGATCCATTTCTATTTTGATCGACCTGTTTATTTGGGCTGATATTTAGCCCAATTCTAGGTTTATCTAATTAAATTTATTAATTAATTTAATTATAAATTATTATTTTATTTATAGTTTTATCATATGTTTATTGATTATATTTGGTAAATAAAATCTAATTATTATTCTTGGATATTTATTTAGTTATTCACATCCATATGTTTGAAATTATAAAATAATATTTATCTTTCACATAAAGATATCAGTTATCATATGAGTTTCTTTCTACTGATTATTATTAAACTATTTCAACATAAATTAGAATAAAAAACTTGATGAATATTATTTGTATGTCATCTCCCTTAGTTTTGCCTCATCGATAGGGAGGCTTATAAGATATAAATTACAATAAGGGTTTTATCATTTATAAGATAATTTAAGTTATATTTTATATTATTGCATTGGTCTTGTAGTGGCCTAGACATGATTTATAAAATTACATTAAAGAACTAGTCATAAATGATATTAAAAAATAATATTCATAATGACATACATAATTAAGAGATTTAGATAATCTCAAAGGATAATATATTTTAAATAATTATGTGATATGATATGATGATACTATTTTGGATATCCTTATAATTTAGGATTTTATACTCAAAGGTGGCAAAATTATTCCACAAGGATGATATCAATCCTTTGTAAATGAACTTGAGTGAATACTAAATATGTTAATATTTACCCAAAGGTTAAATATGAATGATATCAATATCAATAGTTCATCATATTTTGACAAACTCAAAGCATTTTATATTCTATAGTCATACTTCCATCCATACATTCTCATGCTTCCAGTGTCCCTGTACTTTTTGAATCAAATTATTCAGAATGGTTAGAGCATGTGCAATTCATACTAGGTGTATTAGATCTTGACTTAGCATTCATTGCTTGTTAAAATATCAATGAAGGATAATATTTTAAGAAATTTAAACTTTATTAATTTTGATGTTTGCATAGATTGTATTAAGAGAAAGTAAACTAAACATATAAAGAAAAATACCACAAGAAGTAAATAACTTCTTGAAATTATTCATACTAATATCTACGAACCACTCTATATTCCCTGTTTTAGTGGATGAAGGTATTTCATTACATCTATAGATGACTTGCCAAGATATAGTTATGTTTATCTGATAGATGAAAAGTTTCAGACTGTTGACATTCTTGAAGTATACACAAATGTGGTTGAGAGACAATTATATAGAACAATTAAAATTGTTAGATCTGATAGGGGTGATAAATTTTATGGTGATATGATGAATTCGATCAAAATATTAGTCCTTTTGCTAGATTCGTAGAACAACGGGGTATTTATACTCAATATGCTTTACTAGGTCTGCCATAACAGAATGGTATTACTGAAAGACAATATCGTACTCTTATGGATATGGTTAGGAGCATAATAAGTTATACCTCTGTACCTAAGTCAATGTAGGGTGGAACTCTTAGGATAACCATGTATATCTTGAACGGTGTTCCTAGTAAGTCGGTTCCATCAACTCCATTTGAGTTATAGGCTGATAAGAAACTCTGTTTGAGACATTTATATATTTGGCGGTGTCCTACAGAGATAAGAATATTCAATCCACATGAAAATAAATTGGATCCAAGAACTATTTCTAGCTCCGGAAGGTCCAAGGGATACAAATTTTATTGTCTTAATCATAATATGAGGATAATAGAATATGATAATGCAAGATAAATAGTAAATGATGAAATCAACGGGAGTGAAAAATCTCAAATGGTCAATTTTGATATTAAGGAGATTCAGATTAATTCTCCTATTTAAAAAATTATTATTCCTCAATAATGAGAGAATTGATGAGGGTGAACAATAAAATAACATCGATATACTCTCATATAATGTTGATGTCGTCGTTGATGATCTTGTAGAATAATCACAATTAGCAGCTTTGAGAATATCTCAAAGGAAAAGAAAATATATCATTTCTAATGAATATATGATATATCTACAAGAATTAGATTATGATATAGGAATAAAAAAAAGACTCTTTATCATTTTCACAAGCCATAGAAAGTAACAATTATGAAAATTGGTATGATGCAATGAAAGAAGAGTTAAAATCAATAGACTAGAATGGTGCCTGGGAACTCATTGAATTATCCAATAATTATAAAAGAGTCGGTTGCAAAATGAGTCTTTAAGACAGTACGAGACTCGGTGGGCAATATCAAATGATATAAAGTCAGATTTGTGACAAAGGTTTTTCTTAAAAAGATTGCATCAACTATAATGAGACTTTTTCTCCAGTTTCTAGAAAAGACTTGTTGATGATCGTCATAACATTAGTAGCTCATTATGATCTTGAGTTACATCAAATGGATGTGAAAATAATATTTCTGATGGAGATCTAGATGTGAAAATCTATACGAAATAATCTGAAGGATTCATAGAAAAAGGAAAAAAAGTTTTGCTTGTAAATTTAGGAAATCTATTTATGGCTTTAAATAAGCTTCTAAACAATGGTATATAAAGTTTCATGATACCATTACTTCCTTTATATTTAAGAAAAATATTATTGATCAATGTATATATCTGAAGGTTAGTGAGAGCAAGTTTATTATATTAGTCATATATGTGGATGATATTTTACTTGTCATTAGTGATCTTGGTTTATTGCACGAAACCAAGATATTTCTCAACAAAAACTTTAAGATGGTTGATATGAATAAAGCATCATATGTTATTGGCATTGAGATATTTAGGGATAGATTATAAGGATTGTTAAGACTGTCTCAGAAAGTATATATTAAGAGATTTAATATGCAGATTTGCTTAGCCAATGATACACCTATTACTAAAGGTGAAAGATTCCGTCAAAACCAGTGCTCAAAAAATGACTTAGAAAGGAATTAAATAAAGAATATTTCTTATAGATACGTAATTTGAAATCTATTATATGCTCAAACCTATATAAGACCATATATTAGTTTTACAGTTATAATGCTGGGTATATATCAAATCAACATAAGAATGGAATATTGGAAAGTTGTAAAGAAAGTAATGACATATCTGTAGGGCAAAAGATTATATTGGTCATGTATAGAAAATCAGATCAGCTTGAAGTGACGGGATATTCAAATGTTGATTTTGTAAATTACCTTGATAATAGGAAATCCACTTTAGGATTTATATTCATATAAGCTGATGGTGTAATTTCTTAGAAAAGTATAAAATATTTGCTTATTACATCATTAACAAGGAAAGCTGAATTTGTGACATGCTTTGATGCCACAAATCAACTTTATGGCTGTGAAAATTTATCTCAAGACTTGGTGTGGTCGACTCAATTGCTAGGTTGCTGAAGATATTTTGTAATAACATCGCAACAATTTTCTTCTCTAAGAATGACAAGTACTCTAGTGGTTCTAAGCATATCGAGGTAAAGTACTTGGTAGTTAGTATAAGAGTCCAGAAACAATAAGTTTTAATTGATAATTTAAGCATTTACCAAAACTTTATAATATAAAATATTTAAAGAATATGTTCTTAGAATGAGGCTTGTGAGTAAGCCATAAGAGATATGGTGATGCATGTTTAAGTGGAGGCTATTATTGATAATTATTTTATATAATTAAAATTATTTGTTTCTGCTATCATGTTTATATTTATGTTTATGCATATTATGGTTGAATGCAATGACAAGATTGTCTTGACAAGACAAATTATAAGGGTCATTATAGACTATATAAGGAAGGACTAATAATGCTATGGTACATAGAAGGAAGTGTGACAATAATGACATACAACCGTTATGACTCGCATTAACAGTTGGACTAAATATAGTATTATTATATTTATTGAACTTATTGGCTTGTTTTAAAATTAATGGTCATGTATAAAATATTTTTAAATTTTTTAAAATCTAATTATGTAAAATTATTTTTAAATAAATTTTATTTTATTTATTTTGATTTTAAATATATTTTGTATCTTATCAATTAATGCGTCAAGTGGGAGAATGTTAGATTATGTGGCCCTTAGTGGATAAGATATATAATAGAATTAATTAAATTCTGATGACATATATTAGTTGATAGAAAATAAGTATGATTTCTTAGGAGATGTCCTTGATGAGAGGAACTCTCCTAATAAATTATTCTAGACTCTATGCTCTCGCCTATAAATAGATAGGACCTTCTATGAACTCAAAAAGAGGAATAAAGGCAAACTTTTGAGAGATGACGACTCTTCTTTCATTCTCCCTAAAACCATAAATATTAGTGATTCTATAAAAAATTAAAATAAAGGAGAAGGAATTCTAATTCTCTCTATAATCCACAGATAGAGATCTTTTCCAAATGACATCGAAAAATATACGATATAAATCGATATAATATTATTTAAATTTAATTCTGACATAAAAGTTTTTCATATCATAGATTTTATACTAACACGTCTTTTTTAAGATAATCGAATCAGGTTACTATATTATTATATCTCAGTCCACATAATGCCTAATGAAAATTACTTTTTAAAAAATATATTAATAATTAAAAATATGGATAGTAATTCATATATTATATTTTATAATTAAATGTATAATTATTCTGAGATATTAAAATGGGCAATTTCTTCAAAAAAAATCCTAATTTCCAGGTTTGTCCCAAGAGACACTTGCATGTTGATTTTTCTAAATAATATTTTCTAATTAAAAAAAACCCTCAAACTACCTCTTTTCTTTGCTTCTACACCGTCGTCACCTCCAGCTCGCCCCTCCACCTTTCCTCCCTTCCGTCTCCTCTGTTTGAGATAGAGATGAGGAACAAAAGAGATACTTCATTCATTGTTACAATGCCTATTTATACAGGGTTGAGAGAGGATTTTTCTCAACTGAAACGAGCTCTTTTCGTTCAGTTACAGAAATAAAGTTGTTCAGCTAACATGCCCCCGTAAGATCGAGCTTCTGTCAAGGACACTGATCTTGGATCGATGCAAGAGAAAGAGTTTGCGAGTCAGAGCCTTCGTGAGGGAGTCTGCAAGTTGATCGACCATGTGGACATGAGAAACACGAAGCTGCTGGCGGATGACTTGATCACATACAAAATGAAAATCAATAGCAATATGCTTCATACGGGAGTGGAAAATTGGATTAGCACAAAGATAAGCAGCACCAATGTTGTCACAATAAATAACATGTGTAGAAGCAAAGGAAATGTGAAGCTCTGTAAGTAAGTTAGTGATCTAATTAAGTTTGGCAACAACCGTGGCATCGCATGATATTCAGCTTCAGTAGTAGACCTGGCAACTGTCTTTTGTTTCTTAGAACTCTAGCTAATCGGATTAGCACCAAGAAAAATAATATACCATGATGTAGAAGTTCTATAATCAACGTTACCAGCCCAGTCTACATTGGCAAAGGCATGAAGCTGAGAAGGAGAGTGCTTGCGAAGAAAGATGCCATGATCGATGGTCCCCTTAAGATAACGAAAAATTTGTTTGACGATAGTCAAGTGTAAAGTAGACGGTTGGTGCATGAACTGGGATAACTTATTAATTGCAAAGGAGACATCTGGATGGGTAAGAGCGAGATATTGTAAGGAGTCAACTACTTGTCGATACTGAGTAGGATCTGTAGTACGAGTGCCATCACATAACTTCAGTGATTCACTAACAGATAGAGGAGTGGTGACCTTATTTGCATCTTGCATATTCGTCTTCAATAGCAAATCCTAAATGTACTTTCTCTGTGAAAGAAATAGGTCAGAGGATGTAAATGTAGCTTCGACACCGAGAAAATAACTCGGGTTGCCGAGATCTTTAAGAGAAAATTGGTCAGCCAATTACGTGTAAACGCCTGAACTTCCATAGGATTATCACCTGTGACAATAATATCATCGACATACACTAGAAGATAAATGGTGTCCCCATGTTGTTGACGTAAAAATAGGAAGACATCAGATTTGGAGTTGATGAAGCCAACTGAAGATAAGTAATGACCAAGCTCGTGGAGCTTGACGGAGTCCATAAATGGCCTTCTGAAGTTTACAGACATGCCGTGGATATTGAGGATGTATAAATCCTGGAGGTTGCTCCATGAAGACATCGTCAGTGAGCGTTCCTTGTAAAAATGCATTGTTAATATCTAGTTGGCGTAAGCACCAGCCTTTGGAGATTGTTAGACTTAGGATAATCTGGATTGTAGTGGGCTTTACGACAGGATTGAATGTCTCAGTGTAGTCAACACCAGATCATTGATGAAATCCTTTGGCCACAAGTCATGCTTTATAACGAGCAATAGAGCCATCAAGATGCCGCTTAATTCGAAAGACACACTTACACCCGATAATATTTTGTGTAGAGTTAGAAGGAGTAAGGGTCCATATAGCATTATGAAGGAGAGCATCATACTCCTCATACATGGCTATACGCCAATGTGGAGATTTTATGGCCTTAGAAAAGAAAGTTGGTTCAATAGAGTCGAATGAAAGCTTAGTGCTAGTATGTAAGTCAAGAACTTGACGTGGTTTAAAGACACCGCTCTTAGAGCGAGTTTGCATAGGATGTCGGGAGGCTGTAATAGGGTTGGGGGGTAAAGAAAGAGGATTATTGTTGTTTGAGTCAGGCTGATGAACTACAAAGGTTTCCTGGCAAGGTGAAGATAAAGGATACAGTTCTAGAGGCAATTGTATAGAAAGAGGTAGAGTCGGAGATGAGGAGAGGGAAGATTACGGAACAGAGGTAATAAGAGAATATGGATCCAATGGAGATGCGTGAGAGGATGAAAATGTGTCGTAAGAATCCGATAGGATGACAAAGTGCTTGTGATCCCGAAAGGGAAAGACAGACTCTACAAAAGTGACATGTCTGGAAACAAAGATTTTAGTAGTGTGAGAGTCATAACAACGGTATGTATTATGTTCTAGAAAGTATCTAATAAAAATGCATGGGTGAGAACGAGGTTGCAGTTTGTCAGAATTATAAGGACGTAACCATGGATAACATAGACAATCAAATACTTTTAATGTCTGCAGATTAGGGTATTTGTGAAACAACTTTTTAAATGGTGATTAATATTGTAGAATTGGAGTAGGCATCCGATTAATAAGGTAGACAGTAGTTTGAAATGCTACAGATCAAAAAGTGGATGGCATGGAAGCCTGATGAAGCAACGTCATGCTCGTTTCGACAACATGTCGATGTTTACGTTCAGCAGAACCAACCAGTTGAGGAGTGTATAGAGGGGATTTGAGATGTTGAATATCGTAAATGGACAACTGGAATGCAAGGGCTTGATATTCACCCCCACCATCAGAATATATAGTTTTAATGGAAGTCTGAAAGTAATTCTCGACTAAGTTCTTAAAGTTGAAGACAATAGTGACATCAGACTTCTAACGAAGAGGATATAGTCATGTATATTTTGTAAAGTAGTCTACAAAGATAACATAGAATCTAAACTTATTAAAGGAGACAACTGATGCAGGACCCTAAACATCAGTATAAACAACCTCAAATGGTTTAGAGTAGGAAATAGAATATGCACCAAAAGGTAATTGATGACTCTTATTGCTAAGACAAGCATCACAATGAGTAATGACATTACTAGATTTAAAAACAGGAATAGAATAGCTAGAAAGTAATTTTTGTTAAATAGAGGTCGAGGGATGATCAAGACGTTGATGCCAAATGTCGATTGGAGCAACAGTAGAAGAGTTCGTAGTAGGTTTGGTGAGGAATAAGGCTGACGGTCATTCATAGATGTTGTCTCTATTTGGGCCGCGAACTAAGGATGCCCCTATGTTCAAGTCCTTGACAATAAAATAATCAGGAAAGAATTCAATAGAGGTATGGTTTTGTTGGCAGAATTAAGAGACAGAAATAAGGTTTCTTTTAATGTGGGGTGCACATAAAACATCATCGAGTATGAAAGAGGTGACATGTGAATTAAGTGATGTAGAACCAGTATAAGTGATTGAAATTCTTTTACCATCACCGATGATAATGTCTTCGTTGCCGTCATAATTATTGTGGATCGACAAGTTCTGAAGATCAAAAGTGAAATGGTGGGAAGCACTAGAATCCATAATCCAATTGGGTTGACTTGCAGACAAAGCAGTCATGACATTCGCTTGAGGCAAGTTTGATGAAGTTGGAAGACGAGGTTGAGACCAGCAAACCTTTGCAGAGTGATCGAGTTTATCACACAACTGACAAATGACAGGCTGATGAAATGTAGGAGGAGGACGACGTGGCCGGAAGGAAGTATTCTGACGATGGTTGAAGGTTGGAGACTGTGGAGGGGGAACAGGTAGTATTGTGCCCATAGGAGGTAAGTTGGCCACACCTTTCGAAGCATGCTTGTTGTATTTACGATTTGGCCATTTGGATTTGTGGTTAAATTGAATAGTGAAAGGAGGTCCCAGTTGAGATCCTGTAAGCATATCGTGATGCTTCAGGTAAGCTTCAAAGTCTGTTAGCTTGTCATGAAGTTCTTCAAAGGAGATTGGAGAATTGTGAGCTCGAAGCGTTGCTGCCAGTTCCTTGAATTCTGCACCCAGTCCATTAAGTGTGTGGATGAGAACTTCTTCATCAGTTAGAGAATGACCTATCAAAGCTAGGTCATCCATAATCATTTTGATATGTTGTAAGTAGTCGGTAATATTACTTCCCTCCTGCTTTAAGTGCATAAAGCTGGAGAGTAGGCTAAGCATGCGAGTCCTCGAGCGATTCGCGAATGTAGTTTGTAACTTGGTCCAAGCTTCCACAGCAGTAGTACAGGAGGACACAAGAGAAACGATAGAGACATCAATAGAGGCTTGAATCGCTTGGAAAATAAGGCAATCTTGGTGTAACCATGGCTTATATGCAGAGTTTGACACTGGGTTAGGTTCTCTTGGAACATGGATTAGTGTTGGTGGACAACTAAAAGAACTATCAATATAACCCAATAAGTCATAACCAAATAGAAGATTAGAAAATTGAGCTTGCCAAGATGCATAGTTGCTACCTTTGGATAGTTTAAAGGGGATTACAGAGGCATCATTTATGAAAATAGATCTGGAGTACGAAGAGGAAAGGGAAGTGCTAGCAAGAAATAGTGTAGGAACATCAGATATTGATGAGGAAGCCATTTATGACTCACCAAAGGTGGTAGCCAAGAACCTGAGAGAAGAACGCAAAAAAAAAAAAAAAAAATGACACAACTTGTGTTCAAGAAATAAGCGATAAAGGAAGCAAAGTGATGAGGTATAAACAGAAAATGAAGACTTCAACTACAGGGTTGCCTCCTTTGGATGCATATGGGTGATTATGGTATTGCAAGCTTGGGAGAATCCCAGAGTGGCTGTCACATGAGACTGCAGAGTCTTGTTCCTGAATATGAAAGGTCGGGTGCAGCACGTGCGGTGTTGCCAAAACCAATCCTTGAATCAGACTCCACCAAAACCAATCCTTGAATCAGATCTGGAGTCTGAAAACAATGGCGGTGTCAAAGGTTGATGAGGAGTAGCTGCTGATAGAAGATAAGATGAAGTTAGGATTTAGATATGATTTCCTTAACTGAATGAGGAAATCACGTAGGTTAGTTGAGGGAAATCCTCCTATCTTCACCTGTATAAATTAACGATGGATCAATGAATCAATTGGGCATTTTCATTACTTCTTCCTATTTCCAACATGGTATCAGAGCCCCTCTCTCTATAAGAGAGATTACTTTTTTTTTCTTCACTGTCAAACGACAGCTTTTATTACCGTTTGTTCGTCGACAACCCCGCTGCAAAACTGCAGATACTTAGGGGTCATCTGTCGCCACCCTCCCGGACATTCTCTGCTCCGAAGATCTCTCCTACCTCATTTGCAGTAGATGATGACTTCTACACCTGCTCGCCGGCATCGTCCCTCCTGCAGCTTTTGTTCTCTCTGCCAAAAGCACTTGTAAGGGCCATTGCCCATCGTCTCTCGGTGCTTTGTAGAGAAGGCACAACAAGTTCTTTCTTGCTATCAAATGGTAGTAAATCCCCACCCTGTCGACTGCCCTTTTGCGAAGCCGCAATTGTCGGTCGACTCCTCTTCTGCAAAGCCGCGATCTCTGTTTCTCGATAAAAAAAAAAAAAAAAAACAGAGCATCGCCAGCGCCGTTTTCATTCGAGGATCTGAAGATTCGGGTCCCGCTCTATAATTGATGTCCACGTCGCTGGTCTGGCAGCCCTCTCGCTCAACCTCGCTGGCACTTGCCGTTGCCATCGCTAGCATCGGCGACACTATCTACCTCATTGTTGCCTACCATCGGCTCACCGTTCGCTCGCTGCTGCTGCCGTCACAGCAATAACTCGGTCGCTTCTCTTCGGTGCAAATCCCTCTCTGCATCGTCTCTACACCTCCAAAGAAGGGACCGCAACATTGTGGTCCTGAAGTCAGGGAAGAAAGGGAAGCACACCTTCACTACAGCGGCTTCCTCATCTTCTCCTTCGGCAGTTACTATGCTCGCTGCCGACCCCCCCTTACTCCAACAATTGCAATCGCAACTGCAGCCCTCGCCGGCCACAACTGTTGCCCTCTCCTTAGATCTATCGCTTCTTGTTGTCAAACGACAGTCTCTCATCGACATCGAAGCTGGAGACTTTTAGTGCGTCGGCTTTCTCAATTCCTCTATCGAGGTGTTCTTCTGCACGAGGCCATCTTCCTTGTGCACCACCACTGTCGCATCAGCACTAACAAGCAGCGGCACCTTCCCTACCCCATCAGCAATAAGTTCATTCTCGCTGTCAAACGACAGTAAATCTACGACCGCACGCTTCTCCTGCTGCCCTTCAGATCTACCGATCGCCCCAGCCGTAGCAGCATCTCCTCCGCTGAAGTCAACCGTTGTCAGACCTTCACCGCGGTTGACAACACAACGGTCTCCTTGACATCGGGTAAAGATCTGTGTCCTTCATAGGAGCTTGATCTTGCGGGGGCATGATAGTTCGATCTAATCGGATTATCGAATTTGGCTCTAGCAGAATCGTCTGCTCCTTTCTTCGGATTCATTGTCATCGGTTCAAGATCAACGTCCTCAGCTCAAGATCGACGTCCTTACAGGAGCTCGATCTTGCGGGGGCATGATAGAAGATAAGATGAAGTTAGGATTTAGATATGATTTCCTTAACTGAATGAGGAAATCACGTAGGTTAGTGAGGGAAATCCTCCTATCTTCACCTGTATAAATTAACGATGGATCAATGAATCAATTGGGTATTTTCATTACTTCTTCCTATTTCCAACAGCTGCCACAAACCAGAACGTTGCTTACAACTGGTGGAGACTTGTTGTTTCAGCTTATAGTGTCAACTTCTATGAAATGGGTCTAGATGGCAAAGTCGACAAATGCAATAATGTGAGGAGATTTGCATTCTTTGTTCTTGGAGTCGACTGTCATCTTGCCATTGTCGAGAATTTAATCTGTCAGTCCAACTGCTGTGATTTTGAGAACACTGGATAACTATTGTGACATGCAAGTAGATGTGGAGGAGAGAGCAGTAGGTCCACTGCCTTTTGGACGCAGGGAGACTGAAGGATTGCGGTTCCTCTAGGCACCGCTGAAGAAGGAGAAGCAGCAGGGTAGGCTGTAGTTTGCCGGGCTCTGGAGGCTGCCACACACGGCCGGACGTAGTGGAGTCATGCGATCTGACCAGGCCGCAGAGTAATCGCAGGAGACCACCCCTTCCAACAGATCTGTGCCGAGGGAGGAAGCAGATCTATGACAAGGGAGGAAGTAGATCTGTGTCAAGGGAGGAAGCAGGAGATCGATATGTGTCGGGAGAGGAAGTAGGAGATCGCTCCTTCCAACAGATCTAGGAGCGTAGCCCTCGGCTGAGGTGACAAAACTGTCGAAGAGGGGGAGGAGCGACTGCAGAAGAGGTCAGCCACAGAATAGAGGGCGTCGACAACACTATCGGCCTCAACATTGCCTGCCACCGGCGCTCCGTTCGCTCGCTATTGCAGTTGTCACAGCAAAACTCGGCTGCTTCTCCTCTTCGGTGAAGACCACAACAACTCTTGGGTGACGGCCTGGCAACTATTGATCACATCGGGCATCTCTGTGAAGGTCAATAAACCGGCGCCACTGAAGCTCTTGAGCTCATTGTAGGGAGATGGGCTACAGAAGCGCGTCGCTGGTAGTGCGCTGCAATATTATCGAGCCGATCGCAGCAAAACAAAGGAAGGAAAACAAAAGGGGAAACAGAGTAATGGGTACTCTGTTTTGATGGAAGCGATCGGCAGCGACTTGAAGAAGAGGGTTGGAGACTGCAGGTGACAAGGTTGCCGGATCGATGGTGGGGTCGGAGATCGAGATGAGAGAAGGTGCCAAGGTTGCTGAAGACCCGAGCGGAACTCGACGGAGACGCCGCAAAGCAATGAAGGTTCTTCGGTGGGAAATGGAAGAGCTCAGGAATGAGGGAGACCCGAGCGGGATCGATAGCAACTCCCAGAAATGATAGCTTGATCACCTCGTAGAAATGACAGCAACTACGGCAGGGGACGTCGTAGACACGACAGCGGATGTTGTAGAGAAGAGGAAGGTAGCACCGCTCGCTGATGTAGAGGCTGTGGTCACCGATAGGCACCGAGGGAGGAGATTATTGTGGTATCGTTTGACAACGAGAAGAGAAGAAAATATCTCTGTATTATGATTCTGATATCATGTTTGAGATAGAAATAAGGAACAAAAGAGATACTTTATTCATTGTTACAATGCATGTTTATACCATGTTTGAGATAGAAATAAGGAACAAAAGAGATAGCTCATGCATTGTTACAATGCATGTTTATATAAGTTTATATAGAGTTGAGAGGAGATAAAAATTTTCTCAACTTAAATAAGATATTATCGTTCAATTTTCTCAACTTAAATAAGATGTAGAGGCTGTGGTCACCGATAGGCACCGAGGGAGGAGATTATTGTGGTATCGTTTGACAACGAGAAGAGAAGAAAATATCTCTGTATTATGATTCTGATATCATGTTTGAGATAGAAATAAGGAACAAAAGAGATACTTTATTCATTGTTACAATGCATGTTTATACCATGTTTGAGATAGAAATAAGGAACAAAAGAGATAGCTCATGCATTGTTACAATGCATGTTTATATAAGTTTATATAGAGTTGAGAGGAGATAAAAATTTTCTCAACTTAAATAAGATATTATCGTTCAATTTTCTCAACTTAAATAAGATGTAGAGGCTGTGGTCACCGATAGGCACCGAGGGAGGAGATTATTGTGGTATCGTTTGACAACGAGAAGAGAAGAAAATATCTCTGTATTATGATTCTGATATCATGTTTGAGATAGAAATAAGGAACAAAAGAGATACTTTATTCATTGTTACAATGCATGTTTATACCATGTTTGAGATAGAAATAAGGAACAAAAGAGATAGCTCATGCATTGTTACAATGCATGTTTATATAAGTTTATATAGAGTTGAGAGGAGATAAAAATTTTCTCAACTTAAATAAGATATTATCGTTCAATTTTCTCAACTTAAATAAGATGTAGAGGCTGTGGTCACCGATAGGCACCGAGGGAGGAGATTATTGTGGTATCGTTTGACAACGAGAAGAGAAGAAAATATCTCTGTATTATGATTCTGATATCATGTTTGAGATAGAAATAAGGAACAAAAGAGATACTTTATTCATTGTTACAATGCATGTTTATACCATGTTTGAGATAGAAATAAGGAACAAAAGAGATAGCTCATGCATTGTTACAATGCATGTTTATATAAGTTTATATAGAGTTGAGAGGAGATAAAAATTTTCTCAACTTAAATAAGATATTATCGTTCAATTTTCTCAACTTAAATAAGATGTAGAGGCTGTGGTCACCGATAGGCACCGAGGGAGGAGATTATTGTGGTATCGTTTGACAACGAGAAGAGAAGAAAATATCTCTGTATTATGATTCTGATATCATGTTTGAGATAGAAATAAGGAACAAAAGAGATACTTTATTCATTGTTACAATGCATGTTTATACCATGTTTGAGATAGAAATAAGGAACAAAAGAGATAGCTCATGCATTGTTACAATGCATGTTTATATAAGTTTATATAGAGTTGAGAGGAGATAAAAATTTTCTCAACTTAAATAAGATATTATCGTTCAATTTTCTCAACTTAAATAAGATGTAGAGGCTGTGGTCACCGATAGGCACCGAGGGAGGAGATTATTGTGGTATCGTTTGACAACGAGAAGAGAAGAAAATATCTCTGTATTATGATTCTGATATCATGTTTGAGATAGAAATAAGGAACAAAAGAGATACTTTATTCATTGTTACAATGCATGTTTATACCATGTTTGAGATAGAAATAAGGAACAAAAGAGATAGCTCATGCATTGTTACAATGCATGTTTATATAAGTTTATATAGAGTTGAGAGGAGATAAAAATTTTCTCAACTTAAATAAGATATTATCGTTCAATTTTCTCAACTTAAATAAGATGTAGAGGCTGTGGTCACCGATAGGCACCGAGGGAGGAGATTATTGTGGTATCGTTTGACAACGAGAAGAGAAGAAAATATCTCTGTATTATGATTCTGATATCATGTTTGAGATAGAAATAAGGAACAAAAGAGATACTTTATTCATTGTTACAATGCATGTTTATACCATGTTTGAGATAGAAATAAGGAACAAAAGAGATAGCTCATGCATTGTTACAATGCATGTTTATATAAGTTTATATAGAGTTGAGAGGAGATAAAAATTTTCTCAACTTAAATAAGATATTATCGTTCAATTTTCTCAACTTAAATAAGATGTAGAGGCTGTGGTCACCGATAGGCACCGAGGGAGGAGATTATTGTGGTATCGTTTGACAACGAGAAGAGAAGAAAATATCTCTGTATTATGATTCTGATATCATGTTTGAGATAGAAATAAGGAACAAAAGAGATACTTTATTCATTGTTACAATGCATGTTTATACCATGTTTGAGATAGAAATAAGGAACAAAAGAGATAGCTCATGCATTGTTACAATGCATGTTTATATAAGTTTATATAGAGTTGAGAGGAGATAAAAATTTTCTCAACTTAAATAAGATATTATCGTTCAATTTTCTCAACTTAAATAAGATGTAGAGGCTGTGGTCACCGATAGGCACCGAGGGAGGAGATTATTGTGGTATCGTTTGACAACGAGAAGAGAAGAAAATATCTCTGTATTATGATTCTGATATCATGTTTGAGATAGAAATAAGGAACAAAAGAGATACTTTATTCATTGTTACAATGCATGTTTATACCATGTTTGAGATAGAAATAAGGAACAAAAGAGATAGCTCATGCATTGTTACAATGCATGTTTATATAAGTTTATATAGAGTTGAGAGGAGATAAAAATTTTCTCAACTTAAATAAGATATTATCGTTCAATTTTCTCAACTTAAATAAGATGTAGAGGCTGTGGTCACCGATAGGCACCGAGGGAGGAGATTATTGTGGTATCGTTTGACAACGAGAAGAGAAGAAAATATCTCTGTATTATGATTCTGATATCATGTTTGAGATAGAAATAAGGAACAAAAGAGATACTTTATTCATTGTTACAATGCATGTTTATACCATGTTTGAGATAGAAATAAGGAACAAAAGAGATAGCTCATGCATTGTTACAATGCATGTTTATATAAGTTTATATAGAGTTGAGAGGAGATAAAAATTTTCTCAACTTAAATAAGATATTATCGTTCAATTTTCTCAACTTAAATAAGATGTAGAGGCTGTGGTCACCGATAGGCACCGAGGGAGGAGATTATTGTGGTATCGTTTGACAACGAGAAGAGAAGAAAATATCTCTGTATTATGATTCTGATATCATGTTTGAGATAGAAATAAGGAACAAAAGAGATACTTTATTCATTGTTACAATGCATGTTTATACCATGTTTGAGATAGAAATAAGGAACAAAAGAGATAGCTCATGCATTGTTACAATGCATGTTTATATAAGTTTATATAGAGTTGAGAGGAGATAAAAATTTTCTCAACTTAAATAAGATATTATCGTTCAATTTTCTCAACTTAAATAAGATGTAGAGGCTGTGGTCACCGATAGGCACCGAGGGAGGAGATTATTGTGGTATCGTTTGACAACGAGAAGAGAAGAAAATATCTCTGTATTATGATTCTGATATCATGTTTGAGATAGAAATAAGGAACAAAAGAGATACTTTATTCATTGTTACAATGCATGTTTATACCATGTTTGAGATAGAAATAAGGAACAAAAGAGATAGCTCATGCATTGTTACAATGCATGTTTATATAAGTTTATATAGAGTTGAGAGGAGATAAAAATTTTCTCAACTTAAATAAGATATTATCGTTCAATTTTCTCAACTTAAATAAGATGTAGAGGCTGTGGTCACCGATAGGCACCGAGGGAGGAGATTATTGTGGTATCGTTTGACAACGAGAAGAGAAGAAAATATCTCTGTATTATGATTCTGATATCATGTTTGAGATAGAAATAAGGAACAAAAGAGATACTTTATTCATTGTTACAATGCATGTTTATACCATGTTTGAGATAGAAATAAGGAACAAAAGAGATAGCTCATGCATTGTTACAATGCATGTTTATATAAGTTTATATAGAGTTGAGAGGAGATAAAAATTTTCTCAACTTAAATAAGATATTATCGTTCAATTTTCTCAACTTAAATAAGATGTAGAGGCTGTGGTCACCGATAGGCACCGAGGGAGGAGATTATTGTGGTATCGTTTGACAACGAGAAGAGAAGAAAATATCTCTGTATTATGATTCTGATATCATGTTTGAGATAGAAATAAGGAATAAAAGAGATACTTTATTCATTGTTACAATGTATGTTTATACCATGTTTGAGATAGAAATAAGGAACAAAAGAGATAGCTCATGCGTTGTTACAATGCATGTTTATATAAGTTTATATAGAGTTGAGAGGAGATAAAAATTTTCTCAACTTAAATAAGATATTATCGTTCAATTACAGAAATAAAACTGTTCAGCTAACATCGTCCTCCTCTCCCATCTGTCACCTACTTTTCTTTCTCTCTCTCTCACTCCTCTCCGCCTCTTACTCTCCCCTTCTTTAGTGTCGCCTCTTCTCTTCCCCCCCTTTATCTTGCTTCCCTTCCACCTTCACTCCCCCATCTCCTCCTTTTTCTCTCCTCTGTTCTCCATCGATGAAACCTCGTGATACGAGTAATGTGTGGAGACAACAAAAATTATAAGTGATAGATAAGAGAGAGGACGACAACGATGGGGACAATATAAGTATTTTTTAATTAAAGATACTGGTTGAAAAAAAAAAAAAACTAAACTAAACTGGGAAGCATCTTTCTGAAGAAAACTGAAAATGAGATTTTCTTAGGAAATCGCCCTATTAAAAGGATATTTTATCCTTCCACTTTAACTAGCACTCGTAAAAAAATGAACTTGAATTTTTTTTTTTTTTTTTTTGCTTACCATGCAGAAATATACTGGACTCCTGTACTCGCAGCAGAGCGTGATGTGAGACTGACTATTTATTGGAACAGATTCTGGATCCTTGCCAACTTTGACCAATCGGGAGATGTACCGAGGACAACGAAGATAATGTCTCCTCGCCGCCCTCGCCTATTTCTTCCTTCCTTCCTTCCTTCCCATGTCTGGTTCACATGGTTTTGCCTGTCGGAAGCCACCTTGTCCCGCGTGTTCCTTCTCATTCAAGTCTCTTCTACAGTGAAAAGTCTCTTTCCATGACGAACTTAAATGACTGCCGTATCTCTCTGAACCCGCTCCTCTTGTCTCTTCTTCCCTTCTTCAAACCATACAACCTTCGGCAAGCCTCTTCTTCCATCCCCTCCCTCGATGGATCCAAGTCGAAGGCCATCTGCAACTGGCCAACATCCACCGCCAACCTCTTCCTCCACCTTCCCTGTCTTAGCCATCAATCACCACCGTCATCGTCCTCGTCAGTTACTTACTACGTCTTCGTCATCAAGTGCTGGCGTGGCAGCGGCATCCTCCGCCGCTTGCTCTCCTCAGCTTATTCCCGCCGTCGAGGCCGCCACTACATGCCTCCAGTCGTCCACACCATCATGGCCACTGAAGTCCGCGGGCTGGAGCCGTCGGTCATCCGTGCCATCCCAATCATCAAATACACGAAAGCAAGAGGGGACCAAAGGCCGTTCTTCCATGAGTGTGCTGTGTGCTTGAGTGAGTTCCAAGAGGAGGAAAGGCTGAAGCTCCTCCCCAACTGTTCCCATGGCTTTCACATTGATTGCGTCGATACCTGGCTTCAGTTCAATGCCAGGTGCCCATTATGCAGGTCAGAAGTCACGAGCACAGCCCACTTAGCGACCGATCACGTCGTCGTTCTGCCTCATCGACAGGACCAGCTGGGAGAAAACATGGTGACACAAGTGAGAGACGAAGTTAGCAATCAGACGCCAGGAGCAACGGCGGCGGCTCCTAGTCCTTCGACGAGGAAGAAAGGGAGGAAGCACCTTAAAGCAGGGAGTTTGGGGGATGAGTGCATTGATGTGAGATCGGAGAAGGAAGAGCAGTTCGTTCCATGTGCAGCTCGTGAGGAGGTCAGTCTCCATGGACTCATCCAATGACCGGCAACTGTATGTGTCAGTTCAAGAGATTCTGAGGCAGAACCCACACCATCTCCAAGAGGCAGGCAGCAGTAGCAGTGGAAGAATCCGACGACGGCCATTCTTCTCGTTCAGCTGGAGCACGAGAAGTTGGGCACTTGCAGTAAAGATCGATGCATGACAACAAACCTCAGTACTGCATCTTCTTGTTCTGGTGATGGGGCTTCGACGTAGAGTCTGGTGAGTGTAAATGGCATCCGAGTTTATTAGGTAGCTCAACGGAAACTCCTGTCATCCCACATACAATTCGTATGAATTGAATTATTTTTTCACAATTGACTCGGTGATACCATCTATCATAATGATAATGAAAATAAAGCAGTTTGCTGCCAAAAGAAACATGTGTTGACACATCTTAAAACCAGAATTGCATAAAGAGTTCAATCAATGTATGCAGACACCACCCCATCTTTCAACTATCGTGCGCTACATGTGCAGGATTCTCCATCAGTTTCAGCTGCTAGATTTGACTTAATAGCATCGCAGGTACACCAAATGGTTGCCATGAAACCACCCAGCGCAGGTTAAGATGTGAGATGAAGAGTTAGTTCCACGCGTGCTTCCTGGTTTTCCACATAATAAATAGCGAAACTATTATTCATGGCTCTACTCTATATGATGGGCCATTTCCGGTTGTAATTTTTTCTCTCTCTACTTTTTCCCGCATAGCGTCTTAATATTATTTTCTTTACCATTTATTTTAAAATGATAAAAATATCCTCTTATATTTTTATCCTTTTTTTTTTATACACCTTTTCAAACTCAATTAATCGAACCAACCAAGTCATTCAATTGAATAGATTCGACAAATCTATTTAATTGAACTGATTTAACCAACTCAAAACTTAGACCAGTCCAAAGAAAATAATATCTAAAAAATAAAAAATATTTTTATATATTTTTTTAAAAATAATCATATATAATTAATCTTAAACTTATAAAAATAAACATTAAATGTATTAAATAAAAATAATAAACCCAAAAAATCTTATATTTTCAGAAAACTTTGAAAATTACATATAAAGGTCTTAAATGACCATTTTTACAATTTCTAAATCTTTAAAACAGGTATATTTTTTTTACTAAAAATGTTGAATTTTTACCGTTTAAACATTAAAATGAGTAAAACACATATTTTAAACGCTTAAAAAAAAATCATCATCATCATCGGGGTCTTCGTAAGGCACTATCAAGGTTTTCTCAAAAAAATAAGTTTTTAAAGAAAAGTAAGAGGAGAAGTTGCATTGTTTCTTTATAAGGTTACATTATTTATTTGAAATAGTTTAACCCATATCTCCTAAAAATATTTTCTCACAATTTCGGAAAACCTTCTCTGATAATATTCAATTAGTTTTTTATTCAAATTGGTTGTAAATACATCTTAAATTAGGTAAATTTTCTAAGGCTTTTTGTAAATTTAAATAATTTTAAAAATATGTAATATTTATGTACATTATTTCTTGAACGAGGTTATATATACTATTCTTTAATATGATCCAAAATAAATGTTCCCTCGTTCAAAAACAGTGTCACTCCTGTCTCCAATTTTTTTTTTTTTGTAAAACATAAAAAATCTTCCCTCATAGTATTTAGGTGGTTTTAAATTCAACCATTAAAGGGTTGAAATTAATAAAAAGTATTCATTTTAAAGGCCATTTAGGCATTTGAAAGTCATTTATTTCTTAAAAATTTGATTTTTTTTTTTTTGAAAACTTATAGAGGTGGGCAACATCATTTTTTAATTACGTTACACTGTCTTTGAATAAAACCTTAAAAATAGTATTATTGCTCATTCAAAAAGAGTATAACTCATGTCTCTAAATTAATTTTCTCTCAAAACATTAAAAAAACCTTCTTTGATAATATCCAAGTGTTTTTGCACTAAAGTGATTGCAAACTCATCTTAAATTAGATAAAATTTTTAAAATAATAAAAATTCAACCATTTAAGGGATGAAAATTACTAAAAATGATCCATTTAAAAAAGGCTTTAAGTAATTAAGGCCGTAAAAGTCGTTTTCAAGGTATTCTAAAATTTTAAAATACTTAAAAAATGTGGGAGATAAGTTACATTATCTTTTAATAGGACCCAAAAATATATAACCCTATTAAAAATTTGTGACACGCAAGTTTTCAAAAAAAAAAAAAAAAAAAAAACTTAAAATTTTAGATAACATTTTCTGACAATATTCAAGATTTTTTTGGTTCAACGTGGCTGTACATTCACCTGAAATTCAGTAAAACCTAAAAATGATATAAATGCAACCTTTAAGGTTTCAAATGAGTAAAAATATTTATTTTTAAAAGCTTAAAAATACAAAAATAAACATTTAGGCTTTTAAAAATCATTTCCAATGTTTCCTAAAAATTTTAAAATTTTTATTTTTATTTTTTTGAAAATAATTACACTGCTTTTAGATAAACCCCAAAAATATTATAACCGCAATAAGAAATAATATAATTTAGATCTCCAATTTATTTTAATAAAAAGTTCAGAAAACCTTCTCTGGTAATCTTCAAGTGTTTTTTTTTTTTTTTTGGCTAAATTTGGTTGTAAATTCAACTTAAATTGGATGAAATAAAAATTAAAAAAACTCAACATTTTAAGGGTAAAATTATTAAAAAAAATATTAATTTTAAAAATGACTAAAAATATTATTTAAGTATTTTTAAAGTCGTTTTCAATGTTTCTTAAAAATTTAGGAATTTTTAAAAATGCAAGTGGTGAGTTACACTATTTGTGAATGTTGTTATACTAGTTTTGAATAGGACTCAAAAAATAATGGTCACATTATAAAAAACAAAAAAAAGGATAACTCAGGTCTGTAATTTTTTTTTTTTAAATAAAGGACAAAATGAAGGAAAAAGATAAAAGTATTATTATTATTTTTAATTTTGAGAAAAGGCAAAACGTTCAAACAAGTTGCTAGGAGGTGTACTCCCTCCCCCTCTAAAATTTTTTTTTTGGCATTGTGGAATCTTGCAAAATAAGCTAAGGCAGTGGCTCTGGTTTGCCAACTCCTACAAGAGAATAAGAATCATCACCATATAAAATAAAAATATATCAAAAGGTGCATCCTAAATTTGAAAAAAATAGAATTTATTATTCATATTACATCTCTCATACTGGTGGGAAATTTATGTAATCTTATGAAGGTAGGTTATTTAGATAATGGAGCATTGGATATTCATGGGTCTCATTCAATAAGTTTGTGTTATATCCATTACTAATGATTTTATAAATAAGCTATCTTTGATAGAGTCTAGGGGTATTACATATGGATTTCCATCGGTAAGAGGAGTTCTTACATGTAATTTTGCAAGGATGGAGAGTTCATCCTAGGCGTTTGAGTTTGTTTGAATTAGAGGATTGATTTCAGAATAAATTCATACAAAACTTTTTTATCATTTTCGATTAATAGTTTTGTCAATGACATTTATGAGTATGTGCAATGAAATATAATTAATGATTGAATAAAGATAAGAACTATTTTATCAACCAACCTAAGGGTAAACAAATCTTTCTACCGTCCTCGAATTTTATTGAGACAATTCTAACATCCTTGAATTTTATTGAGACATTCCTCAGCGATCAATTTTGCATGACTAATGTAAGTCCCTCAATAGCCGATGGGCCAAACTACCCTCGCTGATGCCAAGAGTATCTATCTATCATCTTTTATGCAATGTGGTACTTACGTTGCCATGCTTTGGATCAAATATGCTGTACTTCAATTTATTTATTTGAAGACAATGATTTTGAAATATTTATCTAGAGCTTTATGAGGTGTGATTAAGGGCACTTTTGTCCAACTAAAAAGAAGAATGTTTTCTGCAAAATAACAATAATAATAAAAAAAAAACGTCAACATGGTTTTGAAAACTATGTTTCTCCTGAAATAATGACGGAATTTTTTTTACTTACTAGGTATAAACTAAAAACTAATGACTTATCTAATGAAATCATTCAAACATTCTGATATAAAAGACAAGCATGTTCCTCCTCCTGTCTTCCATTATTGCTAGACTAATTTATTACCAACTTTTATACTGAAGAAAATTCATATTTAATTGCAAGGAGCTAGAGAAATTTCTCAACTTAATAATTAATATACACTGCCTCCATTGAGATATCCGGATTGAGACGTCTATTATTGCACAAATGGTAGGCCTTAATGTACATCATTCAATCTATATATATCATTTAATATAATAAAAAATTCTTAGAATTTTTTAAAAGAATAATATAATGCCTATAGAAATTTCTCCGTATAAATCTATCAACCACAAGTATTAAAAATAGATGATTCAGTATACAAAACTCCTGCCAATTTAACGACTGCAAAGGATAAATGTACACACTTAGTAACACATACGAAGATTATTTAGATTGTAAAAGAACAATTTGATTGTGACACCAAGATTCATCCTCCAATGAAACTGCTAAGTTATCAAAAAGGAGAGGGAGAGTGTAAACTCTGCAATGTTGAAGTGGAACACTCACTTTTTCTTTCCTTATACCAAGATGACTAGAAAGTTTCTATCACTGGTAGTAACTACTAAATTCTTTGGTCAAACACGGTTCAAATCGGATGCCTTTTAAAGTTATAATCTATTCAGCAAGCAATTTAAAGGAGAAGCCATTTATAAAAAGTACTTACTATAAAGCTGCAGATAGGGAAGCCAGTTACCTCTGGAACAGCACCAGGAGCAAGATCTAGATTACAGTCTACTAAGCCATAACGAAAAGCATTTTAGTTTTAAATAAAGATTAGATCTGCTTTGATTTCAGAGTGAGATGCAGAACTGGAACAGTGGGTCCTTGGAAACAACAGTGACAACTAGAAGCTGCAGGCAAACAACTGAGCAAGCATACGGGAGGGAAGTAGTGATTTGTTCCAGACACAAGGAATTCTCACTGGATCCAGTTCAAGGCAGAGATGACAGAGGAAGGAAGCAACTCGCTGCTGCATCTTGTGCATATTGCTGCTTCTACAACAGTATCTTTCTCACATTTTCTATGCATGAGCCAACTTGTTTCCAGCATCAAAATAGAATATAAGAAGTCAACTGGAAAAAAATAATTGAATGGAATACTTTTATTATTTCAACAACCCATTTGCATCTTTCTAGTTCCTCCAATGTTAGGATTTGAGCTGGAGCAATGGAGTCCAAAACCGGGTTTGGCCCCTCTAAAAGTTAGGTGCCTCTTCCCTGTGTGCAAATCTCAAACTGCCACAAAAGAACTCTGAATCTAGAAAATAACAGAACTACCAACCAAACTGAACCTTCATTTATAGCTGCAAGGAACGACAATAATTGTTTCTCCTCCCAGTAATCTTGTTCTCGAACCTGTAAAATTATGATAAGAATTGTTAGGTATGGGAATCCAATCGAGCAAAGAATGAAATCAACAAGGAGCAAAGTCCAAAGTTAGTACTGATACTGTGAGACAGAGGGGGATGGTTTGATTCAGTGCTGCCAACTTGTGGCCTAGTTTTTAGCTACTAAATGGATATAGTAAACAATGAGATAGATCACACTTTTGCTCAACCATGAAGTTTGTGTTACAAACAAGTCATCCCAAGTGTACTTGAAATGTTCCCTTCTCATTTTTTGAGTCCTTGTAACGATAATTCTGGTGAAATTAAGATACCAACGAAGAACGGAGTTACACGACACTTTCCTGTGCTTGAAGGAGAAACCGCAATCACTGAACTTGAATGTTAGTTTTGAAGATAAGCCACGATGATGTAGACTACACGAATGGATTCTTGATCAGTTCATTTCAACAAGAAAAAGAATTTATAGACAGAGGAATCATCAACATGAGCTGCACAAAAAAAAAAAAAAAAGAAAAAAATGATAAATCAATCAGAAGAAATAATGCCTAGGGAACAATGTACTGTAATTACGCTGCCACTTTAGTTCCCCCGTCGATGGTAGGATGTAAAAGTAGTGGCTTCTGACATACCCCTTAGCATTTTGTCTTCAGAATAAATTAAGATGAACAAGAATATTTTCTACTAATGGATAGAAAATATTACAACATCCAATTTAATGGATAGAATATACCTTCAATATTCGCAAGAGATAGACTCCAATATATACAAGATGTCAGATACATTCTCTCTTGATTACATCAACTAGCTTAGGTTCAGATGACTTCGGGTAAAATTTTGCTCAAAAATGATATCAAATTTTAGCCTTGAACAGGTTAAAACTGTCAAATGTCAGTCATATTAAATATACCTGATAATCAAGATTGCATGAGTTTGGTGGAGTGAACATTAATTTTGTGGAAGCAATGGCAGACTGTTTGCAGGAAATACAGCAGCAGGTGACCCTTGGGCCTTTTTCTTTAACTGCTCTAAAAGGCGGTGAGCTTCTCTAGTTTCATCATTGGCACTGGGCCCAAGGTTTTCCCATGCATCTATTACGCGTTGTTGGACCTCCATCGCAAGAGCATAACTGCAAATCAAATATTATTTTTTCCATGATTTAGATAATGGATACCTTACTCCTAGAGTGTTAAAAGTAACAATAGAAATGGTAAAGCCCTTCTCTGAAAAACAAAAAAAAGTATTTCCGACTCAAAGAAGCATTGCATTCATAGAAAATGTCATTAAAAAATACAAGAAGAACATGACAGTAGTAAGAAAATCATGAATCCAACTAAAAAGCCAGTTCTATGCATTTTGCCAGGAAGGTAAATGCCAGTTTGGAAACAAACTACCAACTGAACCACATTGTCTGAAGGAAACCAAATTTTCAAAAACTATAACTTTATTCATCATATCTAATCTCTTTGTCAGACAAAAATGATCTCTTAAAAGTTTAGTAAAAGATCACTACCAAGCACAATCAGTCGCTGAAGGTATCATATACTTTCATGGGACAGGGAAAATAACTTCAAAAAATGGGGAACCATAAAATCCAATCACTTATTTGATAGAGCTGCTACTTTTATTCTCCTTGACTGGAAATAGAACCTTTTCTCCTTTCTCCCATCCTTCTATAATTCTACTTCCTCACTCACCTGAATCTTGTACATATATGAATGTGCTATATGTATAGCAGTAATGCAGATCCATGCATGCTGTTGTTTGTGCATCATAGCACTGATGGTTTATGCATTATTTAGTGTGCTTTTGCTCATTAGTGAATGTAGATTATGCAAACAAAATAGTTAATTATGTGATAACAAGATGGACTAAAAGTTTTAAATGAAAAGGACAGGGACTAAAAATTATAGTCCGGAACATCAAGGGACTGGAGTCATCAGACCTCATTTTCCTGTCAGAATTACATGGTTCAGTCTTTCTTGTTGTATATTTTAATGAAAATTTTTGCGGTTAAATTATAAGATAGACAAGTTATATAGTATATATTCATCTAAAGGTTGCTTGGGTTAAGATAAGCTAACTTATATTGTAAGTAATAATTATTTTGCTTGCCACCAGGACAAGAATATTATAGGAGTAGAATGGTCAACCGACCAGATGCATCATGTCAACTATGAACCAGTAGACACCCAAAATGTCATGACTTGCATGCATGTTTTGGCCACATTCAAGAGAGCAGGACAAATACAAGAACGACAAGTTAGAAATTAGAACAAACCTTAAAAAAATTGGAATATATTAATACCAAAACACGAGCTTCAATTTGAAGTTATGCTCTTGCGATGGAGGTCCAACAACGCGTAACAATAGAAATGACACCTTCCATGATTTAGATAATGGATACCAAAACCAAAAATCTTATGATGAATAATTCTGCTAAACCCTTGCAACTCAGGTTTGTCTTAACTTATGGAATAAACATAAATTATGTTTTTTAAAGGCAGAATAATTTTTATAAAATTGGCATATCAAAGGCCATATGAAGAACTTTGTGTCTGTAGAATGGAGAAGTTGTTAGCCCAATCAAGTGCATCCAAGTAAGATTCTCAAATTGAAGTGTCATTCATGATTCTGACTTAGAAGAAAGTGACTGTTATTCATAAAACTACATCAAAATGGCATCATCCATACCAAAAGAATGCTAGATCAGAGTGCATTTAACTTGATCTTGACTATATGAAACCAATGGCTATCATGATCTCATCATCCTTCAAGTATAAAAAAGAACCCACAACATTCTTGACTTGACCGTTGGAAAGCATTAAGGTACAAGATATTAGATGCTTCACATTACGCACTTCAAATAATGACTACGAGTTTCAGTTGATAGGTCCTGGCACTTAATCTTCTCCAGAACCTAATATGATCAATCATTCCATAACCCAGGTTCTGGCACTATCGAACTGCATAAGGTAATTTATTTAAAATGAGTCATGCCGTTTCCTAGTTTATTATACTAAACAACTACAACCTTTCAGTTAGGATTGCTAGTCTATTTGTGCTTGATTCATGAGGACAATTCTTTGCTATGGATAAATCATGTTGTTCACCCATCATACATTAAGAGTAAATCTAGAATGGTAAAGGTAAACTTCCTTGAATACCACTAAATTCCACAAATTAAACTCCCGATTTTTTCCAGAACATATACATACATCTTTTTCCAACTATGCTACCAAAATGAAGTTCCCAGCATATGACCCCACATCTTAAAATATAAAGACTAAATCTGATGATGGTACAAGTCCTGTTTCACCTACCAAAAACATTGGCAGTTCATCGCTACAGATTGTGTTGCAACACAAAATTAGAATCCTGCAAAAAATTACACCCATTTGACTGGTCAGCTACTGAGCTTGACGGGGCCAATTGATTACTTGAAAAGTTTCATGATTGATGATAAGTGCAAGGACTTGGTCTGGCAGGTAGCACTTCCTTCAAACATCAGTCACTATATCAAGCTCTTTAATTGAAGAAAACTATAGCACATTCCTTATGCCTCAAAAAAAAATTCGACCAGCATAACCAAATTATCACAGTCCAGTTTCAGCATAGTTCTCTTGAAGCTCATCAAGATCTTTGGAGTCCAAAAAAGTTCTTTTTCATGCATTTCAGTTATAAATTCCATGATAATTATTTCTTGAAAACACAAAACACCAATTATAGGAAAACCGTGTCCATGGAGAAGTGATGGAGAACCATCTAACTTTATAAAGGATATCAAAGAAATTTATTCTAGGCAAAAATATCAGCAAAAAAATCAACAAAAAATAATCAATTAGTTGACCTAGAAAATCTAAGAGTTGTGTGAAAAAATGATGGATTTTTTGGTCTTTCTAGATGCCAACCTTTGGATGTTACTTTTGTATTAAATGCACTCATTTTCTTCTCAGCTGTAATAAGTTATTCTAAATCTGTTTAAGTCTCCTAGAAGTCACATTTGATATTTCTAAAAGGCATACAAATTCTAGGTGGATACTATTTGAAATCGTTGTCTACATTGATTGTACTAAAGCTCCTAAACCCCTATAAATAGTGGAGCTTGTCAATGAATGAGACACTAGATTTGAATGAACAAAGAATTCTCATTTCTCTCTTCTAGTCTATTTCTCCTCTTTAATCTCTAATCTCAATCCTCTCTCTCTCTCTCCCCCCATCTATCTCTCTTTCTCTGCTTGCCCTATACTCAACTGGGTCCCAGCTAGTAACAAAAGCCCCAATCAACACTCACAGATCCTTGGATCTCTAACGGCAACCCCCTGTTTGTGGAGTTGGACTTTGAGGTGACCGGTGGACCAATTAGCTCTCAATTAGCTCTAAAGACAATAATATTTTGTTCGAAGAGATCATAGTTTTCTCCTCAATTTTCTCCTTTTTTCCCATTTATCACCCTCTCTCTCCCCTTTAACTATAATACTATTGAATTTTAAAACCCTGATAATTGTTCCTAAAAAAAAGGTGTGAGAACCACTTGAATCATTACACCTCTACCTTGTGTTTTGCAGCAGTTTACGATATCATTATCAAAAGGCAATTTGTCAATAGCATTAAACTCATGACTAGGTAAGGTGAAAACCAACCCAATCCTGCTGAAATCAAAAACCAATAAAGTGAGATAGACACCCCTAGGACCAAACCAATAGATCATAATATAATGTTGAATTTGTTATGGACAAAATGACCCGTCAATCAGGAGATTGACAAGTCGATTAGGTAACATGTCCATTATCCAGAATCCCTAACTTCAAATCAAGGAATTCTGTCTACTCCTCAAACTCCACTTTGAACAAATCCTAAGTCTATCTATGGGGAACTTGTTCACAACCATGCTCCAATAATTCCTGATGACCAAGCTTTTGACCTTAACAATGAATTTCTATAACCTTCTAGAAATCCACAATTTGAGTAACAAGCCAACAAGTTCGATTTGCTAATAATCCGAGGGAAACGGCTAGAAGAGTCAAAGTGGATGTGTCAACCTTTGATGGTAGGTATGACTCAAATGTATTTGTTGACTGATTAGATAGTACAAAGGACAACTATGAGTGGTACGGAATAATTGATATTAGACGCATGATATTTGTAAAAATGAAACTGATAGGGTCCGCTAGGAAGTATTGGCAACATGTCTAAAGCAGTCTTAAACACCTTCGACAGCCTTCCATCACTCAATAGGAAGCCATGAAACGATAACTTAAGAAAACATATTCACCAATCTACTTTTGGAGCCAACTGATTGAACAATTATCATACCTTATATAGTTGAATTATAGTGTGGTTGAGTATTTGACCTGATTTGAGGAACTTTTACTTAGGTGTGAAATTGAGAATGATCAAATCATCACTGTCCAAAGGTTTATTAATGGGTTAAGGTTTGGTATCCAACAAGAAGTTTCCATGAGATTCACTAACACCATGCAGGAAGCTTCCCAATGTGCCCTTAAAATTGAATAGGTACCTTACATTCTATCTAACTCGTCAAGCATCTTCTCAATCTTTCAATAGTAGAACTATTTCTCAATCTACCCCAAATAGTGGCTCTATCACGCCAAGCATCCCCACTATTAGCAACACCCTGGCCCAATCCATGAATTGTCCAACTCGTTTGGTCACTGATTCTCAAACTAGTCTGTCTTCAATCCAATGTCACCTTGCCTCTCATTGTCTTGAACATACCCATACCTTAAAACAATAAATAGAGGAAGTAGACCAAGTAGCTGAACTTGAAACCTACTCACGTGATGAAAATGAAATAAAAATTGAAGATGCTCATGTTAATGTTGTCCACATCATTCTCTCTATTGGTAGTGATTCCAATGAATAGAAAAAGACAAGTATCTTCCATACTCTTATCCGATGCGGGGAGAGAACTTTGCAAGTTGGTTATAGATAGAGGAAGAACTATGAACATAGTCTCAAAATCTACTATCAAGAGACTAAACCTTAAAGTGGAGCCATATCTGACACTATTCAAAGTAGCCTAACTTGACAAAACTATTTTACCCATGACTGCGATGTTTGGTACCAATCAAAATGTGTCACTTTCAGGATGAGATTTACTATAATGTTCTACATGGATGTTGCCCACATTCTTCTAGGTCAGCCTTGGTTGTATAACCTCAACGTTACTAATCACGGGAGAGAAAACACCTATGCCTTTTGGTACAAAGGCATAAACATCATTTTATGACCAATAAAATCATTGGAAAAGGACAAATCTAAAACTCCTAAGTCCCTTCCGCAAGCCCCAACCACCAAGGGATTCCACTTACTAGATCCTAAGACATGATGAAAATAAACTAGAAATTGATGATACTCATGTCGATGTTGTCCACATCATTCTCTCTACTGTTAGTGATTCCAATGAATGAAACAAGACAAATATCTTCCATAATTCTATCTAAAGCGGGGAGAGAATTGGCAAATTGATTATAGATGGAGATAGCACTATGCACATAATCTCAAAATCTACTACAAGAGACTAAACCTTGAAGTAGAGACACATCTGACACCATTCAAAATAGCCCGAGTTGACAAAGCCACTTTACCCATGACTGTGATGCTTGGTACCAATCAAAATGGATGATTATGAAGATGAGATTTACTATAATATTCTACCAATGGATATTGCCCACATTCTTGTAGGTCGGCCTTGGCTACATGACCTCAATTTTACCAATTTCAATATAAAAGTAAAATCATCATCCTACGACCAGTAAAATCATCAAAAAAGGACAAGTCAAGAACTCCTAAGTACCTTCCACAAGCCCCATCCACCAAGGGACTCCACTTACTGGAAAGTTATTTTAAGTAGTCTAGACGACAAATTGTATGACCATTGTTGCTAGTAAATTCCTAGCCATGGCAGTGCTCTTGACCTAACTCCTAAAGTTAAATCCTTATGAGATGAATTTTCTAACGTCATACCTTTAGAATTACCTATTGAATTGCTGCTCATATGGGAAATCCAACATGTCAATGAACTTGCACCCTTCCCACTTGACCATCACGCCTCAGAACCAACCCACTCCGCTTCGTATATCCATGATTTGCATGCTGACATTCAACGTAAAATTATCCTAAGTAATGAAAGTTACAAACTTATTGCTAATACATATCGTAAGAGTCAAGAGTTTCAAGTTGGTGATTATATTTTGGTTTGTATTCGCCGTGAGAGATTCCCCAAAAACTCATTCAAAAAGTTGCATGCCTAAGCTTTCCCTATTATATAAAAGTTGGGATCTAATGTATATATGCTCAATTTGCGTTTCGACTTAAATATTAGTCTAGTTTTCAATGTGGAGGATTAAATTGTGTCTGATCCTCATTTTCTGTATACCAATGTTCCTACAGGCGACAATCCTCTCAAAGCATTGACTCTCCCACGATACAAGGTAGTGGTTTAAATATGCACCTAGGTGCTCAGACGAGGGGAGGCGAGGCCCAAGCGCCTCATGGGTGGACCAGGTGGCGCGCCTCAATGAGGCATTGCCTAGGCGCTCGCTTGGACCTAGGCATCAGGCACCTCGGGCGAGTGCCCAGTGCAAATAAAGCAACCAAACCAGACTTTTTTATGTCTGGTTCGATTCAATAGTGGTTAGTTGGCTCAATTGAACCAACCAATTTCTTACCCACAAAAGCCACTCCCGCACACCTGCATGACCCCGAGCCATCAACTCTACCACTTCTTTTGCCTCCCCGTAGACGTAGCGAACCAAGGTTTCCTCCTGTCCATCAGCCTAGTAAGAGCCTATAGCTTCCTTTCGTCATCGCTCTGTGTGCAGTTCCTTCCACCGTCAAGAGAGAGGACCGCAGGTTCCTCTACCATCAACGAACACCTCTAAAGCTTACTCCGCCCACGACGTCGTCGTCCGTAGCTTCCACTGTCGTTGTCAGAAGCTTCCGCCACTGCTACTGTCCACAGCTTCCGTCGCTGCCCTTGCTGCTGCTTGTAGCTTCCTACACTACCACGGCTATCATCCGTAGCTTCCTCCACCGCTGTTGTTGCCATCCGCAGCTTCCTTTATCACCGCTGCCTTCTCCTTACCCACATGCTATTGTTAGTGACACTTTTCTCCCTCTCTGCTATTGTTAACAGTTCTTTTCTCCAAGGATTGACTTACCGGTCTGTACCGGTGTGCCGACATTTTGTCGGTACCGGTATTGGGTGGTACAAAATGTGTGTACCACCCAGTATATTAAAAAAAATAAAATATTATATAATATAATATTAAAAATATTAAATATCTTAAAAAATTAGGAAAAGGGGCGATGTCGCCGAGATCTTTCTCCCCGCGTGCGGAGAAATCATTCTCCTCGCGCGGGAGAAAAATCGCCCGCGATGCGGGCGGCGACAGCACGCGGGCAACCCATGGGTGGCAACGGTAGAGGTTATGTTTCTTCTCCTCTTCTTCTTTTCCTCTTCTTCCCTTTTTCTCCGATCTCCAATCTCCCTCAATTGACCGTCGATCTCGCTCAATCGACCGTCGACGGTCAATTCTCCCTCAATCGGCCGCCGACGACCAATATCGACCGTTGGCGATCGATTTTTGACGATACCGTCCGGTAGCGAGCGGTCCACGTACTAGTAAATTGATGGACCGATATGTACCGCCAATACCGGGCGGTACAACTTGAAATTTCAAACCTTGCTTTTCTCCTCCTCTAATTATTGTTAATAGTAAATAATATACCGTTAACAATAGATTGTTAACTAGTATACAAAAACTTTTAATTTAATGTTGTATTTTTATTATACACTCATATTTATCAATTATGTTATATATTTTTATATTTTTATATTTCAGAGCACCTCACTTGACTCGAGCGAGCGCTTAGCGCTTCGGGCATTTTGAGACCTTGGCACCTTTCAAATCACTGATACAAGGATGACGTAGAGGTTATTCTTGATGACCCCTATGTTACGTCTACTCCAGCTTCCAATGCCACTTGGATTCCTTAGAAGTACTTCATGACTTTGCACTGGATTTATTGGACCAGTACCTTGCAAATCACTCTCCGAGGAGAATGATAGAGAGTCATCTAGCTTAATAAAGGATTCTAGAAAAAAATATTCTAGGCAAAGAAATCAGCAAAAAAGTCATCAATCATTTGGCCTACAAACTCTACTAATTGTATGAAAAATTGAAGAGTCTTTTGGCCTTTCTAGGTGCTAACCTTGGGACTCTACATTTGTATTAAGTGTAGTATTTTTTTTCTCAATTATAATAAATTATTTTAAATCTGTTTAAGTCTCGTGTAAGTCATATCTTGGGTTTCTAAAAGGCATACAAATTCTCTAGGAGGTTATTATTGAGAATCAATGCCCACATTGAATATACTAAGGCTCTAAAAGCCTATAGATAGTAGAACTTGTCAATGGATGAGACACTTCAGATTTGAGTGAACAAAGAATTGTCATTTCTCTCTTCTCGTCTCTTTCTTTCCTCTCTAATCTCTAATCTCACTCCTCTCTTTCTCTCTACTTCTTCACCCTATATAACATCAAGAAGTCTAATATCATGAACATTAAAAATATCAACATTTCAACATGCAGCAGAGATTACAAAACCGATTAAGTCCACCTAAAAGTGATGAAATTGTACATATTGAATAAATTATAGCCTCTGGTTCCTCAGTGCTTCTAAAACCTTTTACAAGTATGCTAAAGAAGCTTCTTCTTATCCAGCTTCGTATATACAATATGATTTTTCCAATAGAAATATGTCTATAACCCTTCCCGTGAGGTATGTAATGCATGATTTATCAATTTGACAAAAGTAGTAGGAAGTAAGAACATTTTAGAAACAAAGACATAATCGCCCTATACTAGACATGAAAAGAATCCATGGAATGCAAAGTAAATTGTTCATGCAACATAGATTGTATTCACTATTCAGAAACAGCATATTCAAGAAAAATAACTATTAAGATTCTGTATATGCTAAGGTATCAGGAATTTTCAATTAGGACACACCAAAAGAATCCTTATTTATAGTCAAGACTATCATGTTCCAATGAGCTTAACGTCTAAAATCACCAATAGTCCTTATTCAATGTATTATAGTGTTTATGGCCATTCCAATACAGAAACAAGAAAGCACTTCGAACAAAGAGTGTAGTAGTATTAAAGCCATGATAAAGTATCATATCGTACCTTCCCATGGCACCATAAGCATTGGCAAGGCACTGGTACGTATCAATTGTGTCCTCATGCTGCAGCCCAAAAGACTCGTCGTTGATGTCCTTTGCAAGAACTAGCACCTTAGCAGCAGATTGTGGCTGATCCATGTCCAAATAAGCTTGTCCCAAATGCTTATACACAAATCCCAACCCAAAATGTTTTGGACCGAAGCAGTCTTTTAGCTTCTCAGCTGCACTTTCCAAGTAGGGAATGGATTGGGGAACCCTCTTTGTCAAGAGAAGCAACCATCCAATTCTCATCGAGATGCTTCCCTCCAGGTGCTGTACTTGTGGAAGTTCCTGAAGAATAGCAAGAGCCTTCTTCATCAAAGACAAAGAAATCTCAAAGTCATTCATTGTCTCATATATCATAGATATCTCTGCATAAGCTTCGGAAACCTTTGTGGGAGACACTAACTCCTTCTTGTCAAGAATACCACTAGCAATTTCCAAGCACCTTCTAGAATCACCAAACTTCTCCTGATTACACAAGGCCTTGGCCATCGAGATGAGCACTGATGCTCTTGTCTCGCTTTCCTTGTCAGTCTTTTGAATCACCCACTTCAGGTAACTAATCGCTTGATCCAGCCTACCTAGTTCGATCTGTATGTTAGCCGCATCAATTACCACCTGAAGCAATTCTTCATCCAAGCTTAAACTTTCCAAGACCCTTCTTGAAAGCTCGTTCTGTTCCAATGCCTCATCATACTCTCCCAACCCAGTATAAATAACACCAAGAAGCCGCCTAATCTGGACGACTTCTGCTGAGTACTCCCCAAATTGTTCACCATATATCTCAAGTGCCCTCAAAGCCAACGGCAAAGCCTCATCAAAATCCAAAACGACAACATAAGCCTCCGCCAGATCCTTATAGGCGGCACCCATTTCCCGAGAAGTATGCTCTAAAATCGACCGTTTAAGGTCCAAAGACGTCCGTAGATTGATCAAAGCCTCCCGCCTTCGGCCCATAGCAGTCTTCGTACTCGAGAGCAGGAGTTGAACAGCGACGCTAGCTTTAAGAACATCATCATCCCTGGAATTTTCTCGCCTTAGTCCACCGAGAATCTGAGCTGCGGTGTTTAACGACTCCAGGCTATCGTCGAACCTCATCATCTTGCAGCTGATGGAGCCCATCAATAGCAGGGCTTTGGCGACCGAGACCGACCACCCGCCGTCCTTCCTCTCGAAGAATTGCAGTGCCCGTAGGGCAAAGGCGAGGGCTCTTTCGAGGTCCTGGTGCCCTATGGAATCCAGCCGCTCGGCCGCCTCGAAGCAGGCAGCGCCGAGCCTCTCGTCGTGCTCGTCGAGGGAGGACTCCATCGCCTCGATGACGGCGATGACTTCTGCGGCAGTGGCGGCGGATTGAAGGGTAGGAGTAGGATGAGGAGGTGGTGGGATTTGGGGAAGGGTTTGGATGCGCCGGGAAAGGGGGCATTTTGGCGGCAAGGGGATGCGAAAAGGACGTGGAAGAGGAGAGGTTGGAGAAGGGGTTTGGGGAGAGAGGTGAGGGAGGAGGCTTGTGAGAAGAGTAGTCGAGAAAAGGTTGGATATGGGGGAAGAAGAGAGGATGGAAGAGGAAGCCGCAGCTACAGCTCTTCTAATGGCCATGGGAGCTAACGCCGAGCAGCAAACCCTTAACATGAAAACGGGTCGGATCATTAACCAGAGCAGGTGTTTACATTTCTTATTAGCGGATTCGAATTCGGGTTTGTAAAGGGCTTATGTTTTTTTCTCTGGTAAGTATTTATTCGTCACAAGATTCGTTCTGAAAGATGCTGGAGGGCATCAGAGAAGCGCCACCTCAACCAAATCATCAATCCATCTCTCAGGCTGATCGATTCCTAAGCGGATGACAACTCCATCCCCCTTAACCCATCCAATATAACAAGTGTCATCATATACTATGAACTCCGTCGATCCTCCCCCGCCGCAGCATGTTTCGCCGATCGCCTCGAAGCTACGACTATTCCTCCTATATAATAATATATCCGACGAGGTCGCTCACCTTCACCTCCACCAAACACGGCACGGCGGAATCGTCAAACTAGGTCGCCGGTACTGGCGGCTGCAGTCAAGCTCTGGAATCTGCTGGGAATGTCAAATGAGCAACCTTTGTCGTGGGCCAAGCCGATGGTCTTGACAATGCGTACGCACGTCAAGCATCTGGAAGGAGGCATGGCACTCATCGGCCGTGGCCATCAATCACCACGCCGCTTATGATACCGGGGAACACGTTGACCGAACGGAGATGAAGAGGACGACCGACCGTCGCCGGCGCCGCGAGCTGCTCCGTCGTGCTCGCGGAACCCGAAACGCTCAGCGATTCCCCGACACCGATGCAGAATGTAGTCTCCATCTTGAGACTACTACATTCTGCATGAGGGAACAAAAGCCTCATGATAATTTTATTATTTTGAACTTAGTTCCCCTTCCCTAGCTATTTTGTTCATTTTTGTATTTGCTGATTGATTTCTGTAACTATTTGAGGCCCAAAAGATTGCAGTTTAGATCCTTTATGAGATATTTCAGATACTCGAAAATCTCATCAAATGCCACCTATATTACTTACCAATAAAGACTAACGGTGCTCAATCTTAATGCCACCTATATTACCTCAATCTTAATGATAAAAGGATTGGGACAACCACCAAGTAATGAAGGTGCAATAGTCCTTCTTACAAGAAAGCCCTTAAACTATAAGAACTTGAGGCATCCCTTACCCTATAAAAGAATGGGATGTATCCCCATCTACAACTATCAAGAATTGTAACTAAAAAAGAATAGCGGAACCAAATCAGCCTTAGCAATTCTAGTCTTAGAAGATAGAAAAGAGGAGGAGCTCTGTGAGATGCAACCAGTCCCTCCAGTTATATATAGCCTTCTTCCTCGAATCCATGAAACTATGTATCAAACTCTATACAACTACTTTGAGAAACACTTAACGCTTGCTGTTTACTGTCCAAACCTCAAAGGAGGTTCTAGTAATAAAAGAAAAGACTAAAACCGACAATGATATATGCAAATTTATTGTGAGCAAATAAGTACCTGTGCTCTACACATCTGTTAGTCTCTTACCACACTCTTAATCCTTTTGCTTTTATATTTATAGTTATCACTTTAGTTTTACAAGCAACAAACGCTTGTTTTCTTTCAATTTTATGGTTGATCTTCTAGTGATAGTTCTTTACTTCATCAAAATTTTCATCCGAGAGAGAGATGATATTAGATCGACATATTATCAAACTTGAACCTCACATGCATCATACACTATCTCTAGCCCTTCTCAAATGTTTTAATAGGAGGAGTTAACAAAATTTACTTCTATTGAAAACATCTCTCAGGAAAACTTAGGCTTTTTTTTTTATTATTATCAAAATTCTTTAAATCCTATTGCAAAACGTGTTACTATGACCATCTTATATGCACTATTCATAAGCTTTACATATAGTAAAAAATGATTGATAAAATTTATTTCTATCTTTTGATAGACATGTGTTGGGATCTTAGTCGGGTCGGGTCCTAAATTCACTAAGTCACAGTGTCAATAAAAGAGTTATGTAATAAACCCTAAATCAGCTGCCACCCCCCTTGATTGAAGATGTCGACTAGGGTTAGGGAGGAGTCTTCATGGAGTAAGAGTCTTCTAGCCGCCGACCACCTTATTTATGGAAATCAACTAGGATTTTGGAGTAAGAGTTTGATTAGGAGTTAGAGTCTTATTAAGAAGAAGTTTACTAGAAGTAAGAGTACTATTAGAATTAGGGTTTGAGAACTCTATATAAACACTTATAGCCACCCCTTTTGAGCAATCAATTAATACATCTTTTTCAGCCATTGTGGCCGACTACCAAGGAGGGAGGAACCCCTATAGAGTTCCAAGGAGGGCTGATCCCCTACAGAGGTCAACCCAAGCTTAGAATTTTACAGGGTTCTAACACTTGGTATCAGAGTAGTGTTCTTGGTGCCTCGTTGCCCTTCCACAGCCGTCGCTACCTTCATCCAGCCATCCACCACCTCCCAAGCAATTCCCACAAGTGTTGTGATCATCGTCGACTCCGTCGTCGTCACTACTATCGCAGAAACATTATCTGCAGTCTCCACTAAAATTACATTAAGTTATGGTATCTAGCTACTACAATTTACTTATCCAAAAAATTAAAAAAATAGTACATCCATCTCACTACAAAAACTTATCATCGCAAAGTTATCATCTTTTTTATGAAATTTATGTTACAAAATTCCAATCGCATATTTTCTATCATATCCTGATCTTTCTGTCAATATCTTGTCGTCATATTCATCTTCGTATTTTATGTCGGCTTGGCTTTCTTTACCAATTGATTCTCACTGAATTCTTCTTTAAATCTTTAACGTAACTGTTGAAAACTTTACGTTAAATTGATGTTCTTTGACGTAAAACTCGATCGTAGCATCTTTTCGATATTTCCCATTACATACATCACCAAATCTTACCGAATTTATTACGGTCACCCATATCGTCCTTAAGGGACCCTTCTAGCCTTAAGATGCAGCTGTAGTAGCCTCCTTTCAATTTTCACAATCGGCCCAAACAACAGCGTAAATTGTATCTCAAACAGCAGCCCATCGCACCCGTAAACTTTCACCACCAATCCTTATCTTTCGTGGCCACCTATCTCTCTATCGACCTATACCCTTAACCCATCAACAGAAGAAGGATCGTACTATTTCTGATTTGGAGACATACGCAATGGCATCAGAGGATTTGATTGATGCCAAGTTGGAGACTTTCAAGACGTGCATGAAGAATAAACTGCGTGCTCTCTTCGCATAATTCAGATTATGACGATCACCGAGCTCGACGAGATCGCAACAAAGCGAGAGTCCAGATTACAAAGAGAACCCTCCAAAGAAAGAAGAATACGTGATGGATCCAACATCTACATGCATGAGGGTGGACATCCCTTGATGGGAAAATGGAGACCCGATAATAAGGTTTTCTCGTGGGGAGCGCTACTTCTGTTATCACCAGACCTCGAAAGCTTCCATGATGGACATCGCTATCATCCACATTGAAGGATGTGTCATATAGTGGTATAATTGGTTTGAACACACTTAAGGAGTCCTGACGTAGAGGCAATTCAAAAGCGATCTGCTAATCCACTTTGGACCGTCCAAGTATGAGAACATCAACAGACAACTCGCGAAGATCTGACAAACCTCTACAATCCAAGAATAACAGACCAGTTTGAAAGATTATTTAACTAAGCTCATGATTGGTCTAAAAAATAAGTGCTAAGGATCTTTATCAAAGAATTAAAGCCAGAGATACGAGGAGAAGTTAAGGCGCAATAACCCTATACGGCAGCGATATCCTTCACACGACTTCAAGAGGAGCGACTTAATCAAGATGTTCGGAGGATGAGACCTACACCACAACTAGTAGCATACAAACCTCCAGCCCCATCCCAACCGACCTCCTCAGCAGAATAAATTTATGAGAAAAGAGCTTCGTGATAGATCCGCTAAGGGGTTGTGTTGGCATTGTGACGTGCCGTGGAGCCACGACCACCGATGTAAGAAGGGATGACTTCTCCTGATTGAACCCGTTGATGAATCTGAATAGGAAGAGGAGGACCTCAAGCATGAGGAGGAGAACATAGAGGAAGATCTACAACTGATCGATTATATGGTTCATGCTCTTGCCAGCTATACAAACTGGCAAACGATGAAGATTGGAGGCTTCCTTAAGCAGCAACTCATCATCGTCCTCATTGATATCAAGAGCACCAATAACTTCATGGACAACAAAGTTGTTGCCTGAATGACACTTCAGATTGAGAATTATAGAAGGTTCAACATAAAGGTGGCTGATGGCCGCGTCTTGAAGTGCAACCAAAAGTGCCCAGGGGTGAGATTGGTGCTGCAAAGATAAGAAATTATTACTGAATTCTTCCTCTTCCTACTCGATGATTATGAAGCAGTGTTAAGCATAGAATGGATGACCGTGCTAGGTGATGTTTCCTGATTTTTTTTAATTAATTATAAAATTCTTTAGCAAAGGAAACAGGTAATCTTGAGCGGGAAATATGGGAGTGACGTGACAACGGTTTCGATGCAGCATATAGAGAAGGTCCTACATAAAGTGCATAACAGCTTCCTAATGTAACTTCAGCAGATACATATGAAGGAGCTAACAAAGATTGAAGATATGAACCTTCTCCAATTGCTTATTGAATTTTTAGACGTCTTCATCGAACTGTACAACCTACCTCCTACCTAATTGCACGACCACTAGATACCAATCCTGTCAGAAAAACTACCAGCCAATATTCGATCGTCCGCTTTTCTCATCTTCAGAAAGCTAAAATTAAGAAGATTGTGTAAGAGATGCTTGAGACAGGGACCATTCGGCAAGTTACGCCCCTACTCTTCACGAGTGCTCCTCATACGTAAGAAAGACGGGACATGACGAATGTGCGTGGACTACCGAACTCTCAATAGCATTATGATCAAAGATAAATATCTTGTTGCGGTGGTAGACGAGCAACTTGGTGAATTGAAGGGAGCACAAGTCTTCACGAAGTTAGATCTGCGATCTGGATATCACCAGATTCAAGTACATGAGGAAGACATATCGAAGACTGCTTTTCAGATGCACGACGGCCACTATGAATTTTTGGTAATGCCCTTCGGCCTCACCAATGCTCCCTCCACTTTTCAGAACCTCATGAATGATCTCTTCTAGAGTTATCTTCATAAGTTTGTGCTGGTATTCTTTGACGACATTCCTATCTGTAGCCCTTCGCTTTAAAGCCTCATTTCTCACTTATGACTTATTTTGATGATTCTTTGAGAGCATACACTTTTTGTCAAAAAGTCAAAATAAAACTTTTTGCAAAATAAGATGGAGTATCTTGGGCACATAATCTCAAAGGAGGGCGTGGTAGTAGATCCTTCAAAGATCGAGGCAATGCAAGGCTAGTCGATGCCCAATAACATAAAGGCGCTGCGGGGATTCCTTAGACTAATTGGCTACTACCACAAATTAGTCAAAGATTATTGAAAGATCAGTGGCCCCCTCATATCCTTGCTGAAGAAGGGCACCTTCCTATGGTCGGATAAAGCCTTTGCAACCTTTGATGCACTTAAGGCTACAATGTCATCTACACCTGTGCTGGTGCTACTCTACTTCTACAAACCTTTTGTGATTGAAGCCGATGCATTGAGAGCTAGGATTGGTGCCATCTTCATGCAAGAAGGCCGACCCCTCACCTACACCAGCAAAGCCTTATCTCCTTCACACATGAGGATGTCTGTCTATCTACGATAAGGAGATGTTTGCGATCATACACGCGGTGACAAGATGGAGACCCTACCTATTCTACCAATGCTTTTAGATAAAGACCAACCACATGAGCCTCAAATATTTTTTGGAATAGAAGATATCGTCCCTCAAGCAGCAAAAATGGGTAACAAAGATTCTTAGATATGATTATGAAATAACTTACAAAAAGAGGAAAGAGAATGTGGTTGCAGATGCGCTCTCCCGACTACCCGAGCAAGCTAAATTTTTGGCCATCTCTCTTCCAATCAGTGATTTTCATGAAGATATCAGAAAAGAATGACGAGATGATCCAGAGATTCGGGAGACCATAAAAAAATTGGATGAAGAACCAAGCTCCATGGCACATTACAGTTGGGATTCGAAGGACTTACGGTATAAAGGACGTATAGTGCAAGTGCTAAATTCTCCCTGCATAAATATCATCCTACAGGAGATGCATTCCTCACTAGTGATTGGGCACTCTGAATTCCTTTGAACCTTCAAGAGGATCAAACAAAATTTCTATTGGAAAGGGATGAAGAACTCCATTGTTGAATTTGTAGCACGGTGCGACACGTGTCAACAACATAAAGGCGAACAAGTGGCAAGCCCTGGGAAGCTACAACCTCTACCCATCTCGGACTCAGTATGGACCGATATCTCAATGGACTTTATCGAAGGGCTACCCTCATCCCCAGCAAAAAGTACAATCCTCGCTGTGGTCGATCGTCTCACAAATATGCTCACTTTTGCACCATCTGTAATCCTTATACCGCCACTAGCATTGCTCAGATCTTCATGGATAATATTATAAAATTATATAGGATACCTAGATCTGTTGTGAGTGATCGTGATAGGGTCTTCACCAGTAAATTTTAGACAGAACTATTCCAGTTCATGGCACCAAACTAAAGATAAGCATGGTGTACCATCCACAAACCCTAGACTGAAGTGGTGAATAGGTGCTTGGAGACATATCTCATATACTTCACCAGCGACTGAAACAAAAGAGTAGATAAAGTAGTTCCCCTGGGCCGAGTGGTGGTATAACATGACTTATCATTCCTCGATGAAATATACTCCTTTGGAAGCCGTGTTTAGACGATCACCTCCTGTAATCCCAAAATATATAATCGACTCATCCAAAGTAGATCAGGTAGACAAGGAACTCATGGACAGGGATAAAATTTTGAAATTGTTGAAGGATAATCTCTCGACAGCCTACGCAAGGATGAAACAACAGTACGACATATACAAAAGTGAAAGAGAGCTCTTGGTGGGAAATTGGGTCTTCCTTCGGCTTCAGCCCTACAAACAGACATCCGTCCACATCAGAACATCTAGAAAGCTTTTGCCCTATTTTTAGGGCCCTACCAGATTACAGAACACATTAAAGCAATGGCATATAGGCTGGATCTACCTACATATTCCAAGATCCATCAAGTCTTTCATGTATCATGTCTAAAGCCCAAGTTTGGAGAGTATAAGACGACCTAAAGTCATCTGTCGGACACTACCGCCCATGGAGAGATCAAGATCTAGCCGAAGGCAATCATTGATCGTCGGATCGTGATACGTCGTCGACGTCCCACTGTTGAGGTGCTGGTGCAGTGTACAAATTTACCTGCAGAAGATGTCACGTAGGAGCCCTATGAAAAATTTAAAGATCAAATTTCAGAGTTCATGAAGTTTCACCCGCGAGAACAAGGTTGATTTGAAGAGGGGTCTGTTAGGACCCTAGTTGAGTCAGGTCCTAAATTCACTAAGTCACGGAGTCAATAAAAACTTGAGTCAGGTAATAAATCCTAAATCAGCCGCCACCCCCCTTGATTGAAGAGGAGTCTTCATGGAGCAAGAGTTTTCTAGCCGTCAACCATCCTATTTGTGGAAGTCGGCTAGGGTTTTAGAGTAGGAGTTTGATTAAGAGTTGGAGTTTTATTAAAAAGAAGTTTATTAGAAGCATGAGTAATATTATAATTAGGATTTGGGAACCTATATAAACACTTGTAGCCATCCATTTTCAACAAGCAATTAATACATATTTTTCAGTCATTATGGTCGACTACTAAGGAAGGAGGAACTCTATAGTGTTTCAATGAAGGGCGATCCCCTATAGAGGTCAACCTAAGCTTAGAATCCTGCAAGCCAATCATGTGAGTGATGACATGTGTGACACGTTGCATGATATTTTTACTTATTATTATTATTGATATATTTTTATATTTTATTATTTGTTGTATATATATATTGTGATGTCCTTGGTTTTGTACAATGGAAATCAAATTGTGATGAGATTATGATAATGAGATTAATTCACATTTAAACATAAATCCTAAATAATCCCGATCATATATTACTCAAGAGAGACATCGAGATAACTAGACAGACCGGTGTACTGTATATCTGTCTATATGAAAGAGGCAGTTGATCTCATAGCCACTTGTGTGGAGACACTAAGGATACAATACAAGTGCTCATTAGAGAATGAGTTCATTGATTGATCCGCTTATAATATATATATCCAGGTTGCTTTGGAAAGATGAATTCTTATTCAGATTCAATTTATCAAATTCAAAATCAACATCATAATTATTTTATTTAACTTCAAGAGATTCATTAAAGAGATTCATTAAAAATAACATGAATAAATTTTTTAATAACTAAGCATCTTTTATTGAAAATCTTCATCAAATTTTGCATCAAAATTTTTAAGGTATCATTTTCATTAAAAATACAAATTTCCATCTCAAAACTATGAAATCTGAAATGTTGGGTCTTTTATTATTCCATAATTTATATAGAGATTTAGACAATTGAGGTCTTATAAGAATCTTGTTCATGACATAGCAGGTCATGTTAATGGTTTCGACCCAAAAGTATTTGGATAGCCTATGTTCATTAAGCAAGGTTATTACCATCTCTTGTAAGTACCTATTCTTTCTTTCAATAATTTTTATTTTATTATGGATTTCTTAGAGTGAAGAAATTATGATCATACCCATTCAAATAAAAAAAATCTTGTAAATCATGAATTTTAAATTCACCATGATCACTACGAATAGAAAAAATCATAAAGCTTTTTTTATTTTAAACTTATTTATAAAATTTAGTAAAATATTTAAAATAATTATTTTATGTGTCAAGAAATATGTCCAAATATATATATTATAATAATCAATAATCACAAAAGCATATTTGCTATCTTATGGACTCAATAGGTCCAAATAAATCATTGTAAAATAGTTATAATGATCTAGAGGTACTCACTTTGTTTTCAGGTTTGAAGCTACTCCTTGACTGTTTTCCTAGTTACCATGTTTTACAAATTTTATTTTTAACAAATTTAATTTAAAACATTCCTCTTACAAGTTTTTTAATTCCAATTTGTGAGATTAATTTCAAACTAGTATGTCCTAGTCTCCTATACCAAAGTCATGTATCATTATTCAAGACCAAAAAATAAGTTTCATCATGAAAAATTATTAAGATCAATAATATAAATATTATCACTTCTTAAAGTAATAATAGACTTATTCTTATTTGGTACTTCTATGATGTAAGTATGAGATTTAAATTTAATATCATATCATTTATCACAAAGTTGACTAATGCTTATTAAGTTATGTTTCAAATTATCTACCAAAAACTTATCTTCAATCAAAAGATTCAATTTGTTACAATATTTTCAATGTCAATAATTTTTTATTTATTGTTGTCTCTGAAGGTAACATATTCTTCGTCTCAGCTAGTGAACTTTAATAAGTGTATTGGATTTTCAGTCATGTGTCTTGAGCATCCATTATCAAGATATCACATTTTGCTTCTAGCTTTTGTTTTAAGACATTTCTATAAAAGAAGAGGGGTTTATTTTAAGTATACATTTAACTTTGGTTCCTTCGTAATTAGATATACCTTTTTTTGACTTTTGGCATCAAATCACTTATAGTTCCTTTAGGAACCTAAACTGATTTATGAGAACTATATTTTTAAGAGATCATGCATAAGTATAATAATCAATTTTCTCATAAAAAAATATATTTAACTTTAGGAGGAATATAATGTGTGGGTCCTTTTACAAATATTGTTAGCTTCGATGAGTGTTACTACTCACAAAGCCAATTCTTTTTTTTCTCAATACACAACCTTAGTTAGCAAGAATCATATCCAATGACTTATCTTTAATTTAAATTTTTTTTAATATTTATTGTAATAACATAATTTTCCTTTTAAGTAAATCTAACTCTTCATATGTAGTACAAGATATTGATATATAGTTGTCACACTTATTTTTCAATTCAGTAAATTCATTGGTGAGAGAGATATGATCATTTTTTAGTAAATTATATTTTTTACCTACCTATCTTCTTAAGTTTATCATATAAATTATGAAGTGCTTTAAGTAATTCATTATTTGATAAATATGTTTAGGGACAATCAAATACCTCATCGTTAAATGCCATTATGGTATAGTTTGCCACTTTTTTATTAAGTTGCTCTTCGACTTCTGAGTCACTTGATTCATCTCATGTTGCCTTGAGTATTTTCTTCTTATTTTATGCTTTTGCATTTAAAGAAAATATTCTCTTCTCACAATCATTCTGTTCATCCTTTGGTTTAAAAGATTTTTGAAAATTAAACTCGATGACATTCCATAAATCAAAACCCAAAGAAAGGAGAAAAATTCTTATTCTAGTTTTCCAATAGGTATAGTCCATCCCATTTAATACAGGAGAATGAGCGATAGAGTGATCCTCTTGATTGCTTTAAAAAACTATTAGATCTCTCTTGGGTATTAATCTAAGTAAGAGAACCAGACGCTAATACAAATTACTAGGATCATAATAGCACTAAAAGGGTTGGTGGGTGCGCTTTTGGGGATGGTCGGTAGGGTGAATTAGTGCTATAACAAAAATCAATTTAAAAGTTCAATCGATAAATCCATTTCAAAAATATGATTCACCAAAAATGCGAGTAAGAGTCGTAAGTAAAGTAAATGAGTAAGCAACAACAAATCAAAAGCAAGAGAATCAATGCAAACTAATTTATAACGGTTCAGTCTTCTCAACCTACATCCAATTTCGTTTCCTCTTCCGTCGAGGCCACTAGCTTTCACTATCGATCTTCTTTCTAATGGGTGAACCTCCACACTTACTCTTTTACAAGATCTCTTACCTCCTACAACTTAGAATCACATCTAAACTTAAGACAAGATGAAGAGACTCAAACAATGCTTAAAGAGAGAATTAAAACTCTTCACTAACTTAGAATTTGATGCTTTATCAGCCAAACCTTAATGGAGGAGTATTTATAGGCCCTAAAAGGCTTCAAAATGAAGCTAAAAAAATTAAATCCCCAAAAATTTTGGGGTACTAGTGGCACTACCATTGACAATTGACGGTACTATTGCTGCAACTTTTGACGCTATAATTTTAGAATTTCAAGCAGTACCACCATCACAAATTTTGATTGTTGGGTGATACTGTCACACCCCCCTCCCTCGAATTAAATCACATTCGAGAGGTGTGACTATGTCATAAATCGATAATTTTAATCATCATAATTCATCCAGGATCCAATCAAACATTTGAGGACATCAAGAAAACATTCATACTTCAAAATTCACATATATAAAACCTGTGCAATTTATAGTCAAACATCGCATCACTTAAATATTTATGAAACTCAAAACCAACTTAACAGATATTAACCACACTTATGATTCATAACAAAAGAATCTATACAATCACCACATTAACCATTTACCACAAATTCACTTTATCGTAGACGGGGCGTTCCAAATTAACTCCAAACGTAAGAGGTCATTTAAAATTTTTACATGATACATCAATCAAATTCATCAACAACATTTTATTATACATGAAATATACTTATACCAGAACCATAATAAATCATCCGATAATACTTGCTAACAATCTATATAGCTCTCCATTGCCTCAACACAATCTTAACATTCAATAAGTGTTAAGTTGACCTAAAAGATTTGATAACAAAGGAGTGAGCTAGAAAGCTCAGCAAGCGTTTAACAAATCCAAGATAAGAGTGAATGATATACAAACAAGCTAGTATCAAGATACAAAGCAGAGATACAAGAATTTATGGATATCAACTCATTAGTTACAGGAGTTCAAATGTCATCTTATTCAAAACATATTTGGTTCATACAAACGAAATACAGAGTAATTAGAGCATATCAATGATGTAAACATATTTCAAAGCATATCAAGGCATATAGGACATTTTTGAAACATATCAATGGCAAATGAAACATTTAAGAACATATAAATAGAGTGTGAAATGTTTCGGAACATATCAATAGCAATTGAAACATTTCAGAATATAACAACGGCATATAGAACATTTCGAAGCATGTCAAGGACGTAAACATATTGCGAAGCATATTGATGGTGAATGAATAATCTCAAAGCTTATCAAGTGAACAAATGAGGAATAGAAGCTCAATATCATATCAGACATAACATTCATTTCATTCATATCCAAGGCGTATAAATAATTTAAAAGCAATATTTTGAATATTATATCAAAGATAATGAGGGTAAAGTGGGACCATAAGCATAATGCGGAACATTCATCGCTGAATGACCACCAAACATAAGTCTCCCACGTTTGGGAGCTCCATCCACCCACGTCTGAATGAAGTCATAGGAGCCAGCAAGAGCATAGTTGGCTCTAAACACAATACTCTTTACCATTTCTAGCAAAGGTCCATAAATATCCTACAAACACCAGAGTACAAAAGGACATGAGCAATAAAAGTGACATATCGCGGAAGCACATGCGGAACAATGAAATATACATATATCAATATGAAGCAATACAATGTTAACATAAACATTCATAATTTGCATTATGATAGGCAAAGAATAAAGGACAAGAGTGCATAAGAATTCAAAGCAATAATGTAAGGCTCAATTGAATAAAGGACTTTAATTGGATCATAGACAGAATAGAATATGATCCGATGGCATATCAAAAATATAGATGGTGAAGTGAGATCATAAACATAATGTGATCCATCTGACCACTAAACATAATAAAGCATTATAGGCTCTCAGCATAATATACCCTTTACCATTTCTGGCAAAGGTCCAGAAAGTATCCCACAAACACCGGAGTACAAAATGACAAGTGCAATAAAATGAGAATATATTGGAAGCACATGCGGAATATGAAACAGTAACATGTAAACATAAACTTTCACATAGAGCATTCAGATAGACAAGGAATAAGAGCAAAGCTCAATTGAAGAAGAATATATTTTCAAAGGATAAACAAGAAGAAGCAAAGATCAACAAACACATGATTCCAATAGAATTTTAAGAGGCATATAGCATGAAACATTTAAACAATTAATTATGCTTCAAATTACTCAAGATGGTATGGATAGAAAAGTACGAGAGTCTAGTTTCTCAAAGAAATATATTTTGGATAAATCAGAGTTTCCAACATGAAGTAACGAGCAATTAAGCAAACAAAAGTTAAAATATCGAAACTAAACTCAAGTCTTTACATCCAAGCAGAAAAGATACTAATTGTAAGGTTGTAACAATCAATTGAATCTTATCCAGATGAATATAAAGATTAAGATACCAATAAAAAAGGATTGAGACATTTGTAAGGTTTTAATAGCTCAATTAATCATAACAAGATAGAAGCAAGACTAGGACACTTGTAAAATAATAATAATTCAATCGATCATATCAAGATAAAAATAGGATGGTAATACAAAAGGGTTAGAACATTTAACTTTCAATGATTTTGATTCGAAGTCATTAAACCCAATTTATTTCATTCTCTCCTCACTATTTTCGTATCTTCTTTCCTCTTTCACGATTACAACTCATGGAGAATATACAAAAGGTACAATCACCTACTAAATCCATCTTATTTCTCTCCTTTTTTTTTTTTTTTTTTCCGCCATACCAGCCTTCTTTTTCTTCTTCCTGTTTTTTCCTTTCCTTCTTTTTTTTTTCTTTTCTTTTTTCCCCCGGCAGCAGCCTCTCGTCTTTTCTTTCTCCCATTGATGCAATAGCAGCCGTCTCTCTTCTTCCTTATTTTTCTTTTTCCTTATTTCTTCTTCTTCTTTCCTTCCCCAGCAACAGCCTCCTCCTCTTTTCCTCTTCTACTTTTTCCCTTCTTTTCTTCTCTCCCAGCCGCAGCCCTTGCTGCAGCCTTCTCCCTCTTTTTCCTCCTCCTTTCCTCTCTTCTTCTTTTCTCTTCTTCTCTCACACCTTCTTCTTTCCCAGCCGCAGCTGCCATAGCTGCAGCCCCTTCTTCCCTTTCTTTCTCTTCTTCTCTTATTCCTCTTCCTTCCTCTTCTTCTTTCCCCTTCTTTCCCAACCGCAGCTGCCACAGCTGCAACCTCTTCTTCCCTTTTTCTTCTTCTCTTCTTCTCCCTTCCTCTTCTTCTTTCCCCTTCTTATTTCCCTCTTCTTCTTCCCCTGCCGCAGCTGCTACTGCTGCAGCCACAGCCGCAGCCACCCCTTGCTATTCTTTCCCCTTTTTCTCCTCTTTCTCTTCTTATTCTTCTCTTCTCCTCCTCTTCTTCCCTTCTCTTCCCCGACGCACTGCACTTCCTCTGTTTCCTCGTGCAGGAAACAGAGGTGCATCAAGCCATGCCGCAGCCTCCTTCCTCTCTTCTCCCTCTTCCCTCTCTTTCCCCTCTTCTCCTTTTCTTCCCTTATCTTCCCCGATGCACTGCACCTCCTCTGTTTCCTCTGCCGGAAACAGAGGTGCTGCAACAAGCTGCCGCCCAAACGCAGCCTCCCCTTGCGGAAGCAGCGGGTCTTTTTTTTGGCAACTTACATTTTAGTCATCGAAATATTTATATTCGTGATCAATTGCTCAGAATTTATAATTAAATTCTTACATAATTTTCAGGGGTTTTACAGATACCATCGTCACCCAGTAGTGTTGACAAGCACTATTTATGCCTGTCGACTAACTTAGGTTGTACCACTGCTTGAATCTGTCGGTATCACCGTCTCGGCCTACTCAAGATCACTATTTTGATCTTCTAATGGGCTCAATTTAACTCGGGTCGAAGCCTATTAGCTTTTTAGATAAGATGACATGATTTCAGTCCAATACCAACATAATTTCACCTAGAAAGATCATAATCAAAACTTTAATAATCTAACCATATATTCGAGATAATCATCAAGCTTTTAGTACATTGTATGTCATTCCAGCATGTCGTTTAATCTTCTAGCATTTTGTCTGAACCTTCAACCGATCGTCCTTTCCTTCGACATATCACTCAATCTATTGACATGTCAAACCGATCGTCCTTTCCTTCGACATATCACTCAATCTATTGACATGTCAATTTTCCTATGACATCCGATATTTTGATGTAATACTCGATCCATCTAGTACGATGCCCAAACTTATAGCACGAAATCTAATATTCGACATTTCGATCTATCCTTCAGCTTGATATCTAATTTTCGATATGATATATTTCTCGACAAAACGTTCGATTCTCCTACTTCGATAATTTGTCATTCGATAGTTTGAATACTTGATCGAAATATTTTTTTATATCACTTATCTCATAAACATATTAGTCTATAAATTTATTAACCGATTTCATCCTTGAAATCTAATATTGGAAATTTATAAATTTTAGACCTGTTGGTTGTAAATTGGTGTTTATAGTAAAATATGAAACTGGCGAGTCAATTGAGAGATATGAACTAACATTTAAGATAAACTATCAAGAGACCTTTGATGAACAACATTTGAGTCATGTTGCCTCTTGTAGCAATTTTTGACTAACATATACAATAACTAGAAACATTAGGGTTTGTTAAAGTCAATAAACTAAAAAGGTCGCTCTATAGACTAAAATAATCTCTTAGAGCATACATAGTTGGATAGATTTACTAGTGCTATAAAGAGTTATGGATTTTTGCAAACGAAAGCAAATCATACCATGTTTTATGAGCTGATAGTGTAAACGTCTCAATACTCATTATGTATATAGATAATATTATCTTTGTCAGGTGACAATGTTGTCGAACAAGAAAAACTAAAAACCTTTCTAGTCAAAAAGTTTGAAATCAAAGATGTTGGATCATTAAGATATTATCAATTTCACAAAGAAAATATATATTGGATTTACTCTTGGAAATTGGTAAGTTCCATTGCAAACACTTAGTGATCCCAACTAAGAAGTTAAGTGCAAACAATGGTGGATAACCGATAATATTTGGCTAAAAATTAATTTATTTATCAAATACTAGATGTTTGTTATAAGTTGATTTATGTACTCACCTAATGAAGAACATATGAGAGTTGTTCTAGAGTTTTCTAAAATCTCAAATGAAATTTAGGAAAGGATTGATATTTAAGAAGAGAGACAATATATATTTTGAAGATAATGTGGATGCTGATTGGGTTATATATATATATACAACTGCAGGTATCGTTTTTATCAACTTGATAAAAAAAAGACAATGAAAAAAGAAATCAAAGGCATATGTTTAAGGAATATCTCAGCAACCCAAAAATAAAAAAAACTCAAAGGGCATATGATATAAAAGAAGTTAGTTACATCAAAGAGGCCACCTTGATATAAAAAAAAATAAAAACTATATATGTTCATTCTCTCCATATTTGGGCTTCATGATTGCTTAACCTCAAATAATCACATGCTGCATCATTAAGCCATGTGTCGAAGCTCGGGCCCTCTGCAGATATCTTGAAGCAGTAGCCATTTTTTTGCCAACTACAGTTGCTCAATGATCAATGACATCCCGCTGCCACAGCTATAACCAACTCCCGTAGTTATTTGCCTTTGAAACCTAAGATTACTATAGTCGACAGCAGCAGTAAATTATGTTCATGCCGTGGTCGATCAGAGCATGCAATCAACAGGGTTTATGATAAAAAATATAAAAATAAAAGTCTTGACCAAGGAATGGACCAATTCCTTGACTAACATGTCCGTCAAGGATGTTGCAAGCTCATCTAAGTAGGTTACAACAAGTGAAAAATAAGCCCAGAGAGCAACCAACACTTGAAAATAAAATTGGAGAAGGGGGAGAACATTTGAACTGTAAGAGGAGAGTTGGGATAACTTATAAATTATATGGTATTCTCAAAATTTTATCCATTTATACCAAAAAGGGTTCAATTTAAATGGGCTGATTAGTCACTATAATAGAATGAACATCTATCTTTCACAAGATGATATAAATTGAAGAACTTATAGCCCGACCAAGTTTAGATGAATGTAACATGTGCTTTTTTTTCTACACAAGGATTGCTTTACCAATTTGTACCTGTGTAATGATCGATCATTGAAATTACTTTTTTAATTATTTTTTACTATTCATTATAATATCTTAAAGATGAGACGCAGCAAGATTGTGTAACAAACAATATACCACATAATCTAAAACCTTGTCGACAAGTATAAAAAGCATTTTCTTAGTATCAGAACATGTAATCTTTAGCATGATTACATGAGGACTACAAATGTTTCTTGACACTTAGATAATTAAATTATAGTAGTTTAGTAGTCTAGTTAGTTTCATGAGAAAGCCGCTCGCGTTTTAATGTTTATGATATTTGTATGTAAATGCGTGTCATAGCTTTAATCATTACAATCTGTCGATATTTAAATTTTTATAATTCAATAATATATCATTAAAGTCATAGTTCAAGACAGCAGGTTTGTTGTTGTGATTGTTAAGAGTTCCATTTACAAGCCAAGGCCACTATGAAATCCTAACAAAGTTATGGTATGCTTAATTATCTCGGCATTGTTAGGCTCATTAACTATTATTCGTGGCTCAACATATATATTCTATGCTTCCCTATTCTTACCAAGCTATTGCGTGCATGACTTTGGATGTTCACACTTGTCGATTTTTATGGTAAGAGACTACAATCCAAACTTCTCGATGCAAAAATCTATTATTAGATCATGTCTTTTAAACACCATGATTCAATCATATCATATTTTAATTTTCATAGTTTTAACTTGTCTATTCATAGTGATATCATGAGTGATTGATCCAATAATGTTTCATTAGATTGGAATACTAATTAACTCTTAAATAAAGTATCAAAAACAGATATTTTAGATAATAACTTTACTTCTAAGGCATCAACCAAGTTATAAAAAAGAAATATATTCATTGTTAGTCATATCTATAAGAGAGGCGAGCATATAAAAAATATAATTGATTCTCTTATTTCCTTACGTCATTGGCCACCCACTTTAATACTGATATATTATCAATAAGAAAAAGGTGCACCATCTCAACGAATTAAGTGATCAAACCGTTCTTAGAGAACCTTTGAGTTTAGCTTGACTTGAGGTTTCGTTTTATAAAATCGTCATAGTTCTAGAATGAATCTAGGGTTTCAATTGATTCATAGGGTCTCTCTCAATAAGCAAAATCCCTATCAATCTGCAATATACCAAAAAATAAAAAATAAAAAAATAAATGGGAAGAGAAGATAGATACAAAAGGCCTGTAATGGTCAACATCAAAAGAGACAAATGAACCAACTTGATATTTTGGGGTATTATCATACAAAGAAGAGACTTTGTATTTTTTTTTTATTTCTTCGTAACTTTGGGTGGGGCAAATCAAGCGGCATAGCTAAGAAGTTTGCCGATCACAATACCTCTTATCTTTGTTAAAACGATCAACAATACATAATAACGTTACTGCTTTGTGTTCTTTTGGCCTACATGTTTATTTATGTCACATAATAAAATCATGTTTCAATCACGGAATGTATGTTTGTCCTTTCAGAGTATAATATTATCCTGCATATTAAGTCTAATGTCACATATATATATATATATATATATATATATATATATATATATATATATATATATATATATATATATATATATATATATATATATATATATATATATATATATATATATATATATATATATATATATATATATATATGGTCGACCTGACGCGGGAAGTCGGTCGGACGCAGGTATAGGGGCGTCAGTGGTCATACAACCGACCTGACACAGGTAAGATCAACACCTCTTACCTGCAGGCGCACACCTCACCGTAAGGACGGTGGGCATGGTGGAGAGCTACGACGACATGGTAAGCAATAAATGCAGTAAGAATATCAGGTACGAATGACCTGCAACACTCACTATAAAAGCCCCTGCACCTCTATGGGGCGGGGGGATCACAAAATCAACTACCGAACTAACTTGATCATCGGAGAGGTCACGTCGGGAACCTACCCGACCCGACCTTCTTGCAGGAGTCAGCGACCGACCCGAGCTGAGGCACCTCCACCCAACCTGAGCTCCACCACTCTAACAGCCAACCTCCAAAGCCGGATCCCGGGGTCCATCCATCCGACCGAGCTCCAACTCCGTGCCGAGATGACCGCGGGCCAGCTAGTGCACAAGGGTCTGAACTAGTAGTGCTTACTCAGCAGATACGGAGGTAGACCACATCTACTGGGCAAGCACCAGATTTGACACTAATATATATATATATATATATATATATATATATATATATATATATATATATATATATATATATATATATATATATATATATATATATATCTATATATAATGAAGAAAGAGCTTCTGCTAGTTATCATTGATGAAGAAAAAAACTAGTGACAATGAGCAAACTTAAGTTGCTGGGTTTCTCTTTACAAGCTAGCAATTTTTACATTTCTGCAAGAGAGCAATTGTCTCTCCCCCTTTATTATTGTAAAAAAAAAATGATGGTATAATTTTTTGTTTACATTAATGCTCTAATCACAATCATAAGTACAAATGAAATTCATGTCTTGAAAGATATGATATCAAAGATAATAAAAGATCAAAGTCGTAAATACTAAAACATATGATTTATTTTAATGAATCTCTTCTTTTGTAAATAGCAAGAAGAAACAAGGAGATCAAATGGCAAAATATCTTGATTCATGCAAGTAATCAAGATCATGATTCATAGAAAATAAATCTAATTTATAAATATCAAGGTTATTTTTTGTTTGCATAAGTCTCCTATTTAATAAATGGTAAAAAGAAGAAATTATAGAAGATAGAAAAGATTTCAATTGCCATAAAGGATACCTCAAGTAAAGAAATTAAGGGAAATTTCATAATTTTATTAAAAAAAATCTCATTCAAATTCAAATCATCAAAATTATTTTTATAGTTTAATAGATTCAAAAATATTATGAATAGATTTATCAATCTCTTATTGAAAACTCGATAAGATAGAGATTGAGAAATTTTTTTAAAAAAAATACTTCCCTCTTTTTAGTTGTTTCAATTCATGTGATTGATTTCACACAAGCATGCCCATGCTTTTTTTTTATGTCAAAACCATGCATAATGTTTAAAACTAAAAACAAGATTTATCACAAAAAATATCAAGATCAATAATCATTAACTAATAAGAATCTTCAATCATAAAATTTATTACCAATAATTCAAATTCCAATAATTTTTCCTCTTTTTTACTTACTAATTTAAATTTCATTAAGTCATGAAAAACACTAAGTAATTTCATCGTAAGATAAATGAGTTTCGGTTGAGTCACTTATATCGTCTTGGGATGCACTCGATTCATCCCAAGTCATCTTGAGTGTTTTCTTCTTTTCTGCGAGCACATTCTTCTTCAGTTATGAACATTCGCTTTTAAAGTGTCCTGACCGATTGCATTCATAGCAAGTTAATTTGTTCTTTTTAAGTTTATTTTTATTATTTGATTCTTGTTTTATGAACTTTTTAAATTTTATTGTTAGGAGTTCAAGGTCATCCTCGTTACTTGAGCTTTCGCTTGAGTGGTCTTCCTTTGTTCTAAGTGTTAAGTCTTTCCTGTTCTTTGAAAGATTGTTCTTATGTCCATCATGTGTCATACATGTCATTTTGTAAGTCATCGATGACCCGATAAGTTATTCAAGTGGAATATTTAGGTCCTTTGCTTCTTGTATTGTCGTTACTTTAAGATCCTAACTTTTTGGGAGGAACCTTAGTATTTTATTAACAAGTTCAAAATTAGAAAAACTTTTACCTAATAATTTTAAACCATTGACGACATCCATAAAATGGGTGTATATATCTTCAATGGTTTTGCTTGGTTCCATTCGAAACAATTCAAAACTATGCATCAAAAGATTAAATTTAAAATATTTAACTCTACTTATACCTTCATGTGTGACTTCAAGTGTGTGCCAAATATCATGTGTAGTTTCACATATAGAAACCTGATTAAATTCATTTTTATCTAGAGCACAAAATAAAGCATTCAAAGAAAAAGTCTTCTTCTCCAAATCATTCCATTCGTTTATTGGTTTAGAAGACTTTTGAAAACTATTTTCGATAATATTTCATACATTCATATTGATAGAAATCAAGAAAACTCTATCATGTTTTCCAATATGTATAGTCTATCCCATTGAATATAGGAGGATGAGTGATAAAATAACCCTCTAAATTGCTGGAAAAAGTCATTTCTCTTAGGTGATAAATCAGTTGAGAAAAACTTAGCTCTGATACCAACTGTGAGGATCGAGTTGGCACTAAGAGAGGGGGGTGAATTAGTGCTTTCTTAAAAAACCTCGGTTTAAAATTTTCGTTAGATGAAAACGATTTTGAAAGTGTGCTTTGACTTGAAAAGAGTTAAAAGTAGTTAAATCGGAAAGCAATAATAGCGAAGAACATAAAAGGAAATACACATCAAGTTTATAGTGGTTTGGTCGACGTGACCTACATCCACTTCCGATTTATCTTCCATCGAAGTCACTGGCTTCCATTATTGATCTTCTTTCAATAGGTGAAAATCAACTACCCTGTTATAGCTCTATTCTCCTTGTCACAGGTTTATGAGATAACCTTTACAATTCTTTCAGCCCTCCCTTAAACATAGATCATACTTAGAGAAGAGGAAGGGAACTCTCAAAGAATTATAACAGAGTTTTTACAAGTTTTTGTTCAACTTTCTTACTATCCCAAGTACCTAGGGCATTAATAAACCTTAATTGCCTTACAAAATTAGAGTCAAAAATTCAAAAACCCTGAGATTTCAAGGTACGAGTGGTACCATCGGTGGTACCACCATCAAATAAAGCTCGAGATTCTGGGTTCTAGCGATACCATCACTCGAGAAAGACAATACTAACACCGATTGGCGATGCTATCGTCGGTAGCTAGTAGTACCATTGTTGAAGAATCTTGAAAAAGTACTTTTTGTACCCTAAGCGATAGCATTTCTTGACTTGGCTATACCTCCTTCTAGGTCAATCTCCTAATGGGCTCAAATAAGCCTTAATTAAGGCTTAATCAAGGCCCAATGGGGCTTTAATTAAGTTGGTACAGTTACACCCAAAACTAACTCAATTACAATCACAACTACTTCAATCTAGAGATAATCAATTACAAACAAAAATACTAAGTTGTTTGACATATCATTAGTTCATGGGGCGCTTCATCCAAGCCTTCGGTGCATCATCCTCTCTTATGACGTATTACTCAATTGGCATATTGAACTCCGTAACATTTAATCTCCTTAGTGCAATATCCAATCCTTCTGGCCCGATGCCTGAACTTATGGCACGAAGTCCTTCTGCTGGCACAACAACCATTCGTTTGGCCTAACGTCTAATTTTCTAACATGTTCAAGTCCGACCCAACATCTGATTCCACTACTCTAATCGATTTGCCTCTCCTTAATTGAAGCTAGTCTTGCATCACTCAAACACATATTAGATCATAACTTTATTAATTGGTTTCATCATTAAAATCTGATATTCAATATCAAATACCTCATTGTTAAAGGCCATTAAACCATAGTTTGTCACTTTATCTTCATTGATTTGCTCTTCATTTTATGATGCACTTGTTGTTGGAAAACCTCAGCGGGTGTATCACATGCGCAGCGGAAATCAAAACAAATATCAGTTTTCCACGTAGATCAAATCGTCGTACAAAAGATTGGGGTCGCGAGAAAAACCACAAAAATAAAAAAGCCACGATGTATTCCAGATCCAAATGGAGAAGATGAAGGAGGTCAAGCATCCTCCTCTCTAGCGGTATCCACACGATGGATCTCTACAGCGAAACTCCTCTAATCTGATCTCGCAACTCTCGCGCAGAGGGAGGGAGGAGAATAGGAGGTGGTGGCTAAAGTTGTAGCCTATCAACCCTGAGTCTCCTCTACTATTTATAGAGAGCCAGCAAAACCCTAGGGCTCCTTCCTTAGTGGGTATTGGATCTCCATCTAATAACCCACTAATCTTACATTATTGGATCTCTATCCAATAATCTCCTTAGGCCTATAATTGAGCCTTAATCAAGGAGTCCATCAACATAGGGTCTCATCTAATGAGAATAGGGGTTAATTGAATCTTCATCCAATTCTCTATTCACTAAAGCATCCAACATATGTGTGTGACCCTCTAGGCCTGATACCGAGCTGACCGTGAGTCACTCCCATAAGTACTCCTTCTGATATAGTGAATTATTATCTCCATAATAATTCACTCGAGTCATCGACTATGGACGTACTAGGCTACTATGTCATAGTCCCCAAACGGTACAGGGGGATCGAATCTATCGGACCTGTCTATCCACAATTACCATATATCTATAATCCCTCATCCAACTAATATCCCAGAGATGATATATTAGATATGATACTGTCAGGTCATATATGAAATTATTTTGTCTTGCTCTAGTTGGATTCTACCGGAGAACTCCTTCTCTCTCAATCCAAATGACCCTGGCGAGGGATTTGTCTAAACAAGCACATATGGGATATTCCTCTCATGATACCGAGAGTGGATGATCCTCTATTGACACTCAATTGCTTTCGTAAGGTTGGCTACCAATCCTGAAAACAAATTATACCAGATCTAGAGCTTTCCAAACCTGTAAGTCTGGCATCAAAGAAAGGAGTACTCATACAAGACATCCTTGGTGTCTCAAGTCCAAGGACCAGATACATAACTGGGACTATGGAATCACTGTCTGACATTAGGTATCATTAACCATACAGTGGATCAATCAGTGAACTCATTCTCCAATGAGCACATGTACTATATCCTTAGTGTATCCACACAAGTGGCTATGAGACCAGCCGCCTCCATCATATGGATGGATATATAGTACACCGGTCTGTCCGATTATCTCGATGTCCCTCTCGAATAACTTATGACCGGGATTATTTAGGATCTATGTTTAAAAATGAATCGATTTCATTATTGTGATCTCATCACGATCCGATTCTCATTACACAGAACCAAGGACATCATAATATATATCCTACATATAATATAATGTGAGAATATGCCAATATTAATCATAAGCAAAAAGATTACACAGTGTGTCACACGTGCCATCACTCGCATGATTGGCTTGTAAGGCACATGTGACCAGCAATCTCCCACTTGACCTAAAGCCAATCACCTATGTGTCTGATCCCCATCAGACCCCTGTGACGCTCAAATATAATCTGAGCCAGCGGCTTCGTCAATGAATCTGCAATGTTATCTTCGGATGGAATTCTTTCCATTACTATATCTTTACGGGCTATGATCTCTCTTATCAGATGGAACCTCCTCAGAACATTCTTAGACTTCTGATGAGACCTGGGTTCCTTCGCTTGAGCTATCGCCCCATTGTTGTCGCAGTATATGGGAATTGGTTCTACATTACTTGGTACGACTCCCAAATCTTTGATGAACTTCTTTATCCATACCCCTTCCTTTGCTGCTTCTGCTGTAGTAATGTATTCCACCTCTGTAGTCGAGTCAGCATAGTATCTTGCTTGAAACTCTTCTAGCTTACTACTCCTCCATTCATGGTGAAAATATATCCTGAATTTGACTTGCTATCATCAATGTCAGATTGAAAACTTGAGTCTGTATAGCCCTCTACCTGGGGGCTACCTCCTCCATATACTAATAAAAGATCCTTAGTACTTCTCAAGTACTTAAGGACACACTTTACTGCCTTCCAGTGTTCTTAACCTGGATCTGCCTGATACCTGCTCGTGACACTCAGAGTATGTGTTATATCAGATCTAGTACATAGCATCGCATACATGATAGATCCTATCGTTGAGGTATAAGGTATCTTATCCATGTCTATCCTTTCTTGAGGAGTCTTTGGGGACATACTCCTAGAAAGTAATATTCCATGTCTCATCGGTATGAGACATCTCTTGGAATTTTGCATGCCAAACCTTTTGATGATGGAGTATATGTACCTAAATTGGGACAAGCCAAGCATCCTTTTGGACTATCTCTATAGATCACACGTGCCACCACTTGCGTGATTGGCTTGCAGGGCACCTGTAACCAGCACTTGATTCATCCCCTTTTGAATTAGTAGCTTTTTCTTCAGTTGTGGATACTCATTTTTGAAGTGCCCAAGCTTTTTACATTTATAACATATGATTACATCTTTATTAGGTTCATGTTTATTTTTACCTTCTCATCTTATAGAATTAGTTTTGTTTCTCTTCATGATCTTTTTTAGTCTTAGCTTTCGCTCGAGTAGTCTTCTTTGGTTCTAAATGCAATTCTTTCATATTCTTTGGAAGGATTTCCTCTTGTTCATCATGGGTTTTGTAGGTCATTTCATAGGCTATTAAAGGTCTTATGAGTTCTTCAAGAGGAAAATTGTTCAAGTTCATTACTTCTTAGATAGCTATTATTTTTAAATCCTAACTTTTTGGAAGAGATCTTAAAATCTTATTCACCAATTCAAGATTAGTATAACTTTTACTAAGAGCTTTTAAACCATTGACAACATATGTAAAATATGTATATATATCATAAATGATTTCGCTTGACTTGATTTTAAATAATTTATGACTATGTACTAAAATATTAATTTTAAAATTTTTAACTCTACTTGTGCCTTCATAAGTAACTTAAAGCATGTGCCAAATATCATGTATAGTATCACAAGTAGAAACACGATTAAATTTATTTTTATCTAAAGCATAAAATAAAGCATTCATAACTTTAGCATCTAAAAAAATATTTTCATTTCAATATCATTCTATTCATTCATCGATTTAGAGGATTTCTAAAGACCAACATCAATGATGTTCCATAAATCAAAATATATAGAAATCAATAAAATCCATATTCTTGTTTTCAAATATATATAGTATGTCCCATTGAACATAGGAGGACGAATGATATAGTGACTTCTTTTATAGCTAAAAAGCAATTAGATCTCTCTTGGGTGTTAATCCAACTGAGAGAACTAAGCTCAATACTAATTGTTATGATCGTAATAACATTAAGAGGGGGCTGAATTAGTGCTATAGCAATTTAAGCAATTTTAAATGTTCGATCAATAAATCGGTATCGAAAATGCAATTAGCAAACAGAGTGAGTAAGTAAATTAGTATGCAACAACAAATTAAATAAGAAAAAAATGTAAATCGATTTATAGTGGTTCAATCATCCTGACTTATATCGCTCATGATTCCTCTTCCCTAGAGGCCATCAGCTTTCATTACCGATCTTCTTTCCAATGGGCAAATATCAACTACTCTTATTATAAGTCTTCTCATTTTAATAGGCTTAGGAGAGAACCTTCACACTCAGTCTTTTACAAGAGACCTCACACATCCTACAATTGAGAATCACTTCTAAATTCAAGGAGGAAGAGACTCAATTAATGCCGAAGGAGGAGGAAGAGATTCAACCAATGCTGAAAGAGAGAGCTACAACCCAAACTTCACCACTGTTTTTTTCTTAGCTCCAATTCAAGTCTTAGTGGGGTTACTTATAGCCCCAAGTGGCTTCAAAATAGAGCCAAAAAATTTAAATCACCAAAAATTTTGGGATTTAAATAATCCTACAACTGTAACTTTTTACGTCATAATTTTGGACTTTCAGGTGGTACTACCATCGTAAAATTTGAATTTCGAACGGTACCACTATCGGTTGTGCTGACATACACAAAATAATGGTTGTCGGCTGTTTGGGCAATACCATAGCCCGGGCTTGGTGGTACCACCACCTAGGCTGCTCAAGGCCATTGGTTTGGCCTCTTAATGAGCCTAATTTGGTCCTGGTTCAAGCCCAATAGGTTTCTCAATAGGTTGGCATGGTTTTGACGCAATACCGACATAATTTGACCCTAAAGACCTCGATCAAGACATAAATAATCCAACCATATTTCTAACACAATCATGAAACTTCGACATGATGTTCATCATTCCAACATGTCATCTGATTATCCGGCACTTCGTCCAAACCTCTGACCCATTGTCCTTTCCTTCGGTATATTACCCAATTTATCGACATTTTAATATTCCCACCAACATTCGACCTTTTTGTGCAATACCCGATCCTTTCGGCATGATGTCTAAACTCATAACACGTAGTTTATTCTTGGGCATGTTAACCAATCCTTTGGCTCGATGTCTAATTTCCAACATGATACTTATCCGACGCAATATCTTATTCTCTTTCTTTTACAATTTATCCTTTGATGGTTTGAGTCCTTGATCCAAGTTTTTACTATATAACTTATCTCAAGAACATATTAGTCCATGAACTCATCAATTGATTTTATCATCAAAATCTATGATTCAATATTTTGGACCAATTTTTTTTTTATCGATCTCCTACTATTTATAAGCTAAAATGTTAAAATATATCCTATTGATGCATCATATTTTAGTAAAATTAAAAAAATAGGAAAAATAAAATTATTTAATGCGAAAATAATAAAAATATCAAAATAATTCTCTAAAATAGAAAAGCATCATACATGTCCATGTAGGTGTCATTCGATAGTGCCCTAAAAATTTGATCAAATTTTGAACAGACTTAGTTACACTGTTTCTGACATTTGAGTTTCTAAATAGGTTAGAAATTTAATCCAAAAATTTGGTTCAGAAAATCAATGAATAACTCTCACTGTTTAAATCAGAAAAATATAAAAAATAGTGTAACTTGATCTTAACCTAGCCAAAGTAAATAAGAACTTTTTGAAAACAATTGAATTGGTTCTAGATAGACAAAAAATATCTTTTATTGATTATTTAAATAATAACTTTTGATATTTTTAGGATGATAATTTTTAAGGGTCAAAATTATTAGGAAGCTATTTTAAATGCTTAAAAAAGATCATATATACATTTTAAATTTATTTTCATGTTTCTAAAATATATAAAAATACGTAAACTTTTTTATTTTATAATATACAAATATTTATTATTTTATTTATTCTTTACTTTATTATTAATAAAACTATATTAAATTTATCTTTTAAAAGTTTTATTTCTTTTTATATTAAATTATATTAAATATTATATATTTTTAATAATATAAATTGATATATTAGTAAATTATTTCTTATAATTTATGTTAAAACACTCCAAGTTTTGATTAGTTGAATTGGTTCAATGGTATTGGTTGGTTCATTAAAAAAGTGACGAGAGACGATACGACTTGTAAGAAAAAAAATTGAATAAAATACTATTGGCTGTTACTTTTACCATTTTAAAAAGTTGGAGCTTTATACGGAAAATTTTAGAAATTAGTGTGGGATTTCTAAATAAAATATGATTTTTTTTGGAGAATATAATATTTTTCTGAATAGGATTATAATATTTTTTATTACTGAACTAAAAAAATTATAGCTCTATTCAAAAACTAAATGGTTCAAATTCTTATAAATATTAATTATTTAACCTTATTACGAGTATTAACGTTTTATAAAATATTTTATTTGAAAGTTCTAAAGTGACTCTGAATGAAAATTAAGAAAATTTAATATTTTAAAATAAAAGATAATAAGTCCTTATATTTTACCTAACATTAAATTTAGATCTATATTTAAAAAAAAACTTATTTATTGATTTTATTTATTTAATATTAATAACAGTAATATTTTTAGTTGAATATCATTGAATGAACTTATCATATTTTTGTCACCGAATCAAAATATTGTAACTGTAGTAAAAAATATTATAGCTCTGTTTTGATTAAGTAAGATTTTTATACTCAATACGCGTCAACTTTATTATATGTTAGAGATATGACAAAATTATTAATATAAATATTTAAATGATTTTGGATAAAAATTATGAAGTGTTGAATCTCGGATTTTGATGATGAAATTAATTTATAGGTTATTGATATAACAAGGTTGTTCGAGTTGACTATGAGAGAGAGAAAGTTACAATTAGATGTTGGGCGAGAGTCATGTCTGGGGTATCAAGCCAAGGTTCAGACGATGCAGTGGGAACTCACCAAAAGACTCACCGGAAGCTTATCGAAGATATCGAAAGCTTGTTAGGAGTTCATCAGGAGTTCGTCGAAGGGATCAAAGACTTTCCAGGAGTTTGTCAGAAGCTTGCTGAAGGTATTGAAAGCTTGCTGGGAGTTCGCCAGACGAAGATGATCGGGAGCTTGCCAAGATGGCGTCGAGAGTTCGCCGGAAGAAGACCAAGAGACTTGCTAGAAGATCATCAGGGGTTATCGAAAAGATTGCCGGGAGTTAGAAGGGTCTTGTTGGACTTGATGGTCACATTGATTGTAATTAATTAGTCATAGTTAGCATCGTTAAGTTTGAATCCAACTTGAGTTAAGTTTGGAAAGAATCCAAATTAACTCAAGTGAGGCAAACCGGGTCCATTATGGAGAGTGGATTGAGCTCAAGTCGAGCTCAATTGGTTAACTTAAAAATTGGTCAATATGAGGTACAAATCAAGATTGGAAAAGTGAAGGGAATCACTTTTCGGAAATCCTAGCGATTATACCATTAGTGAGCGGTGGTTGTATTTTCGTGGCCCAGGAATCCGAACAGCAGGCGATGGTTATACCGCCCAGGCCGGTGGTTGTTGTTGGGAAACCTACAGCGGGTGCATCACATGCGTAGTGAAAATAAAAAAAATTGGTTTCCCACGCAGATTAAATCATCGTGCAAAAGATTGGGGTCGCGAGAAAAATGTAAAAACCGATAAAACCAAGATGTTTGAGAGATTGATTTTACCTAGGGAGATCGTATATCCCTGTATTCCAGATCTGAATGGAGAAGATGAAGTAGGTCAAGTGTCTTCCTCTCTAGCGGTATCCACACGATGGATCTCTACAGCGAAACTCCTCCAATCTGTTCTCGCAACTCTTGGCAGAGGGAGGGAGGAGAATAGGAGTGGCTAAAGTTATAGCCTATCAACCCTGAGTCTCCCCTACTATTTATAGAGAGCCATCAAAACCCTATGGCTCCTTCCTTAGTGGGTATTAGATCTCCATCCAATAACCCACTAACTTTACATTATTGGATCTCTATCTAATAATCTCCTTAGGCCTATAATTGGGCCTTAATCAAGGAGCCCATCAACATAGGGTCTCATCTAATGAGAATAGGGGCTAATTGGATCTTCATTCGATCCTCTATTCGTTGAAGCATCCATCATATGTGTGTGACCCTCTAGGCCCGATACCGAGCTGATCGTGAGTCACTCCCATCAGAACTCCTTTTGATATAGTGAATTATTATCCCCATAATAATTTACTCGACTCATCGACTATGGACGTACTAGGCCACTACGCCATAGTCTCCATACGGTACAGGGGGGGTCAAATTCATCAGACCTATCTGTCCACAGTCACCATGTATCTATAATCCCTCATCTAAATAATATCCCAGAGACCGTATATTCGACATGGTACTGTCAGGTAACATACAGAATCAGTTTGTCTTGCTCTAATCGGATTCTACCGGAGAACTCCTTCTCTCTCAGTCCGAATGACCCTGACCAGGGATTTATCTAAGCAAGCACATATAAGATATTCCTCTCGTGATACCAAGAGTGGATGATCCTCTATTGATACTCAATTGCCTTCGTAAGATTCGCTACCAATCCCGATAACCAATTGTACCAGATTTGGAGCTTTCCAAACCTATAAGTCTGGCGTCAAAGAAAGGAGTACTTATACAAAGCATCCTTGGTGTCTCAAGTCTAAGGACCAGATATACAACTAGGACTATAGAATCGATGTCTAACATTCAGTATCACCATACAATATTCCATAAGCGGATCAATTAGTGAACTCATTCTCCAATGAGCACATGTACTATATCCTTAGTGTCTCCATACAAGTGGCTATGAGATCAGCCGCCTCCATCATATGGACGGGTATATAGTACCCCGATCTATCCAGTTATCTCAATGTTCCTTTTGAGTAACTTATGACCATGATTATTTAGGATCTGATTTAAAGGTGAATCGATCTCATTATCATGATGTCATCACGATCCGATTCCCATTGTACAGAACTAAGGACATCACAATATATATGTAATAAATAATATAATGTGAGAATATGTCAATATTAATCATAAGCAAAAAAATCACTCAGCATGTCACACGTGCCATCACTCACATGAGTGGCTTGCAGGGCACCTGTAACCAGTAGTTGTGTCATTGCCGCTCAGGAATCCGGGCAGCAGGCGGTGGTTGGACCGCCCAACTGGTGGTTGAACCGCTCGTACCCTATTTTCAGGGTAGCTTTCAACGATTGTATTGCTGGCACCGGCAGTTGTACTGCCCATACCTAAATTTTTCGAATATGTTTAAATTTTGGCTCTAAATCCTGAAGCTAATTAAGGCCTATAAATACTCTAAATATTCTTGTATTTCAAATAATAATTTTGGGCTAGAAATTCTATGAAATATTATGTGCAAGATTTGTAAGAAAAAGAAAAGGAGTAAGGGAGAGAGGAAAGTCTTATAATACTTATAGATTTTCCTTGTAAGGTTCATCTCCTAAGCCTGATAAAAGGAGAAAGAAGTTGTAAGAGTTTGATCTTCATCTAATGAATGTTGATACTGAACGTCGGTGGGCCTTGAGGAAGATGACTCAGGAGTGAATGTAGGCAGGATGAGACTGAACCACTATAACTATGAGTGTGCTTTAATTGCTTTCATTTTACTTTTGATTGCTCTTAAACACTTGATAGTTAGATATTAAGTTTCAATCTCTTAACCTTTTCAAATTGGCTCTTAATCAATTTGTCAAGAGAAGCTTCTATTGTTCCTTCATCACTTTCTAAAAGCAAAGGTTTTTTAAACGAGCATGATTAATCTTGCACGAAAGTAAAGGTTTTGATTATGCATGTTCTTATACAAATCTTTCCTTTAACATAATCATAACATAGCTTTGTTCAATAAGCTTATTGCTCATGAAACGCTTATGATTTCTGGTTTTGCTCTAAACGAAAAGTTTTCTTTGAAACATGATTTTATGCTTACACTAATTCACACATACATCAACACCACCACCCCCACCCCCCACCCCCACCCCCATGATTAAGTAAGATTTTATTAATATGAGCAAGAATCATTTTTCTAAATATAAAATACTAGATAATATTAAAGAAGAAAACATCATGCTAAAGCAAACCTTAGAAAAATTTAAAATAGGGAATAAATCCCTTAATATGATTCTTGCTCATATTAAAAAAAATGGTATAGGCTTGTGGGTAATACCCAACAAAAGCCAACTACCTTCGTTAAAGGACCTACTTTAAACTTGCCATCAAAAATAAAATATAACTTTTGTAGTAGATTAGGACATAAAATCAATAAATATTTATTTAAGAATTATAGTCATCACGAATTAGTTTAGGTTCATAAGGGAACAACAAACAACCAAAAATCATTAGATAAGAAAGACAAAGTTCTTCATATAGGTCATAATGAAAAATGGGTACCTAAATCGTTATTGTAGGTTTGTCACCAAACTAATGCAAAGAGCAAAATGGAATAGTATCTTGATAATGGATGCTCAAGTCATTTGACTTGAGATCTAACTTACTTATCAAGCTCTCTAGCCAAAATGTCAAAAATAAGAAAAATTATTTAAATCAAAATGTTTGAAACTTAATGATTTTTGCTTCTATTATAACAAATTTTTTATTAAAAATAATTCATGATTATATAATTAATCTTGATAATACATAGCTAAAGCATACAAGTATGAAAATAAACTAGAACTAGAGAACTTAATTATTAAATTAATGAAAAATATTTATGTTGAAATTTATGAAAATGAGACTTTATTGATGATATATTAGTTTCTATAATTTGAAAGGTATTTTATATAAAACAACCCTCTTAACTCCCAAAGAGATTTATCCAAACAAATCCCTTTTTACATGAGTCCAAAGTTTTTAATCATGGTTATAACTAAAGATCCTTCTAAATAAATCATGATATTTTAAAGTATATTTAATGATTGATTTAAATGTTATATTAGATGGACTTGAAATATGTTGCATGATTGAATGTTACATCATTCTTGAGTTTAGACTTGTAATGATTAAATGAGTATACATTATCTTGAGATAAAATTGAATGAAATGATTTAAATGTTATGATAGTTGTATGGGTTGTATGATTAAATGATTATTGTTACATGATAGAATTTGAGCATAGAACAATATAAAAAAGAGAAAGAAAAATCATGCATCATTTTCTAATATTTTTGAAAAATTAAAAATATTTTTGAAATGAGAATGAAATGAGTATGGTAACTCATTTCACTAAGTCTAAAGAATTAGACTCACTTAAGAAAGAAAAATTATTGGAATTAAAATAAATCAAAGCTCTTAAAAATATTTTATTGCAATGATCTTGATGAAACTTAGTTTTTGATTTTAAATGACATTACATTCTTGAAATAAATTTCATAAGTTAAAACAAATAAAAAGGAGGATAATTATTCTTGAAAATATTTATATCCTATCAATCTTAAACGAGAGATAAAATGATACTATTACTGTTGAATCTCTTACAAAATGAATTAGAAAACTTTAGCTATTTTCTTTTGAAAAATAATTTATGTTGCCTTTATTGAAATTTTCTGAAAAGTGATTTTTTATGATGATTTTGGATATATTCTATTTCAATTTTGATGATTTGATAACTTAAATCATAACTTTGAAATCTTGAAAATTATAATATGAGGTCTTAAGATCATTTATTAAGATTCCTTCCATTTATGATAGAGAAGTTTATCTTTTTAAAACTATAACATGAATCATTTTATAAATAATGATCTTGATGATTTAAAATCACATATATAAATTGAGATCATGTATTTCCATATCTCATTTTGAGATCATGTATTTCCATATCTCATTTTGTAAAGTTATGATCTTAAAATTTGATACTATTGTATTTTAACTATTAATTTGACAATAACTAAGGGAGAGATAAAAGTGATATTTTGCAATAACAAAATTAAATACTTTGATTATGAAAAACCTTCATTGGATGAGGAGCGATTTGCTAAAAAAGATTAATAATTTTAAATACATGAGATTTGCATGATTAGATTTCTAGTTTACTTGAAATTTTGAATACATAAGATTTCTTGATTACTTATATTGTAATTCACAAAGGAGGGGAAAATTTATTAATTTAAATCATATCTTTTGTTACTTAAAGATTTGATTTTATGATATGATCTCCTTGTAATTTTGGACATAATTTGAATATGGATGTTAAGTATTAGCAATTGGCACTAAAAGAGAGGGGTGAATTAGTGCAAGTGGAAAATCATATTTTAACGAAAACTTTTTGTTTAAGAAAAAAACAAATGAAAAAAATTTCTTGAACTTGAAGGAGAATAAGTAAATGATTTAAAATCACAATAGAAAGATGCTTGATTTTCTAATTAAGAACAATTGAAATAGAGAATAAGCCAAATAGAGAGCACTTATAATTTTATAGTGGTTCGGCACCAATCTTGACCTACGTCCACTTCCGAGTCCTCTTTGTTGAGGCTCACTGGTGTTCACTACTGATCTTCTTTAGGTGAAGACCAAACCCTTACAAACTTGAGCTTACAATGCAGATTCTTTGCAAGAATTTTACAACTCTTAGCTCACTCCCTTCCCCTTTTCTTTTTCTTACAATTGTCACACATAAATTTTTTCACAGAATTTCTATCCCAAAACCCCAAATTGGCTTCAGAATTTGGAGCCAAAATTTAAACATATCTGAAAAAATCCGAGTATGGGTGGTACAACTACCAGCCTTGGTGGTATAACCCCCAGCATCCACCAAAAAACCTAGGTGGACCGCTGCTCACCGACAATATACCGCAAGAATTTTTTAAAAAGTGGTTCCCTCCACTTTTCAAATTTTGACCTGTACCTCGTATTGACCAATTCTTACGTCAACCAATTGAGCTCGACCTGAACTCAATCCAATATCAAATGTGGACCGGTTGCCTCACATTGAGTTGATTTAGATTCCTTTTAAATCAAACTTAATTATGACTCAAGTCTAACTGTGACTCACTTGATTATAACTATAAGAACCATCAAGCTAAACAATGACTAACTCTCACTAATCCGATAGCTTCGGCATTCTTGTGGTGAGTTTTATGGTCTTCCTTTAGCGATCTCCTGGCGTGTTCCTGGTGAGCTTCCCAATTCCTTCGGCAAACTCCTAGCGAACTCCCGGCGAGCTCCCATTGCATCGTCCGAACCTTGGCCCCATGCCTAAACTTGATCTTGGTCCATCATCTGGTTGACTCCTTTTCTTCGTCGTAGTGTCACGAACAACAATGTAAACAAGGTGTTCGATGAAATGCTTATGTTTGTCCCTGTACTTCGGTTTATGTACATACCTTGTACAGCAAGTAGTGGGCTTGCAGTAGGCTTAGCTGCCCTAGTTTGGTTTGCTTTGGGGCCCATCTTGGCTTGTAAATACGAGTGTATCTTGTAAGCACTTATGAGGACTGAAATGGACCATTATCCTTTGCATGCAACATCTCTGAGTTTGTAATGTCAATGGGTGTAATTTGTATCTGACTTTATAAAGTGTTAGCTTGAGTAGTTGCTTGTGGATCCCGAGGGAATTGCTTCTTCTGGCCCAATTTCTCTTTTGTAAGTCTAAGAAACTCTAGGAGATCTCGGGGAGGGCTGACCTTTGCAAATGGACACGCATGGGAGCCGCACGGCTTAGGCAAATTCAGTTAAGCCCATGACAGTGTGGTCTCAAAGCGGGACAAGCACACGTAGAAACACTCGCCATACAAACGTGGGGGACCTAGCTGGGCTTTGTGGAGGACAGCCAGCACGCGTAACTATTTGAGGGAAACGGACATTGAGATATAGGGAAAGGAGTTGCTTAGAGAAGCAGGCATCCAAGTTTGGCATTCAGAGGAATGGCCAACCCTTTACGTGAGAGGCACCACGAGGACAAGCAAGCGAAGAAGAATGTGTAGTGCATAAAAATTGGGATGGTTGAGTTCGAGCTATGGCTCGACATTGGCAACCAAACTTGATGATGCTCAAGGCAAAGCGGGGCACTTGGTGAAAAATGAGACCATGCAAAGTGGGAGGTGTTGCGTAACGATCGAAAAAGTTATGCAAAGCTCACAGAGGTGAGGGGAATTGCTAACTTGAAGGATTCAGTACTCATGCAAGGGTTGTACATGGATGACGGAGTGTTCGCGGCCTTCCTAAGGAGTGATCAGAACTCAGTGCCATGGAGCATCAGAACTTTCTCTTTGACATGGAAAGGATACGTCCATAGGCGGCTGAAATGTGCAACAAGTTCAGCACGTTGGTAGACCCTGAAGGGTGCAGTGGGGATTGTATTTGCAAAGGGTCGCAATCTAGCAAGTGCATTTATGGGGGTAGAACAAGGCACAAGTTGTTCAGCAAGACGAAGTCGTCCAAAGGGGATGGTGGTCTCCGAAACTTCCAGTGGGAAGAATGTAAAGAGGAAAGTTGCTCCAACAAGACAGATATCCAGGAGGGATAAGTCCTAGTTCTCCAGAGGGAGAATTATGTGCAACAGATCGCATATATTGAGGAAGAGTTTCTCAAGGTAATATCTCCACAAAGCTCAACGGACCGAGTAAGCGATGAAGAGTCATCGCATGATCTCGAATGAGGTAATGCATTGGTAGATGCATTTCGAGATCAAGTGGGGGAGTAATCCAAGGCAACATCATATGAAGGCACACTTCGAGTCGATGTGGAAATCGAACTCAACGGAAGGCTGACCCGTGGAATGGTGGACGCGAGGGCTACTATCAACTCAATGCAAATCGAGGAGCAAAGCGACTTAGGTGGAACTTAGTGAAGTATCCAAGCTGCATGAAGAGAGTCGACATAGAAGATGGAACATGGAATGGAGGCACGGAGCTTTCCTTAGACAGAGGTCAAGGGCATGAACTCTTGTAGGGGCAAGAGTGGGATCATGTCGTTCAATGGGTTCTTCATTCTGATAGGGGCAGACTTATCTTACATGGTGCCAAAGATGAAGGGAGCTTTGAGGCACATGCAAGCTACCTCAGAGATGCATTTGATGGAGTAACTAAGGTGATTCAACTTACGGAGGCAAAGTTGGGATCAGGATACCTTAGCACGGGGCAAGAGGACGCAGAGGCGGGTACTCCTGAAGAATATGCCATAGTGTTGCCATTCGAGTTGTCAGGAACAAGAGGTGCATAGCAGAGATTGTGCTGGTAGGGGATAGAGGCCCAGGATCCAGATAATGGTGCACCAATTCTAGCGAAGTTAGGGGGACTTCATAAGCTACTAGGTGATGGACTATCCTAGAGCTATGCTTCATCCATGTGTGACCCAAGAGTGGGTGGACGAAGGTGAATTGCCAAGGGAGCGAACTAAAAATCAGAGATGGCAGAGGCCCTACGATGTGTTGGCAGAGGCCACACGTAGAGAAGTCGTAGTCCGAGTTCATCACACAAGAATCTGTATGTAATGAAGATGTCACCAAGAGGCGAAACGGTGCAACAGATCGTGGTGGAATAGTTCATGGCAATGCCATATAGGCAATCTTATCCCGTAAGGGACAAGATCATGCGGATGTATGATCAGGAGTTACTAGGAGTTCCACTTTGGTGTACGACACACCAAGAGAAGGGCTATGGATTCAAGGAGTGAATGTCATGGTACCGCAGAGGCGGGTCTTCGTGTGTGCATTGGAGCTTGCATTGGATGAAAGCCTTAGTCATCAATATATGGGGGTTGTATACCACCGAGAAAGAAATCCAAGTGCAAGTACCAGTGAGTCCTATAGAGGGGGACGTGATCATGTTAATGATTAGGAGCTGTTATGAGCTTCAATTCGGTGAACAATGCAACGGAAAGAAGGGTTTTGGATTCAAGGGGTGAATGTCATGGTACCGCAGAGGCGGGTCTTCCGTGTGTACACATCAAAGATTGCATCAGATGAAAGCCTTGATCGTCAGCATATAGGGGCTATGTACCACCGAGGAAGTAGTCAGATTTTAAGTACCACTGAGTCCCATGGAGGAGATTTGATTATACTAAGGTATGATCGAAGTAGCTAGAGAGTTGGACTACTTCAATGCTCACATCGCTTAAGGGAGCCCGACAAGTCAGAGGACAAAGCCGAGTATGAAGCTAAAGAGAACAGAATCGGTGCGAGCCCTGCAATAAGATGGCGGAGGCCATGCATGAGAGTTGCAGTCTGTCTTTCCATCGACCAAGGAGAACTGGTAGGAGGACACAATAGTGTTGAAGCAGATGATCCAAAGGGGCGAGGAAGCGACGACGAGTCCAGTGGGGCTCAGCTACCCAAAAGTAAAGCGTCGGCCAGAAAGGAGGTGGACTCAAAGAAGCACGATAATGCCACAGAGGCAGTTCTACCGATCGCGAATGAAGGGATGTAGATGCAAGGTAACGGATAGTAGGGCTATGGGCTTGACAGCAACATGGTACCGTAGAGACGGGACTTCCGTGAAGTCATCGATCTCTTGCTCTCATGGAGGGAGAGCATTGGTCATAAAAGGGGGCCAAGGAGGTGGAGAATACAAAGGCAAACTCCAAGTACCAAGATAGGGCGGAAGGGCAGAGACCAAGAAACTTCATAAGACCGATGTCGATGGACTTCTCATCAAGATAGCCGAAAGCGAGGGACTTCGGGTTGATGCAGGAGTGCTTGACTAAGGAACGAAGTAGTCAGTACGCGGTAGTGTACATTTTCTACTCAGAGGAGTAGGCGGCAAAGGTGACGAAGAAGACGGTACAATTCCAGAAGCGACCAGATCTATCAAAGACTTACTCCAAGTTGGGGGACTCCAAGCTGGGGTAAACTTTTTGCTCTTTTCGGATAAAACTTCTTGTATTCCAGAAGTTCAATGGCAGTGGGAAGGCGAATCATGATAGCTAACTCAACGCAAGGAGTGCAAACACTTCAAGTGCTTCAGAAGTGTGAGCAAAGAGCAGGCAAATGTTAGTAACCAGCTCAATGCATGGAGTACAAACTTAAGGAGGCAGAAGAAATCGAGTAGCCTTTGCCTTCTCAACTCAAGAGAATGGGCAAAACTGAGTACCCCAATTCTTTTAACTCGAGGAGGTGAGCGAAGCCAAATAACCTTGCCTTCTCAACTACTAAGAGAATGGGTGAAGTCAAGTATCTCAATTCTCTTACTTATCCAACAGAGGAGCTCTGCACAAGTTCAGTGACCCTTCAATGAAAGCTTATGGAAGACAATAGTTGTCAAATCCTCACCATTGATGATCAGTACTACTGAGAGTAGATTGTACGCTTCATTTCCCAATTGACTAATTAAAAGCAGGAGTGATGCAAACCTACTTGGAAGTGATAACTAAACATGGAAGAAGGATCAATGGGCAGACATTGTCAAGAAAGGACCTCAAAAACCTTAAAGTTTGCGAGCCGATGCTTGTCAAAGTTCCAACAAGCATCCACCCAGTTCAAGCAATATGAGTATACTGCGATATTGACGCATAATAAGGCAGGTATTTTCCTTCATCAAAAGGATCCGTGAGAACCAACAAGGATCAACACAACTCAGCCAACCCCACACCAGAGTCAATCATTAGTGAGTTGAAGCAGCATGGCAGATCAGAGTTCAACTACTCAACGACAGCGGCGGAGAGCGGCTAGGAGCCAAAGGGGCATATTACAGCCAAAGCAGAAGATTGAAGATTCAGCAGAATGCGAGGAGATGCAACGTCTACAGTGGTTTCGATGAGGACGTCGAAGGAATAAGTGGGAAAGAATGTCACGGACAACAATGTAAACAAGATGTTCGATGAAATACTCATGTTTATCCGTATACTTCGGTTTATGTACATACATTGTACAGCAAGTAGTGGGCTTGCAGTAGGCTTAGTAGCCCTAGTTTGGTTTACTTTGGGGCCGATCTTGGCTTGTAAATACGAGTGTATCTTGTAAGCACTTGTGGGGACTTCGGTCTGTAATGGACCATTATTCTTTATGTGCAACCTCTCTGAGTTTGTAATGTCCATGAGTGTAATTTGTATCTGGCTTTATAAAGTGTTTGCTTGAGCAGTTGCTTGTGGATCCCGTGGGAATTGCTTCTTCTTGCTCGTTTTCTCTTTTGTAAGTCTAAGGTAGGAGATCTCAGGGAGGACTGACCTTTGCGGACGGACACGCATGGGTGCTCGTGACAGTAGTTAAACCTTAACGATGCTAACTATGACTTAATTAAGAACAATCAACATGACCAAGAAATCTACTTAAAGACCATCCCAACTCCCGGCAAGCTTTTTAGCTTCCCCTGACAATATTACGATAAGTCTCGATCTTCTTCCGACGAACTCCCTTGCATCATCCTGGCAAACTCCCGATACGTCGGCGAGCTCTCGACGCACTCTAGGCGAGTTCCCAACTACATTGTCCTCACTCTAGCCCGATGCCTAAACTTGACTTAAGTCAAACCTTTGATTATAATTATCTCTCTATCGTAGTTAATCTTGCATCAATCAACTCTAACAATCTTGTTAGATCAATAATCCATCAATTAATTTCATCATAAAAAATCAAGATTCAACAATCTACCTCTTTTTTATGATGATAATCAATTAATAACATGAGTTAAACCTTACTCCCCTTATATCCATGCCATGAACTCAAATAAGTAAACTTCAATTCAAAAGAACCACATACCCTTGAATTCAAGTAACAAATCATTCACTTATTAAATTTTGAAATGATATGAATTTCAATACCAAATCATCAATGGTATAATATTAATTTCAACCAATAATGAATCATCAAATTTTTAAAATATATGACATAAATTTTAAAATTATACATTAATTATACATTAAGTTGAAATTCTCTTCCTTAAGTCATCAATTGTTTCTCTCCCTTTGTTTATCAGCAAAAATAGGAGAAATATCCTTTTTTTATTCTACATATGTCATCAATTTGTCATTTCTCCCCCTTGTTATCAACAAAAAGGTGAAATATTAGAGTAAATTATTTCAAGACATATATGTCTTTGCTCCCTCTTTATAAGATAGGATATGAGCCATAAATAATTTTCTTCCTCTTATGAAAAGGAAGGAAGAAGGAAAACAAGGGAGGAGTTTATAAAACATTATTAAGAAGGCATCTCAATCTTATAGAAATAAATTTTGAAAAGGATATTTCCAAGATGAGTTCAAATATCCAAGAAATCTAGGAAGATTTTAAAAGTTATTCATGCATTTAAAATCATGTCATATAAATTTCAAGCAAATGTAGCAAATAAATCCGAAAATAGCAAATCATCATATTTATGTAAATTTTCTTCCCTTTTTGTAAATAAGAAGGTAGAAATAAGGGAAATGAAAAAAATATGATTTCACAAAAACACTCAACTACATAGATGTAAATTCTGAAATCCAAGAAAAATCAAGAGCAAGGTAATTCATGCAATTTAATTCATCTTATTCAAATTTTAAGCAAGGTAGCAAATCAAGCAAATCATGTATTTTCATAGTTTAGCATTCCTAGCTCTATTCTAATAAAATCAAATTGCTCTTCATTTAATAGCTTTGTAAAAATATCCGCTAGTTGAAGTTTAGTGTCAATAAATTTTAATGAAATGTCTTGACTATTCACGTGATACCTAATAAAATGATGTCTAATGTCAATGTGCTTAGTTCTTGAGTGTTGAATGAGATTTTTGGTCAAGCATATGGCACTTGTGTTGTCACATTTGATAGGAATATTTTTTAATTGAATTCCATAATCTTCTAAGGTATTTTTCATCCAAATAACTTAGACACAACATACACAAGGTGCAATATATTTAAACACAACATAGAAAAAGTAATCGAATTTTATCTCTTGGAAGACAAAGAAGCAAGGCATGCCCTAAAAATTGACATGTCCCAATAGCATTTTTTTTATATATCATACATCCTCCAAAATCAACATTCGAATAAGCAAGTAAATCAAAATTTTTACATTTTCGATATTATAATCCTAAGTTAGAAGTTCTTTTCAAATATTTAAGGATTCTTTTAACTACTTTAAGGTGAGAAAGATAAGAACTGGATTGAAATCTTGCACATAATCCAAAACTAAATATGATATACAGTCTAGTAGTAGTAAAGTATAATAAACTACCTATCATTCCTCTGTAAGTTTTCTGATCAAAATTTTCTCCTTTGTTATATAAGTCTAACCTTATAGATGTGCTCATGGGAGTGTTTATGACCTTAGCATTTTTCATACCAAATCGTTTTAACAAGTCTAAGGTATACTTAGTTTGACTAATATAAATATCAACATTCAATTATTTTATTTGTAATCCTAAGAAAATTATTAACTCACTCATTAAACTCATTTCAAATTTTTGACTCATACTCTTAGCAAAAGATTCACATAAGGATTCATTGTTTGAACCAAAAATGATATCATCAACATAAATTTGAATAAGAAAAAAAATTATTTTCAAAATACTTAAAAAATAATATGGTATCAACCTTATCGTTCAAAAAATTATTTGAAAAAGGAAAAAACTAAGTCTTTCATACCAAGCCCGAGGGGCTTGTTTTAATCCGTAAAGAGCTTTAGAAAGTTAGAAAACATAATTAGGAAGAAGTCTATTTTCAAACCAGGGGGTTGTTCAATATATACTTCTTCGAAAATAAAGTCATTAAGTAAAGAACTTTTAACATCCATTTGAAATAACTTAAAATTTTTAAAAGATGCAAAGGCAAGGAGCATACTTATGGCTTCAAGTCTAGCCACAGGAGCGAAAGTTTCTTCATAATCAATTCATTCTTCTTGGTTGAATCTCTTAGCCACTAATCTAGCTTTATTTCTAACCATGATACCATTTTCATCTTGCTTGTTTCTAAAGACCCAATTAGTACTAATCACTAAATAGTCATTAAGTGTAGGAATATGCTCCTATATCTCATTTCTCTCAAATTGATTAAGTTTTTTATGCATTACATTAACCCAAGAATCATCTATTAGGCCCTCATCAATGCACTTTGGTTCGATTTGAGAGAGAAATATAGCATTTGCACAAAAATCCTTAAAAGAAGATCGAGTTTGAACTCCTTTTGATATATATCTTATTATAAGCTCCTTAGGATGATCATTCATATACTTCCATTCCTTATGTAAGGATTTAGAAGTAGATTCATCTAAATTACTTTTAGGAGTATTGTCATTTAAAATCAAAGTACTAAGATCAAATTTATCATCAAAATCAATTTTCTTAAATTTAAAAAACTCATTAAACACAACTTGAATAGATTATTCAATTACTAAAGTTTTTTTATTAAAAACAAGATAGGATTTTGAAATCAAGGAATAACCAAGAAAAATGCCCTCATTGGATTTTGCATCAAATTTTCCTAAGACATCATTTTTATTTAAAATAAAATATTTACAATAAAAAACTTTAAAATATGATATGTTTAGTGTCTTACAAGAACCCTATGAAACATAACACATCTTTGGGTAACCTATGTTCATTTAACATGTAATGGTCTTACATGGCCCAAAAATATTTGGGTAAGCTATGTTCATTTAATATGATTCTAGTCATTTCTTGTAAACTCATATTTTTTCTTTCTACTACTTTATTTTGTTGTGGATTTCTTGGAGTAAAGAAATTATGGATTTACCCATTTGATTCATAAAAATTTTAAAATTCATTGTTTTGAAATTCACCACCATGATCACTACATATTGACGAAATCATAAATCCTTTATCATTTTGAATAATTTTATAAAATATTTAAATTTATCATTTTGTGTGCCAAGAAATAAGTCCAAGTATATCTATTATAGTCATCTACTATAACGAATGTATATTTAGTTCCACCTAAACTTATAATATTAATTAGTCAAAATAAATTCATATGGATCAATTGAAGTGGCCTAGAGGTGCTAATTTGATTTTTTAGCCTGAAGCTACTCTTTATTTGTTTTTCTAATTGACAAGTATCACATACTTTATCTTTGATAAATTTTAGGTTAGGTAATCCTCTTACTAAGTCTTTAATTAAAATTTGGTTTAGAAGTTTCATGCTAGCATGACCTACTCTTCTATGCCAAATCCAAGCATCATCATTCAAGGTCGAAAATCAAGTTTCATCATACATTGTTATTTCTTAATGCAATCAAAGATTTATTTTTGTATGGCAATTCAATAATACATGCATTAGGTTGAAATTTAATAATATAACTTTTATCACATAATTGGTTAATGCTAAGCAAATTGTGTTTTAAGCCTTCAACAAATAACACATCTTCAATCAAAAGGTTTTGATGTGTTACCTATAGTTCATTTTCCAATGATTTTTTCTTTATTATTATCTCCGAAAATGATAACTCTTTTACTTAAGCTAGTGAGCTTAGAAAAATAAGTTGGATCTCCGATCATGTGCCTTGAGCATCTACTATCAAGATACCATTTGGTGCTCCAAGCTTTAGTTTGGAGACAAACCTACAAAAAAGATATTTTTGGTTTAGGTACCCATTTTACATTTGGTCCTTCATAAAGAATTTTATCTTTCTTTTCTAATTATTTTTTGTTGTACAAGGTTCCCTTGGGAACCTAAACTAGTTGATGGGGACTATATTTTCTGAATAGGCATTTGTTTGACTTATGTCCTAATTTTTCACAAAAATTATACTTGATTCTTAGTGGCACACAAACATGGTCGGCTTTTGTTGGAAGTTACCAACAAAACCTATATCATTTCTTCTATTAATATGATCCTTATTTGCAAGGATCATATTTAGGGATTTGTTTCCAATTTCAAAAAATTTTAATATTGTCTTAAGCATGATATTCTCTTCTTTAACATTATCTAGCATATCACATTTAGAACACGGTCTATGTGATACTAATGAATCATGCATTTTGTCAAGTCTACTAACTAATAATTTATGTTCATTTTTAAGTAACTTAAAATATTTACTAATTTTTCTAAACTCATCAAATAATTCATGGAACATATTTAATAACTCTGAAAAGAAATGCTTAATGAATCCTTAACCTCATCTTGTATGGCCATTAGAGCATAGTTAGTAATTCTTCTTTGGATTGGTCTTGTTCATCCGATGAGCTTGAGTTATCCCAAGTTGCCGAAAGTACTTTCTTCTCATGTGGTGCCTCAATTGAGGACATTCATTTTCAAAATGTTTCAATTTTTTTGCATTCATAGCATATGACATTATCCTTCTTCAATTTATTTTCATTTTTATGGTTTTTATTCTTTTTCATAAAAATTTTAAATTGTCTAGACAATAGTGCAATATCATGGTCCTCATCACTCAAGGTTTCACTCGAGGAGTCATTTGTCATTCGAAGTGCTACATCATTCATGTTCTTTGGAAGGGGTTCATCAAGCTCTTCATAAGCTTTATAATTTAATTCATATGTCATTAATAATCCAATAAGTTCTTTAAGAGGTAAGTTATTTAAATATTTGGCCTCTTATATAATGGTCACTTTAGGATCTCAATTATTAAGAAAAGATCTTAAAATTTTACTAACAAGTTCAAAATTAGAAAAATATTTTCCAAGAGCTTTAAGTCCATTAACGACATCCGTGAAATTGGTGTACATGTCTCCAATAGACTCACTTGGTTTCATTCTAAACAATTCATAACTATGAACTAAAATGTTAATCTTAGATTCTTTAACTCTACTAGTGCCTTCGTGTGTGATTTATAGTGTATGTCAAATATCATAAGCGGATTCACAAACGGAAACATGATTAAATTTATTTTTCTCAAGAGCACAAAATTAGACATTCATAGCCTTTGCATTCAATGAAAAATTCTTCCTTTTCAAATCATTCATTTTGTTCATTAGTTTGAAAGATTTTTCAAAGTCATTCTCTACCATGTGTAATAAATCAAGATCCATGGAAATCAAGAAAATATACATTCTAGTTTTTCAATAAGTGTAATACATCCCATTAAACATGGAAGGACGTGAAATAGAATATCCTTATTCATGCCAAATAAAGCTATTTACTTAAGTGGGTGTTAAACCAATGAGTAAAACTTTACTCTGTTACCAATTGTTAGGATCAATTGGCAATAAGAGGGGGGGGGGGGTGGCGAATTAGTGCTAGTGTAAAATCATGTTTTAATGAAATTTTTTGTTTAAGAAAAAAAATAAAATCGGAAGCATTTCTTGAACTTGAAGGAGAATAAGTAAATGATTTAAAATCATAATCGAAAGATGATACCCTTGTTTTTATAATTAAGAATAATTGAAAGTAGAGAATAAACCAAATAGAGAACACTTTTGATTTAATAGTGGTTCGGCACCAATCTTAACCTACGTCTACTTCCAAGTCCTCTTTATCGAGGCTCATCGATGTCTACTACCGATCTTCTTTGGGTGAAGACTAAACCCTTACAAACTTGAGCATATAAGGGAGAGCCTTTACAAGAATTTTACAACTCTTAGCTCACTCTCTTTCCCTTTTCTTTTTCTTACAATTGGCACACATAAATTTTTTCACAGAATTTCTATCCCAAAATTATTGTATGAAATGCAAGAAAACTTGGGGTATTTATAGACCCGAATTGGCTTCAGAATTTGGAGCCAAAATTCAGACATATCTGGAAAATCTAGGTACGAGCGGTACAACCATCGGCGCTGGCAGTGCGCTGGCAGTGCCACCGCCAAAAGCACCTTGAAAACAGGGTATAGGCAGAACAACCACCGCTCACTAGTGATAGAACCACCAAAATTTCTAGAAAAGTGGTTCCCTCCACTTTTCAAATTATGACTTGTACCTTCTGTTGGCTAATTCTCAGGTCAACTAATTAAGCTCGACCTGAGCTCAATCCAATCTTAAATGTGGATCTGGTTGCCTCACATTGAGTTGATTTGGATTCCTTCTAAATCAAATCTAATTAGGACTCAAGTCTAACTACAACTCACTTGATTACAACCATAAAGACTATCAAGCTAAACAATGTCCTAATTCCCGCTAATCCGGCAGCCTCCGGCATTCTTGCGGTGAGTCTTATAGTCTTCCTCTGTCAATCTCCCAACGTGTTCCCAGCGAGCTTCCCAATTCTTTTGGCAAACTCCTAACGAACTCCCGGCGAGCTCTCACTATAAGCTTAACAATGCTAACTACGACTTAACTAATTACAATCAACATGGCTAATAAATCCACTTCAAAAAACCTTCCCAACTCCCAATAAGCTTTTCGGCTTCCCCCGATAATCTTCCAGTGAGTCTCGATCTTCTTTCGTCGAACTCCCTTGCGTCATCCTAGCAAACTCCGATACCCTCAGCGAGCTCCCGACGCACTCCAAGCAAGTTTTCAATCTCATCGTCCTCACTCTGGCACGATGCCTGGACTTAATTTTGGCCAAACCTCTGATTGTAATTATCTTTTTATCGTAGTTAATCCTACATCAATCAACTCTAACAATATGTTAGATTAATAACCCATCAATTGATTTCATTATCAAAATTTGAGATTCAACATTAAATAATAACCAAAAAGGAAAATAAAAGTTTCAATATGATTAGAAGAAAATTGGATATGATGAATCGTATAACATTTAATGAGGAATAATTATTTAGAAGAAAATTAGGATGGCATCGGGAGTTCATCGAAAGAAGACAACAGACTCGTCGGAAGATCATCGGGGGTTGCCGAAAAGCTTATCGGGAGTCAGGAGGGTCTTGTTGGACTTGATGGTTACATTAATTATAATTAATTAGTCATAGTTAGCATCATTATGTTTGAATCCAACTTGAGGCAAGTTTGGAAGGAATCCAAATTAACTCAAGTGAGGTAAATCGGGTCCACTATGGAGAGTGGATTGAGCTCAGGTCGAGCTCAATTGGTTGACCTAAAAATTGGTCAATATGAGGTACAAGCCGGGATTGGAAAACTAAAGGGAATCACTTTTTTAGAAATCCTGGCAGTTGTACTACCGTTGAGCGACGGTTATACCATCACCGCCTAGGAATCCGGGCAACAGGAGATGGTTGTACTGCCTAGGCTAGCAGTTGTACCGTCACCGCCCAAGAATCTTAGCAACAGGCAAGCTGGTAGTTGAACCGCCTATACCTTATTTTCAGGATAACTTTCGGTAATTATATCGTTAGCATTGGTGATTGTACTGCTCATACCCAAATTTTTTAGATACGTTTGAATTTTGGCTCTAAATACTAAAGCCAATTGAGGCCTATAAATACCCTAAGTTTTCTTGCATTTCAAACAATAATTTTAGGCTAAAAATTCTGTGGAAAATTGTGTGCAAGATTTGTAAGAAAAAAAAAAGGGGTAAGGAAGAGAGAAAAGTCTTGTAATACTTATAGATCTCCCTTGTAAAATTGTAATGTTCATCTCCTAAGCCTGGTAAAAGGAGAGAGGAAGTTGTAAGGGTTTGATCTTCACCCAAAGAAGGTTGATAGTGGATGCCAGTGAGCCTCGAGGAAGAGGACTCAGGAGTGGACTATCACGGACTTCGTTGGTTTTGCCTAAGTCGTGTGACACCCTTACATGTCTGTCCGTAAAGGTCAGCCTCCCCAAAACCTCCTAGAGTACATTAGGACCTACAAAAAAGAAAATGGGTTAGAGGAAGCATTTCTCACGGGATCCACAAGCAACCACTTTAGAAAACACTTTTATATAGATAATAGAAATTACAACCATGGACTTTACAAGCTTTGAACTTTTGCAAACAAAGGATTAAGATCTATTACAGGCCGAAGTCCTCATAAGTGTCCACATGATACGACTCTCATTTAGAAGCTGAATCCGGTCATAAAAGCTAACCAAACTAGGGCTGCCAGGCCTACTGCAAGCCCGCTACTTATTATACAAAGCATGTACAAAAATTGAATATGGACAAACATGAGCATTACGTCGAACACCTTGTTTATATTTTTGTCTGTGACATTCTCCCTCACTTATTCCTTCGATATCCTCGTCGAAGCCGCTGCAGACACTGCATCTCCTCGCCTTTTGCTGAATCTTTCATCTTCTGCTCTGGCTGCAACATGCCTCTTTGCTCCCAATTACTCTCTGACGCTGTTGTTGAGTAGTTAAACTCTGATCTGCCATGCTGCTTCAACTCACCAATGACCGACTCTAGTGTAGGGTCGGTTGAGTCATGTTGATCCTTGTTGATTCCTATAGATCCTCTTGATAAAGAAAAAGACCTTCCTTATTTTGCGCCAGTATTATAAACATATCATGCCGCTTAAATTGGGTGAATGCTTGTTGGAGCTTTAACGAGCATCCCCTTGCAGACTTTAAAGTTTTTGAGGTCCTTCCTTCACAAAATTTACCCATCAATTCTTCTACAACTTAGTTGTCACTTTCAAGTCGATTTATATCACTTCCACTTTTGAATGACCTTCTATTGGGAAATAAAAAGGACAATCTACTCTTAGTAGCACTGATCACCATTGGTGAGGATTTGACGACTCGTCTTCCATTAGATTTCTTTGAAGGGTCTTGAAACTTATGCAGAGCTCCTCTGTTGGATAAATAAGAGAACTAGGGTACTTCGTTTCACCCATTCTCTTCAAGTTAAGAAGCCAAAAGTTACTTGATTTCCCCACCTCCTCGAGGTAAGATAACTGGGGTACTTAGTTTCGCCTATTCTCTTGAGTTGAGAAATCAAATATTACTTGATTTTACTCGCCTCCTTGAGGTTGTACTTCATGTATTGAGTTGGCTACTAGATTTCGCTCGCCCCTTGCTAACACTTCCAAAGCACCCGAAGTGTTTGCATTCCTTGTTTTGAGTTAGCTACTATGATTTGACTTCTCTCTACCATCAAACTTCTGGAATCCAAGAAGTTTTGCCCGAAAAGAGTAAAATTTCAACCCCCCCCCACCACTTGGAGCAAGTCTTCGATAGTTTTGATCGCCTTTGGGATTGTATTATCTTCTCCATCATCTTTGTCACATACTCCTCTGGGTAGAAAATGTACAACATCACGTACTGCCTACTTCATTCCTTGGTCGAGCACACTTGCATTAACTCGAAGTCCCTCATTTTTTACTATCTTGATGAGAAGCCTATTGACACCGGTCTTATGTAGATCCTTGGCTTCTGCCCTTCTACCTTGTTGTAGTACTTGGAGTTTGTCTTTGCATTCTCCACCTCCTCTGTCCCTTTCACGACCAATGCTCTCCCTCCATGAGAGCAAGGGATCGATGACTCCACGAAAGTCCCGCCTCTACGGTACCATGGCGCTGCCAAGCCCATGGCCCTACTATCTGTTGCCTTGTATCTGCGTCCCTTTTTTGTAATCGGTAAATCTGCCTCTGTGACACTATGGCACTCCTCCGAGTTCACCTCCTTTCTAACCGACGCTTTACTGTTGGGTAGCTGAGCCCCTCTGGACTCGTCGTCGCTTCCTCACCCCTTTCAACCACCTACTTTAATACCCCTATGTTTTATGAGCAGTTTCCCTTAGTCGATGAAAAGATAGATTGTAATCTCCTACATGGCCTCCGTCATCTTATTGCAGGGCTCATGCCAATTTTATTCTCCTTAGCTACCTTAGTAGCAATGTTCGTTTACTCGGCCTTGTCCTCTGACTTACCGGGCTCCCTTAAGCGAATGTGAGTACTAAAGCAATCCAACTCTCCAGCTGCTTTGATCATACCTCTATATGATCAAGTCCCCCACATAGGACTCACTAGTACTTATACTCAAAATTCTCCCTCGATGATACACAGCCCCCATATGTTAATGGCCAAGGCTTTTATCCAATGCAAAATTTGATGGGCATATATGAAAGACCCGTCACTTTGATACCATGGCGTTCACTCATTGAATCCATAGTCCTTCTTGTTATTATGTTATTCACTGAAATGGAGCTCCTAGTAGCTTTTGAACACACCTCTACATAATCGCATCCCTAACGGGATGTCTTTACATGTGTTGTATTGCAATGAACTATTCTATCACGATCCCTTGCACCATGTCGCCTCCTGATGACATCTCTATTGCATTCAGATTTTTATGTGATGAACTCAAACTATGATCTCTCTACGTGTGGCCTCTGCCAACACATCGTAGGGCCTCCACCACCTCCGATTGCGTTCACTCCTTTGGCAATTCCCCTTCACCCATCAATTCTCATGTCACCCCTGGATAAAGCATCACTCTATGACAGTTTGTTGCCTAATAGCTCTCGAAGTCCCCAAACTTCACTAAAATTGGTGCAACATTGTTTGGATCCTAGGCCTCCATCTTCCACCAACACAATCTTTGTTGCGCACCACTTTCTTCATGACAACTCGAATGGCAACACTGTGGCATATTATTTAAGAGTACCCGTCTCTACGTCCTCTTGCCCTATGGTAATAAGGCCTTCTGATCCCAACTTCGCCTCCGCAAGTTGAATCACCTTAGTTCCTCTGTCAAATGCTTCTTTGAGATAATGTGTATATGCCTCGAAGCTCCCTTCGTCTTTGACATCATGCAAAATGAGTTCGCCCTATCAGAATGAAGAACCCCTGGAATGACATGATCCCACTTTTTTCTCTATAAGAGTTTATGTCCTTAACTTCTGTCCAAGGAAAGCTCTGTGCCTCCGTTCCATGTTCCCTCTTCTACGTCGATTCCATTCATGCAACTTGGATATTTCACCAAGTTCCACCTAGGTTGCTTCGTTCCCCGATTTGCATTGAGTTGATGGTGGCCCTCACGCCTACCATTTCATGGGTCTGCCCTTCGTTGAGTTTGATTTCCACATCGACCCTAATTGTGCCTTTATATGATATTGTCATTGTTGCTCTCTCACTTGATCTTGCAATGCATCCACCAATGTATTACTTCATTCGAGATCATACAGCGACTCCTCACTACTCGCTCGGTCCATTGAGCTTTGTAGAGATATTGTCTTGAGATACTCTTCCTCAACATGTACGGTCTACTGCACATAATTCTCCCTCTGGAGAACCAGGATCTATCCCTTCTAGATATATCCCTCTGAAAGTTTCAGAGACCATCATCCCCTTGAACTACTCTGTCTTACCTGCAAACACGCTTACTAGATTGTAACTTTTCGCTAATACAGTCTTCGCTACTCCCTTCAAGGCATAGCAACATGATGAACTTGTTGCACACTTCAGTCTCCTACGAACGTATCCTTTCCATATCGAAGAGAAAATTTTAATGCTCCATAGTGCCGAGTTTCGATCACCTTGGGATGGCCACAAACACTCCAGCGTCCGTATACAAGCTCTTGCATGAGTATCGAATTCTTCGAGTTAGCAATTCCCCTCACCTATGTGAACTTTACATAACTCTTTCGGTCATTGAGCAACACATCCCACTTTGCACGGTCTCATCTTTTACCAAGCGCCCCGCTTGTCTTGAGCACCGTCAAATTTGGTTACCAACATCGAGCCATAGCTTGAACTCAGTCATCCCAACCTTTGTGTGGTACATATTCTTTCTAGCTTCCTTGTCCTTGTGGTGCCTCTCGCGTAAGGGGTTGTTCATTTCTCTGAATGTCAATCAATGATGCCCACTCCTCTGAGCGACTCTTTTTCCCTACATCTCCATGTCTGTTTCTCTCAAACGATTGCACGTGCTGGCTGCCCTTCATGCAGCCTAGCTAGGTCTCCCACATTCGCATGATAAGTGTTTCTATGTGTGCTTGTCTCACTCTGATACCAAAATATCACGGACTTAGCTAGTTTTGCCTAAGTTGTGTGGCACCTTTGCGTGTATGTCCATAAAGATCAGCCTCCCCGAAACCTCTTAGGGTCCCTTAGGACATACAAAAGAGAAAAGGGTTAGAGGAAGTATTTCCCACATGATCCATAAGCAACCACTTTAAAAAATACTTTATATAGCCAATACAAATTACAACCATGAACTTTACAGATTCTGAATGGTTGCACACAAAGGATTAAAGTCCATTATATACTAAAGTCCCCACAAGTGTCTACATAACATGGCTCTCATTTACAAGCTGAACCCGACCATAAAAGCTAACCAAAACTATGGCTGTCAAGCCTACTATAAGCCCGCTACTTGCTATATAAAACATGTATAAAAATTGAAGGACACAAACAAACATGAGCATTACGTCGAACACCTTGTTTATATTTTTGTCCGTGACAGAACATAGGCCAGGTTGAGGCTAAACAACTATAACTATGAGTGTGTTTTAATTGATTTTATTTTACTTTTGATTACTCTTAAACACTTGAAAGTTAGATACAAAGTTTCAATCTCTCAACATTTTCAAATCGGCTCTTAATCGATTTTTTAAGAGAAGCTTCTGTTGTTCCTTCTTCACTTTCCGAAAGCAAAGATTTTTTAAACGAGCACGATTAAGTATGTTCTTATACCAAGCTTTACTTTAGCATGATTATAACTTAGCTTTGTTCAATAAGCTTATTGCTCAAGAAATGCTTCTGGTTTCAAGTTTTACTCTAGTAATTTTATATTTACACTAATTCACCCCACCCACCCCAAACGCCCCCCACTCTTAGTGCTAATTGATTAATTGATCCTAACATGAAGGTCATTACATGTTTCAAAATAAGAATTCTAATACTTTTTATTTGATCTCAAAATTTAGGTCTAAATATTTTAAATAATTTTATAATATTTATAATAATATATATTATGATAAAATAAATAACAAAAAATATAAAGACATAATCTAGTTATTATGTTTTTTTAATGGAGTTACAATATTTTTGGTTTAGTAATTAAAAACATTGTACGCATTATAACTCTAGTGAAAAAATATATATAAATAAGATATATCATAACTTTATTCAAAAATACTATAATGCTGGACCAGTTTGGTCCAAACGGGATTCTGATGGGATATTTTGGTCTTTTTGCAAAGGGAAAGATCGAGGAGATCTTGGGGCTTTTTTTATTTTAGAAAATCTCATGTTAATTGACAACATTACACATACAAATCGTTAGCTTCTAAATGTCTTGAGAGACTCCTCCTCCGCCCGTTGTATAGAGGTGGCGCACGCATCCACATGACTCTTCAAACGCTCGACGCCGCTTGTCACCTCACCCTTCTCGATCTTCTTCCTGACGTCCGTCATCCCTACCTTGGTGGCCTCCTCAGTCTCCTGGCGGAGCATGAACTTCACATCCCAGTTCAAGGCGTCATAGTCGTTCCTTAACTTGTGCACCATCGACCGAATGCTTTCCAGCTCGGGCAGCGAGAACCCCCCGTCGCGCATTATCTTCACCACCTCCTCCTCGTCCTCGAGTGCCTTCTTCCTCTCATCCCAGACGGAGTTGATCCACAGCTCCATCGCCTTCATCGCAGTAGCGCTGGCGGTCGCGGCGGTGATAGCCACTGGCGCTGCCACCGACGCGGCTAGCACGACCGAGCACACCAGCACCCCAATGAAGACCGCCGTGAAGACGAGGTTCCACACCTTCCGCCACCAGTTGGTCGACCGCAGTCTCTCCTCGATCTCTTTCTTCCTCCCGCGCAGTGCCTCCATCATATCCTCGAGCTTCTTCAGCGCAGACTGCAGCTCCTCGACGTCCAGGTGGATGAACGGGGCGCCCGCCTGCAGCTCGAACTCGCTCAGCTTGCGAAGGGTTAAGGCGTAGGCGTTCTTTCCGTTGCGAGGCTTCTTCCTCTTCTTGCTTCTTCTGTAGTCGCTCTTCTCCTTTTTCCTGTTCTCCTCTTCGAAGCACACCAGCGCGGCTTCGAGTGTACGAAGACCCAACAGAGCGTGGTGGAGACAGATGTCGAGGTCGGCAAGGCCGTTCCGGATGCCCGGAAGAACGGATTTGAGGAGGTCAGCGACGGTCCGCGAGAGCTTCGAGTTCCTAGAAATCACAGGCTTGAGATCGAGAGCGTGGTCTTCTCGCAGGGAGCCGTGCTTGCTTGAGGTGGCACAGCCCATTGACGTGAATCCAGTGATGAACGGGACATCCACCCGAGACGCTGCTTTTTATAAGAAATATAGGGATAGTTTCCAGGGCGTTTCGCGAGCTGTAGGGTGGTGGGATCGCTTGGAAGCCGCTTGTGATGTTTCCCGGGTGTCGGTGGAGAAAATTGCTGGCCGCGGTCGATGGTAGGAAAGTGAGTCGAGAAATGATTTATTTTGGAGAAAGTGACGCTCGTCTAATCACCAAATCGAGGGGATGATTGAGATTAGATCTAATAAATCACTTTTTTTTTTAAAAAGGCTGATATTAACGGCAGCAGTATTAAGCCAATTCCACAGGAAACTACTGTTCCAGCGAACACAAGTAGACATTAGGATGACGCAAAAGTTGACCAAGGCCAACTATAAATGACGTGCAGTGGAGTTTTCCAAGCAGGTTCCAAGCTTGACAACTTGGCTAAGGAGATGCTACGCGTCGTGACATTTCCTCGCTAGATTTTATTTGGGCATTTTGTGTGTTTAGGGTTTTGTTCATGAGCATGCGATATTTGTTTATTCTTTCAAAGAAGAAAACTATACCTTTAAGCGTCTACTATAACGTAAACCGTGCTTCTCTTTAGAATACTTTTGCGGTACATCTATTCTTACCTCTCCACAAATGTGAAACAATTTTATATTTTTGAAACGGATTTCGTTTCTATTTATTCAAAAGAAATAAAGAAAGCTTCGAGTTTGTTGCTTGTGATCCAATGAGTATATGTACGCTTCCATCTAATTAATCTTTTTAATGAATATAAATCTAATAATGCTGCCTGTTTGATCATGGATCCAGATTGTCACTATGAGATTTTTATGGACTAGTGAAATGAATCAATTTGGAGCCTAGATTTGGTATAAAAAAAAATATTGGGATTGACAAGAATATTTAAATTATAAGAGTTGGTGACTCTTACAGGGTACAATATTTTAGCACAAAAATATTTTTATGAAAATAATAATAATAATAATAATAATAATAATAATAATAATAATAAATATTTGATTATTTTATAAATGCCCCATGCACCTTTTGTCTTGATGGGGTAGGATAGACAAAATATTTTGAGTACCGTTGAATTTCTCTTTAGTAAATAAAAAAAATTGTTCAGAGAGGATTAACAACTAACTTGTAGTTTGATTTTATATTGTAAAAGATAAAATTTATCTCTATAACAGTAACTTTTTATTGAGTTCGTCTTACTATTGATCTTTGGATTAAACTTTTTAGATTAATATTTTCTTCCCCATATAAATAATATCTTAAATTAATTCTTATCCCAATTTAGATCCTTGAGACCATGAGAATGATCCTCTCTTTTCTACTCAATAAAAGTTGTTTTCAAATGGCAAATCATTCCTTGATTAAGAAAGGCTTCAATCAAAAAAGAAAAAGTTTCAAAAGTACTAAAATTTGCTTCAGGACATGTTGTAAAAAGATTAAGAGTTTAAAATTTTATCCGAAATATTTTTATATCTGAAACATATGATTATGATACATAAAATTTACTTATTATAGATTTAAGATTCAAAATCTCATCCGACATATTTTGAAAGATATTAACTAACTTATTAAGTAAAGATTTTATCATATTAATAACATATGATTATGAAATCAAAATTATGTGTTCATCATTTATCCTTAAAAAAAAAACTAAGTGAGATATTTGAAGTGGAGACTAACACACGGTGGTTATCCATAGAAGGACAATGGGACGTTACCATGGAATTATCATTGACCAAGAAAAATTTGGTGGAGGTGAGATGGTCAGCCCAATTAAAAGAAATTTGCGGATGCTTTCCATGACTTAGCAAGGAAAGAGCAAGAGATGTTGATGCGTCTTGCTTCTCGACATGTCCACATCTAAGTATAAATTCCAAGTGATAACAGTAGCCTAAATACTCAGTAAATGCACATGCCTTCCTCATATAGGGGGCAAGTAAGCAAAAAAATTATACACATTATAACTATTAATAATATCACATAAAAAATAAATAATATCACATGTATTTTACACAAACTCATGACATTCGTTGGTATTTTACACAAATTATGCATTTTCCTTTTTTTGTCTTATTCTTCTCTTCCTATTATACATATATATCATATATCATACATCTTTCACATTTTTTCAAAAAAATAGAATTAATTAGATAGTTAAGTGCGTACTAAACATGAGAGAATCATGTGAACAACATCTTTAGTTGACTTAAACGATATTCTATGTATTTTGTCAAGGTATCTAAGAATTGTTAGATTATATGATTGTATTTAATTAGTTAAAATATATTATAGATATAATTATATTTTGATTATATTTATTACTCAATAAAAAAGATGATATTTCTCCTAATTATTTATTCCATACCCTTTACTCTGACTTATATAAAGACAATACATCCTAGGGATTAGATACAATATGACAAATTGAATATACGGATATGCGAATACACGAGTATAAATCTTTTCTCATATTCTTTTGTCTCTAAACTTATTGATCATAGTGATAATGTGAAGAATAAAAAAGAAAGAAGAAGGTAAATCTAGTTCTTTTTGTAGATCGACATTACGATAGATCTAGGATCTGACGATGGTATGCTAGTGGATCTAAACAGTATAAAAGGTACACATCATAATATTTAAATTTATTATCATTTGATTTCAGATTTCTAGCATTAAAATTCTTCCACTTAATAATAGTATATTATTATTTTATGTTGATAATTTATATCATAATCATGATTTTGAGATCAAATCCTTTAAATCTATTTGTTAGCACATTTATTTACAAAAATATGTTAATTAGTTTTTATTTACAATGGACGATTCGTTGATATTGATCTGTTTCTTTTTCTATCTAGTCTATTTTATCACAGCGATTAAGATTTATTGTGTTTCATCGATGAATCATTATTGATAAACGATATTATCATTGAGAGCCGTGATCTTCGATGTTCCTCAGCCCTGTGGCAGTTGCGTTGGTGGCACAACAGCGCTATGCACGTCGGCGGTAGCAACACAGCAACCGATGACAACCGCAAGGACTGCCGCACCACCACTGCGTGCGGCCACTACGGCAGATCTGCTGGCCGCGGGCGGCTGCGCACAGCGATGGCCGCACATCGGCGGCGGCCACGCAGGCGGCAACCGTGCGCTCGCAGGCCACGCAGGCGACGGCCGCGGGCCGTGCGCTGCCACGCGCAAGCGGCGACCCCGCGGTGGCCGCAAAATGCGGCAGCGACGCCACGCGCATGGCAGCTGTCGCTCGCAAGGATAATTAAGGTTTTCTCGTAAAGGACACTTTTAGCCTTCTAAAATACAAGAATACCAGCCCCTGTTTTTTTTATTCAATTTCCGTTTCTGCTCTTCATAAATAAAAAATTTTCTTTATGTATCCCGGTTCGGGCAAAATTACCGATGAATCAGACCGAACAGTTTTATCAGCAATGTTCGGATCCGATCCGATAAACGCAACGCATGTTACCACAACTCATACATCGTTATTAATCAAGTTAATGATATATATATATATATATAGCGGATATTGGGTTGACTGTCACGTCACCCCCCAAAGAGCATTAAAGGTTTTATAGAGGATCGTTCTCGAAAAAAATCTAATTAATTATCGAAAGGGTCACGTCAGGAACCACACTCGTCTCGATCTTCTTGTAGGAACCGTCGACCAACCTAAGGTGGTTAAGGAGATCGACCCGAGATGCCGACAGTAATTCTTTATCAAAATTACAGTTTTACCCTTATAAAATTTTAATTTATGTCCTCAATGATAAATATTATTAATTTAATTTATTTTAATCAAATACTTTGATGTATTTTTATTACTTGATTATTTAGATTTGATCAATCAAATCCTGATTAATTTAAGAAAAATTCATTTTTAATTTTGATTGATTTAATTTGGATGATATTTAGCTCAATTGTGAGCATATCCAATTAAATAAGATTGTCTAGTATAAGGGTTCTATACGAAATTTAAAAAAAATAAATTAGTAGTTTTCTTTTATAGTTTATCATATGACTTATTGATTATATTCTGAGATATTTATTCTGTTATTTATGTATTTTTAAATTATAAAATAATATTTATTTTTCACATGAAGATATGATTTATATTTTATCATAATTATAGTTAGCATATGAGTTTTTTCTTTATATTGATCAATATTTAATAATTATTATAGTTATTATTTTATTATTTAATTATTTTAGTATAAATTAGATTGAAGAAATTTAATGAATATTATTTGTAAATCATATCTTTAAGTTTTATCTAATTGATAGCTAGCAAAGTGGCCTTGATGATAAGCTTATGAGATGTGAATTACAATAAAAGGATTATTATTTATAAAATATTTTTAGATTATATTTTATATTATTGTATTGATCTTGTAGCCATCAAAGTAGCCTACACTAACAACTTATAAAATTATATTAAAAATTATTTTTAAATGATATTAAAAAATAATATTTAAAAAGATGCGCATGATTAAAAGATTTAGATAATCTCAAATGAGAATCTATCTCGAATAATTATGTGATAAGATAAGATGATACTATTTTAGATAACTTTGTAGTTTAGGGTTGTATACCCAAAGGTATTCTACGAGGATAGTATAAGTCCTATATAAGTGTTTTGTGTAAATACTAGACATATCAATATTTCACCTTAAGGTAAAATAAAGATAATATTAATAGTTTAAAAACTCAAATTAATAATATTATATTATTACGATGGTAATCATTTCATTGTATTCTATCAAATGACCCTATTTTTTTATGGATTGAGCATATGTAATTAACACTAGGTGTGTTAGAACTTAATCAGATTAGTTGAAAGAATCACATACTTAGTTATTGAAAATTCTATGGAGTAAAAAAAAAAATGAAATAACTAATTGAGAAAGGTCTAAAAACCTAATTTTGTGATGCTTGTTAATAATATTTAGACTTTATTATAGTCTACAACTAGCATATTAGAATATGACACCTTAATTAAAGAACTGATTGAAATTTAAATGATAATGTTTGAGAAATTCAAGATTATATCCTTAATATAACTAACAAAGCTCAACAACATTGAGTATAATTGTACTTGAGCTCTTTTTTTGTACAAATTATTCTTAATTCTCTCTCTTATTAGTTTGACTCGTTTAAAATTTATTATAATAAATTTAAGGATAAATAAAACTTAAGTGAGCTAACTAATATATGTGTTTAAAAAGAATTAAGATTAAAATAGAAAAGACTCATAATATTTTGAGTATTACTCAACAATTGGGTAACAATAAAAGAAAGTTTAAACATAAATCACTTATGTTTATAAATATTATATAAACTTATAAAAAGAAAAATCTCTATAGTTAAGTGCTATTTTTATGGCAAGGAAGGTCATGTAAAGAAGATGTTTGGTTTGGAAAAATAAAAAGATATAAGTTTGACCTTTATATATTTTAAATTAAATATTATAAAAAAATTAATACTTGATGGATTAATTTTGATGTTTCAACATATATTACCAATAATAAAAATTTATTTTAATATAAAATCAAAAGAGAATGAAATATTCATCATTATAAGAAATCATTTTAAAGCGAAAGCGATAGTAGTTTGTATTTATCGTATACACTTAGAAATAATTCATTTGGTAGATCTTTAAGGATATATGCTACATTTTTACAATCCTAGAAATTCGGATTCTTTATTTATTATTGTCAAAATATTATTTTTCTTTTGGTGGTCGTAAACTTAGTATGATTCAATAAAAAATAATCTTTAAATATATATTATGATCTATATAGAATTAATGTGAATCTTAAGTTTACAATGATATTATAATAATATTAAAATAAAATATAGTTTCATAAACTCCTTAAGATTATGCATTTATATCTACAAGTCACTCCATGTTTATGTCTTAATAAAAAGAGACATTTTATCACTATACCTATTGAAATATGATCATATATATCTAATTTATGTAAGGTCTCAAGATATTGATACCTTTAGGTATATATAAATGAAGTCAAAAGATAATTAGATAGAAAGGTTAAAATAATCATAGTACTAGTTCTTTTTCTAGATTATTAGAAAAGTGAGATATATATGTTCATTATAATTTACCAGATGTACTACAAAAGAATAGGATTGTTGAAAGATGAAATCAAATTTTTATAGATATGGTTAGAAGCATGATGGTTTATTCTTAATCAATGTGATGAAAAACTTTAAGGAAGATTATGTATATTTTGAATAGAGTTCCTAATAAATTAATTTTATTAACTTTTTTTGAGTTATGGATTAATAGAAAATCTAACTTAAGATATTTACATATTTAGAATTATCCCATAGAGATAAAGATCTTTAATCCATATTAAAAATTAGATTTAATAACTATTTATGAATATCATTCAAAATGATACATATCTTATTACCTAATTATAGTATGAATTTGGTAATGTAAGGTTCCTAGAAAACAGTGAATAAGTAGAAATAAAAATCTCAAAATTTAATTTTGATAGTGAGGAGATATATGTTAATACTTCTTTGGCATTCGAGATACTAGTGTTACTCAAATCATTAAATGATTTGATGATAAAGGTGAATAACAAAATAATAATTAATAAATTCTCACATAATATTGATATTGCTATTAACGATCTTGTTACACGACCATAATCAATAATTTTGAGAATTTTTTTAAAAAATAATCTTATTATTTATGATTATTATGTGGTATATCTACAAGAGTCAAAGTATGATATAAGAATAAAAAGGATCCCTCATTATCTTTACAAGTTTTAAAAGATAGCAAATTCTTAAAAAGGTGGTAGATGCAATAAAATAAGAGTTGAAATCAATGACCAGAATGGTATCTCATAACTCGTCGAATTACCCAATAACTTTATAAGAATCTATTATATAAACATAATTCAAAGAACAATATTGAATAATATAACCGTCAGGCTTATGGTTAAAGGTTGTACTCATAAAGAATACATCAATCATAATTAGATATTTTGTTTAGTTAAATAAACTCCTTAGGAATCATCATGATATTAATGACTCATTATGAGTTTAAGTTACATTATAAGGATGTGAAAATAAGTTTTCTTATTGGGAATCCAGATTTATATGGGGTACCCTAAATGATTTGTAGATAAAATAAAAGAAATATAAATTTTGGTATAAAAATTTAGAAAATTTATTTATGACCTTAAATAAGCTTATAAATAATGATATATAAAGTTTCTTGATATTATTTCTTCCTTCAAATTTAAGAAAAATACTATTGATCAGTATTTATATCTAAAGATAAATGGAAGCAAGTTTATTATATTGGTCTTATATATGGATAATATTTTGTTTGCTAGTACTGATATTAGTTTATTATACTAAACCAAAAAAATTCTCACCAATAATTTTAAGATGGTTGATATTAATAAGACATCTTATAAGATATTTAGGGATAGATCTCAATTATTGTTAAGACTGTCCTATAAAGGATATATTGATCGAGTCTTGGAGAGATTTAGTATATAAACTTATTCAGCAAATGATAAAAGTAAAAGTTTTAATCAAAATAAATATTTTTAAAATGACTTAGAGAAGATTCAGAAAAGAAAAATATCTTTTATGTAAGTGTAGTTGAAAGTCTATTATATGCTCAGGTCTATGCAAAATCAAATTTTAGTTTTGCAGTTAAAATATTGGGTTGACACTAGAGTTACTCAGAAATAAAAACACTAAAAAACTATAAAAAAGTAATAAGATATATGAAAATAATGGTGGATTATATAATCACATATAGGAAAATTAGATCAACTTGAAATGATGATATTTTTTAAATATTAATTTTATAAATTACCTTGATAATAGGAAGTCTACTTTATTATTTATGTTTATCAATTGGAGGGACAATATGTATGGAAAAATATAAACAAATATATTATTATATTATTGATAATAAAAGCTAATTTTGTGGCATGCTTTAAGGCTACTAATCAGGTTTTATAATTATAAAATTTTATCTCAGGATTTGGTATAGTCAGACTCAATTACCAAGTTACTGAAGATATTTTATGACATATCACGGTAGTTTTATTCTCTAAGAATAATAAGTACTATTGTAGTTCTATACATTATGGTATAAAATATTTGATGATTAGAGAAAAGAGTTCATGAACAATTAATGTTAATTAATAACTTAAGTTTCACCATATTGATTGTTGATTCATTCACTCGGGACTTACAACTTAAAGTATTTTAAAAAATATATTTTTATATTTGAATTTGTGAACAACCAATAAAAGATATGGTGATGCATATTTGAGTGAATCTTATAATTGATATTCTTGCTTATGAACTTAAAGATATATATTTATAGTTGAATGTATGATATGATTGTCTTGACAAGATAAATCATAGGAGTTATTTTAGAGTACATTAGGAAGGGCTAATATTGTTATGGTATATAGAAGGAAGTATGACAATGATGATATATAATCGTTATGACTCACATTGCTAGTCAAACATAATATAGTATTATTATATTTATTGAACTTATTGACCTATTTTATAAAATTTATGTATACATACAAATGTTTTTCAAAAAAATATTTTATTTATTTTTAATTTTAAAATATAATTAATGGACCAAGTGGATGAATATTAAATTCTGTGACCATATTGAATTAAATAAGATACATTATAGATATGATTGTATTTTGATTATAATTATGGCTAATAGAAAGAAAATTTAATTATGGTAGAATTCCTTAGGAGATGATATTGATGAGAGGGACCCTCCTAATTATTTTTCCTATACCCTCTACTATTATTGCCTATAAAAAGATAGGATTTTCTAGAGATTAAAGATAATACGATAAACACTCAATAATTGAATACATGGATATGTGAATATACGTGAATATGTGACATAATGTGATAAGATTACAAGTCTTTTCTCATCTCTCCTAGTCACGTGAACCATTTAATGAGATTATAGATCTTCTCCTATATTATTTTATTCCTAAATTCATTGATCATAGTGGTTCTATGAAGAATAGAAAGAGAGGAGAATGTAAATCTAGTTTTTCATGCAGAGATCTGACGATAGTGTGCTCACAGATTTTCTGAACAACACCAAAGATACGCATCATAATATTTAAATATATTATTATTTGATTTTATATTTTTAATATTAAAATTCTTCCGCTTAATACTAGCATATTATTATTTTATGCTAACAAGAACACCTTTCTCACAGGATGATACTACATTATCCTAGAATATCATTTGATAATATATTTTTTCTATAATTCCCTCTACAAGTGTATTATTGGTATCACCCATATTATCTCATTACCTTCGGCTGGATGAATTTAACGTTATCCCTTCGCTGGTCCAAAGATTTATCACCCTCGAAATCCACAACGAGTAATAAGCTTATATAGTTGAATTAACAAGAACTAGTTTAAAAAATATAAATACATATATAACTTTTATCACGTATAGCTTGTTTAACAAGCACACGTAATTTACACATATTAATTTATGATTAAAACAAGCATACATGAATATAACAAGCACATCATGGAATTATTTAATAATACAAATATACAAAGAATATAGTACTTTATGACATCCAAACAATAGAAATACATGCTTACCTTGATTTTTAGTATACAAAAATAATAATTAAATATTATTTCGAAAATACCTATTCAGATTGACGTGCAACTTGCCTTAAGTTTCTGTTTTCAACCAATCTATCATTAAATCACTAAAGAAAAAGATTAAAAAAAATTGGTTATTTAATTATATAATAACCATAAAACGAAATTTTATTTTTTTTCTCTTTATATTTAGTTTTACCCCCTTTTCTTTTTTCAACTTTTTATCATTTTCTCTTTAATTAATTAATCATATTTATTTTATATATACGTTTTTGTTTGCCATATAAACACGTGTGTGTGTGTAACTTTAATCATTCCATCAACTCATTTCCTTGGAAATATTTCGGTCAGATCAAAGCTAGAGGGAAAACATTTAGAATGATTCCATCAATTAGGTTCCATATTGTTCTCAAGCCCTTCGTATGGTTGGTTATATGCCCCCATACGGTCTCAAACATTTCAAATTGGATTGGGGTTATGCGGTTTTCAATAAAGATATTGTGTGCTTTTGCAGTTTCAATAAAAGCTTCGACTTTGTCAGTTTCAATAAAGACTTAAAGACTTATGCAGTTTGAGTAAAAACTTAGAACCTGTACCGTTTCAATAAAGATGTCCTATTTATGTTTTGTTAACATCAACTTCAAAAGCTAATAGTTACAAATAGAAGCAAAAAAACCAAACACGAAAATTAACTAGGGTTTGGATTTTAGGATTTACCAAAAGAAAAGAAAAGAAAGACTAGACTAGTCGTTAAATCAAAATTAAAAGATCTTACGAGATGTCTTTGTTGATCCCCCTCTTGTTTCTCTAGATCTAAGGCTTCTTAATCATGACAAGGGTGAGTGGCCGCCATCAACTACCGATGGCTCTACAGGTGCACGATGAAAAGAGAAAAATAGGGGTGGGCTTCTTTACGTAAAAAAACCCCAATTGTTTTTTTTTCTTTCTAATCTTGTCCCTATATTATTTATTAAACTCTTTTGTCATCCTAAATGATAAAAATATTAATCTAGTCCCAAAATTATTTATCATTACACAACTAACTTGTGGACAGGTGATGATGACAAGGAACATGAAGCTTTTTACACAAGAGAGAACAAAAAGGCACACAAGTGATTGACAAATCCAAGTCCGTTACTCTCAATTAACAAAAATTGTTACAAGAACAAAGTTCCACATATTCATCTTAACGAAACCATTTGATCTCATACAAGTAGTATAATTTAAGCCTTTCGATATCGATATATATACTTCTCTGAGACAAGCCGTATACGTCACATAAGAAGGCAAGCATTGGGGTTCTCATCGCTGAACATGCCGTTGTATGGATCTGACTGCTGTGCTGAAGCTGATGATGAGTTAGCGTTGAGATTGCCGTAGTAGTATTCCTGTGGGGGAGGGTATACGAATCTACGTACATGTAGCCCTGTGACGCTGCCGGTTGTAGCTCATAACGTGCGGCAGAAACGCCGGCGGGTGAGGACTGTTAAATGTCAGCCTTCTTATCCATCTTGTCGCCGTTGCTGCCATTTGCCACTGTCGCCACGTGCTTCTTTGCTTGCTGTGGCGGTTACCTCACCAGAGCTGGCGACCTCTTTACTCGCGTTATCTTCGGTTTCAGCTTTGGTTTCTTTGGACTCGGCAACAGATCTGTTTGGTACCACAGCTTCAGCTTTATGCACATCTGCGTGCTTTGCTGCAGTGTTAATGGAAGAGGTAACAATGGTGCTGTTGAAGGGCATCGGCTTATTTGTGTTCGCTGTTTCATCTGAGGACGTTGGTGCTTCTATAAAATTTACGGAGAAAGAGAAAGAACAGTAGATAATATCATGAGTAATTTTAATTAACATTATATGTTTTGAAATAATTTTATATCTAAATAAATCTTATCCTCATCTAAATTAATCACATCCTCATTTAAACTAGATTTAGATTTAAATCTTTATTTAATCCTAACTCCTTAAATCAATCTTAACTACTTGAATTATTTCTAATATACCCTCTTAATTTAAGTAGTTATAATTTAAAATTATTTTTAAAGAAATATTTTCTTTATCAAAATTTTTGTGAAGACGTGTCGGCAAGCTGATCTTCGTTGCTGCAATGGCTGTCTTATGTTTTTTCTTTGTCCATAGATTTTTCAGAACTTCTGACCTAAAATATTTTATCGTTTCTCTTGATATTTTTCTCTTTAGTAGTCATCTTTGATGATATGATGGAGACTCTGTATTTGTAGGATTGAATCCATTTGTATGCGGAAGCTTTCTCTTTCTTTTTTTTCTCTTAGCTTTTTTCACATCATCATAAACTTCTATCAACCCTGTATGTGTACTTTCATTGTTGTTCTTAGAGTTTAAAGCTTCACCCCTTTTCTGTACATGTGTGTCATCATCATTATGACCTGCATCATCTGAGATAGTTTGCTTAGATCCACACAAATTTAGATGATCATAATTTTTATGTCATAATATTGATTCATCGGTAAGAGTAGCAGAATCCGAAAATAATAAGGCAAACATCTTATTTTTTGTCATCCTTGCAGTTGTTATCAATTTACCGATTTTTTTTATCATAAATCAGATATTTTTCATCATAAAAAATAATATAATATCTTTTTCTCATTAGTTATCCTATACTAATGAGATTTTATTTTAAATCAGGAATAAATAATACATTATCAATAATTTTTTTTGTGTTCACAGTAACTGTTCCTTTTCCTTTTACTTGAAATTTTTTACCATTTCCCATATGCACAATAGATCTGACTGAATCATCAAGTTTCTGAAACAGACTTTTATCCCTTGTCATATGATTACTACATCTACTATCCAAAAACCAAACAGATCTAGAATATTTTTCATCAGATGTTATAAAAAAAATACATTCTTCATCTCTTTTGTCATCATTATTTTTCTCATGATAGTTTGTTTGATTTTTGTTCCAATAATCTTTTTCAAAATATCCATATTTTTCACAATAAGAACGTAGATGAATATTTAGATTTTTATTTTTATACCAGCAATCCTTTTCAATATGCCCTATTTTTTTATAATAAAAACATTTTTGAATTTCTTTGTTACCTTTATTTGGTTGGCCTCGTCCTCTGTCCTTTTGATCTCTCCCTTGAGATCTGATTTCTGAATTCTCTTTTTGATTCTTCTTCTTATCAATCTTCATTTGAAGAACATGTTCCAAAGTTTCATCTGAAGATCTGTTCACTTTTTGTTCATGAATTAAAAGAGAACCCATTAATTCATCAATAGATAATATACTTGTATCTTTAGCTTCTTCTATAGCAGTAGAGATCATATCAAATTTTGAAGATAAAGTTCGTAAAACTTTTTTTACTACAGTTAGATCTTTTAGATTTTCACCATAGGACCTCATTTGATTCACAATAGAAGAAACTTTTGAGAAGAAAATAACAATCGATTCTGAATCTTTCATCATAAGTGTTTCAAATTTACGACGAATAATTTGAAGCTTTGAAATTTTTACCTTTTCTGTGCCTCCAAATACACTTTTAGTATTTTTCATGCTTCTGTTAATGTTGATGTCATCATGATTCGAGAAAATAAGGAATCATCTATTGCTTATTGTAGCATATAGAGGGCTTTTGCATCTCTTTGCATATTTACATTCATCTGATCTTTTTTATCCTTAGTAATTTTAGGATCCTGCATATCATACTCAACAAAATAATTTTCTACCAACTTCCATAATCCTTGTGAAATAAGTAGAGTTTTCATTTTAATAGCCCAAAACTAATAATTATCATCTTTGAAGATAGGAAGAAAGCTGATTAGGAACACTTACTGTAAGACCCGCCATATTCTCTTTTTTTTTTTTTTGATCTACTAGTCTTTCCTTCCTTTTGACTGATCTGATGTACTCTTTTTTATTTTCTTTGAACCAGGCTCTGATACAACTGTTGGCTTTTCTGCAAAACTTCAAGGAGAAGGAGAAAAGAATAGTAGAGGGCAACAAGAGTACTTTCAATTAACAGTCTACAGTGCTTTGGAATGAACCAAGAGCACCTATTTATATTGATTAAAAGATAGAATACAGATATTTTAAAACATTAAAAAATCTATCACATCTAAATAAATCTTACCCTCAACTAAACTAATCATATCCTTATCTAAATTAGATTTAAATTTAAATCTTTATCTAATCATAACTCCTTAAATCAATCTTAACTACTTGAATTATTTCCAATAGAGGATTCAGAGGACTCCTTGCTCTCACTTTTATCGTCGAACTGATCTCTTGCTTTCTTCTTCTCGTGCTAATGGTCGGCATGCTTACCAGACTTCTTTAGCCTATGTATTAGTGTTGGGGCATCCACGGGGCCCTTAACAATCACCTGATTCTGCCTGCCATCGATCTTTATCTCCTCAACACCTAACCAAAGCTCAAGTTTAACAATTAGGTCAACAAGTTTATTAAAGAAAGCAAGAGATCATGAGTTGAAAGGTTGAGCTTTCTAAGTACCCTCAATTTTTCTGAGGACTCTATGAATCTTTTTCTTGCATCTTTTACCGTGGATGGATATCTTTAGCACCGAAAACTGAAGAACCAAATAAGTTGATCATATTTGCTTAGGCAAAGAGCCCATAGAATTAATTGACTATAAGATTAAGAACTAGAAAATGATTAGTTATGGCAGTAGATCGGGACCTTGCATTTGATAGCTTCTGAGGTTCCTTCTCCTGCTGATGCTAGGAAAAATTAACTCTGCAAAGAGCAACAGACAAAAAGGATAGCAAAGTGAGCCATTCTTGTAGATGTGGGTTTTGTATCTTGTGATGGATTGGAAGAGGAAAGCAAGTTGAGCCTTAATAGAATCAGATACTGATGACGAGAGATTTGATCATGAAGGTATGAATTCTGATGAAGAATTAGACCTATCACACATACAATGCATGCATTAGCTGGCTACTCTAACCAGCAACTCATGAAAATTAAAGAAATTTTAAAACATCAGCTTATTACTATTTAAATCGATACTGGTAGCAAAATAATTTTATGGACAAACTTGTTGACTGATTGACTTATCACATTGAAGGCTGTGATAAATTCTAAGTCAAGGTTGCTGATAAATGAATCCTAACTTGTGATAACAAGTGTTTAAAGATAAAGTTGATCATACAGGAGAAAGAACTACCTGTGGATTTTTTTTTGAAACCTATGGAAGACTTTGAAATGGTGATCCTAAAAAAAGACATGGAATTGCCACTAGCCATCAGATGGAGAAGATTCTTCAGAAGACTATAATGATTACTACACCAAAAGATCGGCCCATTGCTTACAACAAGTGAAGATTCTACTTAATTGATCAAAGGGTTATGATGCACGACAAATATTGACTAGCTCATTGCTTATAACAAGTGGAGATCTTACTTAATTGATCAAAGGGTTGTGATGCAAGACAAATATTGAAGTGCTCTCAAAATTTGATGTTGCTTAGCCTTGAGGACAGGCTGATTTAAAAAGGGTGAGTCTGATAGGACCCTAACAGGGTTGGGTCCTCATCTATTAATTCATGTTCTTTATTGAGTCATGTTGGTCAGTCTAGTTAAGTCAATTAGGAGTCACAGTAGGAGTTGAAGTCTATTTGATTAGGAGTCCTAGTAGGAGTTGGATTCAGCTAAGAGTTTCTATAAATAGGACTGTAACTATTTCTTTTTAAGCAATCAAGGAAGAAAATATATTTTAGCCTATTGGCCAAAACCTTAGGAGGGTCGATCCCCTATAGATATAGGAGACTCAATCCCCTCGAAGTGATCGTTTATTCTTCTTTTTCATCTTCATCTACGATAGAACCCTAAGGGTTCCTATCATCTTATATCATAGTAGCGTTCTTGGCATCTTGCTGTTTATCCACTCCACCGCTGCCCCTACAACGATCGTTTATCTTCAATAGAAGCCTTTGGGTTCCTATCAGATCCCTTGTACCATCTGGGGACTATACATGTAGCCTAGTACGTCCATAGTCAATGAGTTGAGTGAATTATTATATGATAACAATTCACTAAGTCAAAAGGAGTTCTGATGGGTGGAACTCATGGTCAGCTCAGTATTGAGCCGAGCACAGATATGGTGGATGATTGCAGCAAGTAGAGGATTAGATATGAGTTATCCAATTAGCCCATGTTCTTATTGGATGAAACTCAACATTGATAGACTCCTTACATGAGGCCTAATTAGAGGCTAGTTAAGATTATTAGATAAAAATATAATAATCTAAGAAGTAAGGATAATTAAATAGAGGTCCAATGCCCACTAAGGTAAGACTCATTAGGGTTTTAGTGGCTCTCTATAAATAGGAGGTAGGTACGCCAACAAGGGGATAGGTTACACCTTTGGCCATCCCCTCCTATTCTCCTCCCTCCCTCATCTTCGTAGCCAACCAACCTCTCTTTCCTGTGAGAAGGCAGTGAATAAGATAGGAGATCTTCTTCTATGTTCATCGTGAGAAGGTGCACAAGAGTTACGGGCTTTTGGCTGTGATTAGAGGAGCATCGCTGCAACGATCTACCATATGGATACCACTAGAGAGGAGGACATCTGACCTTCTTCATCCTCTCTGATTGGATATGAAAGTTTCAAGAATATGCAATCTCCCTAGATAATCAATCTAACACTAGTCATAGTTTTTGAGTTTTACGGTTTTTCGTACACTAATCATTACACGACGACATGATAAACGTGGGAAGCTTGTTTTGTTTTACTTTTCGCTGCACATATGATGCTCTCATATGGTTTCCCAACACTCCCTACCTCAAGTGGACACATCCACCTTGGCCCAAACCCTAGGGTGCTACTAGCGCTTGTTCAATGACCCTAGGCTCTTGCCTGCGGGGCTGAGCATGGGGCACCTAGTCGTTCTCGTCGAAGCTTTCTTGAGCCTTACATACCAAGTGTAGACACTCGCTGGGATGATACAAGTCATCGCCCCACTTCTACCCGAGTTAGCTCAACATAAAACATCCCTTCACAATTGCAACTAGCAGCCTAGCCATCGTCTGCTCCCACGCCCCTCAGGGCTTCCCTGATCGATCCATTATTGATGGCCCCAAACTGCCCTCAGCCAATATAAATATTGGTCAGAGCACCATTCTCCCTAATAGTAGAATTTCTTGCACCCCCGCACCATGGGATAGTCTTCTTGCCCAAGTCGAAAACCAATTGGTTGACTCGATGGACAACTCACTCAAGGCCCAACTATGATTGGTAAATCAGCTCCTGGATGAGGTGCAATGGGAGTTCTAGCACTTAAAGAAGAAGCAGATGGCCCCACCTTAGGCTCCTTCCCATTTGTACAAAGTATCCAAGAGGAGCCACTCTTGACCAACATTCACCACCCATCGTTAGAAGCTTTCAATGGTAGCTCTGATCCAATGGAGCACACCATGGCTTTCCTGTTGGGAAACCTGGTAGGAGCATCACATACGCAACAAAAAACAAAAATAAAATTGGTTTCCTACATTTATCAAATTGTTGTACGATGATTAGTACACGAAAAATCATAAAATAAAAAATTACATAACATGTATTAGATGTTTTACGTAGAGATATCATATATTTCTGAAAAACTAGATCCGAAGGAGAGGATGAAGGAGGTCAGATATCCTCCTTTCTAGCAGTATCTACACAATGGATGCGACAATGACACTCCTCAGATCGCTATGAGATCTCCTTCTCTATGTGTAGCACACAAGAGCTATCAACTAAGGAGAGATGAGGCTATGGAGAATAGGAGGGGTGACCACCAAAAGCTCTAGCCTATGAACCCTTTAGCTCCCTTATATTTATAAAGGTCACTATCAACTTAGCCCTAAGGAATCATGCCATATTTGGTTCTGGATCTCTATCCAACTACCTAAGTCTCTTAGATTAGTGGATCTCTATCCACTAATCTCTTATTAGCTCTTATTGGATATCATCCATAGGATATAATAATACATGGGCTCATTGGATATCCAGTAAGATAGGGGCTCTGCAGATATCTTATATCTGAACCTCTACTCATCGTAATATCTACCATATATGTGTGACTCTCTAGGCCCAATATCAAGCTAGCTATGAGTTGCACATATCAAAACTCCTTCTGACTCAGTGAATTATTATCCCATAATAGTTCACTCAACTCATCAACTATGAACATACTAGACCACTACTTCATAGTTCTCAGATGGTATAGGAGGATCTAATCAACTGGACATATATGTCCATAGTTACTGTGCATCTATAGTCCATTATCCATCTAATATCTCAGAGACTGTATATCAAGCATGGTATTGTCAGGCCTCATACAAAATTTATCCGAGTCTCGCTCTAATCAGATTCTCCTAGAGAACTCATTCTCTCTCAATCTGAACGACCATAGCGAAGGATTTAGCTGAGCGAGAGCATAACGGATATTCCTATCATGATACCAAGAGTGGACGGTCCCCTATTGACACTCAATTAACTTCGTAATGTTGGCTACTAATCTCGATAATCGGTTGTACCAGATTTGAAACATCTAGACTTGTAAGTCCGGTGTCAAAGAAAGGAGTACTCAAACAAGACATCCTCGGAGTCTCAAAGTCTAAGGACCAAACACATGATGAGACTATAAAATCGTTGTCTAACGATCATGTATCATTAACCATCCAGTATTTTCTAAACAGGTCAATTAGTGAACTCATTCTCCAATGAGCACTTGTATTATACCCTTAGTTTCTCCACACGAGTGACTATAGACCAGTCATCTCTATCATGTGGACAGATATATAGTGCTGGTTACAGGTGCCCCGCAAGCCAATCACGTGAGTGATGACACGTGTGACATGCAACACAGTCTTTTTGTATTATGATTATTATTAGTATTTTCTCATATTATATATATTATTTGCTGCATATATATTGTAATGTTCTTGCATTTATGCAATAAAAATTGGATCATGATGAGATCACGATAATGATTATGATTTACCATTAAACAAAGATCCTAAATAATCCTGATCATAAATTACTCGAGAGAGACACTAAGATAACTAGATAGATCAATGTATTGTATTCCTATCCATGTGATGAAGGCGACTAGTCTCATGACCACTCATGTGGGGACACTAAGGATACAGTACAGGTGCCCATTGGAGAATGAGTTCACCGATTGTTCTGCTTACGAAATGTTAGATAGTTAATGATACCTAATGTCAGATAGCGATTCTATAGTCTCACTTGTGTTTCTGGTCCCTAGACTTGAGATATCAAGAATGCTTTGTTTGAGTACTCCATTCTTTAACATTGGACTTACAGGTTTGGAAAGTTTCAGATCTGGTACAGTTTGTTATCGGGATTAGTAGCCAATCTTATGAAAGTAATTGAATATCAATAGAGGATTATCCACTCTCAATATCATTAGAGGAATATCCAATGTGTTCTTGCTCAGGCAAATCCCTAGCTAGGGTCATTCAGATTGAGAGAGGAGTTTTCGAGGAGAATTCGATTAGAGTGAGACTCGGATGGATTTCGTATACGGCTTGACAATACTATGCCTAATATACGATATTGGGATATTAGATAGATGAGGGACTATATATACATGGTAAATGAGGACAAATAGGTACAATGAATTAGATCCCCTGTATCGTTTGGGGACTATGGTGTAGTAGCATAGTATGTCCATAGTCGATGAGTTGAGTGAATTCACTGAGTTAGAAGGAGTTTTGATGAGTGAAACCCATGACCAGCTTGGTATTGGGCCTAGAGGGTTATGCACATATGGTGGATGATTGCAACGAGTAGAGGATTTGATATGAGTTATCAAATTAGCTCCTGTTATCACTAGATGAGACTCATCATTAATGGACTCCTTGCATGAGGCCCAATTAAAGGTAAATGAGATTATTGGATAGAGATCCAATAACCCAAGAAATGAGGGTAATTGGATAAAGATCTAATATTCACTAAGCCAGGATCCATTAGGGTTTAAGAAACTCGCTATAAATAGGAGGCAAGGGTGACCAACAAAGATGATAGGTTGTATTTTTGGTCGCCCCCTCCTATTCTCCTATCTCCTATCTCTTCTCAACTGAACACTCCTCTCCATGCTACATGAAGATAGGGAAGAAGAAAGGAGTTCTTCTTCCACGTTCACTACAAGGTGGTGCACAAAAACTGCGAAGAATGTGCGCAAAAGTTATGAGCTTTTTGGTGCAATTTGAGGAGCTTTGTTACATCGCTCCACCGTGTGGATACCGCTAGAGAGGAGGACATATGACCTTCTTCATCCTCTCATATCAGATCTAGAAGTTTCAGGGATAAATGATCGCCCTAGATAATATATCTCACATGATTCACAATTTTCAGTTGTGTATTTTTTTCATGAACTAATTATTGCATGATAATATAATAAATATGGGAAACTTTTTGTTTTATTTTTCACTACACATGTTATGCTCTTATGGTTTCCCTATTAGGATCAAGTGGCATTAAGAGAGGGGTGTGAATTAGTGTAAGAGACGAAAACTTTCGCTCAAAGTAAAACTGAGATCAGAAGTGTTTCATTCAAGTTGAGTAAGTGAGCAATTTAAAATAAAGCTGAAAAGTGATGCTTGTGCCTTTCTTCGAACTAATTAAGAATAATTAAATTCAAATACAAATAGAAAGGTAAGAGTAGAGGTGCTAATAGATTGTATAGTGGTTCGACTAAAACTTGACATAAATTTCATTTTTTGGAGTCCTCCTTCGTCAAAACCCACCAGAGTCCACTAAACAATATTCTTGCACGGGTGAAGACCAAACCTCTTACATTTCTTTTTTTTTTACAGGTTTAGGAAAGGAACCTTTTACAAGAGTTTCTCACTTCCCTTAGACTCACTTTACTCTTTGAAGCACTCAAAGGAAGCTATCAAATTTTACAACTCTTTAACAGAATTTTATCCCACTTTTTTATTCACCACCCTTGCTTCTCTAAACAAGAAAACTTGGAGTATTTATAGACCCCAATTGGTTTCAGATTGGAGCCAAAATTTAAAAATATCTGAAAAATTCGAGTATGAGTGGTACAACCATCGGTGCTTACAGTACTGTCACTGAAAGCTATCTTGAAAATAGGGCAGTGACAGTACAACCGTCGACTTGGGTGGTACAACCACTACTTAGGTGGTACGACCACCGCCCACCGAAGATATCGAGAATCCTGTAAAAGTACTTTTCCATACTTTTACATACCCGACTCATACCTCTTATTGACCCCTTTTTAGGTCAACGAAATGAGCTCAACATGAGCTCAAATTCAACCAAAAGTGGACCCAGTTGCCTCACTTACGTTAATTTAGATTCCTTCCAAACTTAACTCAATTACGACTCAAAATCAAACCGATGCTAACTACGACATACTAGGTATACAAATACAATCAATTTTACCAACGTGTCAAGTGACCTTCCCAACTCCCGGTGATCTTCCCGGTAACCTCCGGCGAACTCCTGACGAGTCTCGGTCATCTTCTGGCAAACCCCCAATGCATTCTGGCAAGCTCCCGATCACCTTCGACTTGCTCCCGACGAACTCCCAGCAAGCTCCCGATACTTCGGTGAGCTTCCGACAAACTCCCAGCAAGACCCCGATACCTTCGGCGAGCTTTCGACGATTTTCTAATGAGTTGTCACTGTATCGTCCGAACCCCAACTTGATGCCCGAACTTGACTCTGACCCTACATCTGATTCTATTACCTTGTCGTAGTTAATCCTGCATCATTCATCTCTAACATAGGTTATATAATAAAACCCATCAACTGATTTCATCATCAAAATTAAAGATTCAACAACCTCCCCCTTTTTGATGATGACAACCAATTGATGATGGGAGTTAACCTTAACTCCCCCTATGTCCATGTATAATCCAAAGAAAGTAAACTTAAATTCAATAGAACCAAGCACCCTTAAATTCAAGTATCATGATATAATATTTCAAACAATTTTCATCAATACATCAAAGATGCAATATCAATTTCAGAAATGATATAACATCATAGTATAACATTTCAAACACTTTTACCTTAAGTCATCAACCATCAACTCATCAAAGATTTTCAAAGTATACAACATTACATTCAAATTCATACATCAGTCATACATTAATTTTAAATTCTCTCCCTTAAGTCATCAATCATTTCTCCCCCTTTGTCTATCAACAAAAATGAGAAATACCTATTTTATCATTTTTCTACATGTGTTATCAATATGTCATTTCTCCTCCTTTGTCATCAACAAAAAGATGAAATGTTGAACAAATAATTTCAAGGCAAATGCTCATCATATGTCAAGTTTCTCCGCATTTGTTATCAAAAAGGATAAATATTGATTATATATCTAAACATTAAGTGTATGAAGGAGTTATTTCATTGCCCCCCCTTAGTAAAATAGGATAGGAGACATAATTTTCTCATCAAAAAAATTTTCTTCCCCTTTGTGAATAAGAAAGAAGAAGAAATGATGGGAGGGTGTGAAAACAATTATCACATCACAATGGGAGGCTTTTAATCTCAATCTTATAAACATAAATTCTGAAAAGATAATTTCAAAGATGAGCTCAATATCCAAGAAATCCAAAGGCTACTCATGCATTCATTTTATATAAACTTCAACAAACTCAATAAAAATAGATAAAAAGTTTTATTTTATGTAAATTCATCTTATATAATTATTTATTCCATCAAAGATTTGATTAGACAAAAAGTTTATGAATCACATGATGTGAAACTATCTCATGCATTCGGAAGATTTGAAATCATCACATATAAATTTTGAGAAGAAGATCATTTTGCAAAAATAAGAATATGATGACAACTCATGCATTTAAAAGATTTAAAATCATTACAAATTTTCTTATAATCAAATTGTTCCTCATCTATTGGCTTTGTTATTAAGATATCCATTTTCTCTCTATTTGTGATTATTAAAAAGGAATATGATAGTAAATTTTTTTTTACATTAATGTTCTAATTACACTCAAAAGTACAAAAGGATCATGCCATTAAAGATGAAAAATTAAATCTTTAAGTACCAAAAGACATGATTTAATAAATTTGCCCCTCCTTTTTTGTTTGTGAAATTCAACATAAGTAATAAAAAATTCTTATATATTTAAAATTCCAAATAAAATAGAAATCAAATCATGTAAATCTCATGTATTTAAAATTTCTAATTTTCTTTTAAGCAAATCGCTCCATATCCAACATTTTTTATATCAAATTTTCTTCTAACCAAATTAATACTCCCCCTTTTTATTATAAAAAAGGATTATGATGATATATTTTTTTTATGACCATAAGTACAAAAAGATCATGTCATTAAAGATAAAAAATCAATTCTTTAAGTGCTAAAAGACATGATTTAATTGAATAACTCTCATAACAAGAAATCTTATGAGATCTAAACAATCTTGATTAAAAAATCTTAAATTATAATTATCAAAATCATAAATCTCATTTTTAACAAAACAAGAAATCATAGAGGTTAAAAATTTTATTTTTATTAAGGATATGACAAGTCTAGAAGTCAAGGGAATATTCATGATAAGAAAAATCTTAGTTAATTTTCAGCTCATCACAATTTTGAGATGTATTAATTTGGTGATAAGTTATACTAAAAAGGAAGTCATAAATAATCATGTCATGAAGGATATTATTATCAAATCATGAATGTCAAAAGACATGATTTATTTTGACAAATCTTTTCTTAGATAACATTCAAAACTTTAGAAATCTTAGAAGATCAAATAAGAAAAATATTCATTCACAAAAATATCAAATTATAAATAGCAAGATCATGAATAAATTACAAAAAAGAAAAGATAGAAGATCATGATTTGTATCTAGGAAACTTTAAGTTGTCAAGAATATGGTTCATAAGAAGATTTTCAAGTTATTGTTCCAAATAGACAAATTATGATTCATTTATATAATTCTCTTTGAACGAACTTAATTTATATAAGAATTTTAAGTTTTAATTTCTTAAGATGTCAAGATCATGATTTAAGTTATCAAACCATCAAAATTGAGAAATATCAATAAAGTTGAATAGATTCGTCAATCTCTTTCATAAAAAAAAAAATTATTTAAAAAAATATCCAAAATCATCATCAAAATTGCTTTTCGGGAAGTTTCAATGAAGGCAACATAGATTGTTTTTCAAAAAAATAACTAAAGTTCTCTAATTCATTTATATACTAACACGCTCTATTTATGCATCATCAAAATTAGTTGTATATCAATGAACCATTTTTAATAAAAAGATTTATGTAATTGAAACAAAGATCATTAGGTTTCAATCATCTTGATTCAAATAATTTTTTTTTTTTTTTTTTTGTCATCTTGGCTAAAGAGTTTGATAAGTGAGTTAGATCTTAAGTCATATGGCTTGAGCATCCATTATCAAAATATCATTCCATTTTACTCCTAGCCTTGTTAGGAGGCAACTCTAAAAGATGAGAGGTTTTGGTTTAGGTACCGATTTGAGTTTGGATCCCTCATGAAAGGTTCTTCCCATTTTCTCTAATGGCTTGAGGTTGTTTATGGTTCCTTTAGGAAATCAAATTAATTTATGTGGACTATATTCTCTAAATAAATACTTATAAGTTACATGTCCTAATCTACCACAAAAGTTACGTCTAATTTTAGATGAAGAGTTTAAAGTGGGTCCTTTAATGAAGATAGTAAGTTTTTGTTGATAATTGTCTGCAAAACCTATACCTTCTTTCTTATAATCATGAACCTTATATTACACAGATCATATTTAGGGATTTATTCCCTATTTTAAAATTTTCTAAATTTTGTTTTAACATGATATTTTTCTTTTTTAACTACCTCTAATGACTCACATTTAAAGCAAGAAATATAAGAAGTTGATGCTCCATGCATGTTTTTAAATTTATAAACTAGTGATGCATGTTCTTCCTTACGTAATTTATAGGATTTGCTCATATTTCTAAATTTATCATAGAGCTCATGAAAAATATTTAATAATTCATCGAAAGTAAATGAGACATTAGGTGGGTTACTTACCTCATTGTGGTCAGCCACGAGCGTAAAATTCTCTACTTCTCGATTGTGCTCTTCGTCTTTGAAGCATATCAGCTTCTTGCATTCACAACAAGAGGTTTTATCCATTTTAATATCATTTTTATAGTTTCTACTTATTAATTTTTTCGATTTATTTGTTATAAGTTCAAAGTTCTCATCACTCGAGGTTTTAATCGAGGAGTCATCTATTGTCCTCAGTTCTATTTTCGTCCTGTTCTTTGAAAGGTATAGTTCTTCTATTCTTTGGAAGATTTTGTTCTTGTGTTCTCAAAGTACTCTCCTTCCTGTTCTCTGAAAGTTGTTCTTCAAGTTCATTTTTACAAATCATTTTATTTAATAATTTATTTAATTTAGTTGTGCTTTCATATGTGATTTTCGATGTATGTCATATATCAAAAGCCGAATCACAAGAAGAAACTCGATCAAACTTATTTTTGTTTAAATCACAAAACAAAGCATTCAAGCTTTTACATTTAAAGAAAAAAAAATTTCTTTTCCAAATCATTCCATTCATTCATTGGTTTAGAAGACTTTTCAAATTCATTCTCAACGATGTGCCATAAATTAAAATCCATAGAAATAAAAAATATATATATTCTTATTTTCTAATAAGTGTAATTCATCCTATTGAACATAGGAGGACTTGTGATGTATTGTCCCTCGTTAATGCCATAATAAGTCATTTACTCAGTTAAGTGTTAATCCAATGAGTACAACGTGGCTCTGATATCAACTATTAGGATCAATTGGTATTGGGGGGGTGTAAATTAGTGCAAGAGATGAAAACTTTGGTTTAAGAAAACTTTTGCTCAAAGTAAAACCGAGATCAGAAGTGTTTTGTTTAAGTTGAGTAAGTGAGCAATTTAAAACAAAGCCAAAAAGTGATGCTCATGCCTTTCTTCGAACTAACTAAGATCAATTAAATTCAAATAGAAAGATAAGAGTAGAGGTGCTCACAGAATTTATAATGGTTCAACCAAAACTTGACGTACATCTACTTTTCGGAGTCCTTCATCAAGGCCCACCGGAGTCTACTAAATAATCTTCTTGCATAGGTGAAGACTAAACCTATTACACTTCTCTCCTTTTCACAAGTTCAGGAGAGGAACCTTTTACAAGAATTTTTCACTTCCCTTAGACTCACTTTACACTTTGAAGCATTCAAGGGAAGCTCTCAAATTTTACAACTTTTTAGCAGAATTTTATCCCACTTTTTCATTCACCATCCTTGCTTCTCAAAGCAAGAAAACTTGGGATATTTATAAACCCCAATTGGCTTCAGATTAAAGCCAAAATTCAAACATATTTAGAAAATCCGGGTATTGGTGGTACAACCACTAGTGCTGACAGTATTACCGTCGAAAGCTGCCCTGAAAATAGGGTGACTATAGTATAACCACCGACCTGGGTGGTACGACCGCCACCCACAAGTGGTACTACCATCGAGAATCCCACAAAAGCTACTTTTTTATACTTTTATGTACCCGAATCATACCTCCTATTGGCCCATTTCCATATCAACGAAATGAGCTCAACCTGAGCTCAAATACTACCCAAAGTGGACCCAATTGCCTCACTTAAGTTAATTTGAATTCCTTCCAAACTTAACTCAATTAGGATTCAAAATAAAACCGATGCTAACTACGACATACTAAGATATATAAATGCAATCAATTTGACCGACGTGTCAAGTGACCTGCCCAACTCCTAGCGATCTTCCTGGTAACCTCCGGTGAACTCCCGTCGAGTCTCAATCATCTTCTGGTGAACCCCTGGCGCATTTCGGTAAGCTCCCGATCACCTTCGACGAGCTTCCGACAAACTCCCAGCAAGCCCCCGATACCTTCGGCGAGCTTTCAGTGATCTTCCAACAAGTGCCCACTGCATCGTTCGAACCCAGGCCTGATGCCCGAACTTGACTCCGGCCCAATATTTGATTGTCTTGCCTTATCGTAGTTAATCCTGCATCATTCATCTCTAACACATAGGTTAGATAATAAAACTCATCAATTGATTTCGTCATCAAAATTTGAGATTCAACATTCCCAACAGTGGTATAAGAGCCATGTTGCTCATGTAATAATTAGTTTTTAAACTACGTGTGATGAGATTGAAACACATAGATTATTTTCTATGTAACTTGCTACGATCTTATCATGGTTTCTAGTAATGGATAACACCTTTTCTCGCTGTTGAGATGTGCTGTAGAGAGGCCCTTTGACATCAAAATTATTGACATGAAAGGGGAGAAAATGGCAGCAATTGCTGCTGCCTTATAGTATGATCGAAGGCTACTTGCAGCGTTGGCTAAGAGCATAGCTTGTTGCTCTCGGCTTGGCCGAGGGCTGCCTAGCCGAGAGCAGCAAGCTATCGGCCATGGTAGAGATTTCCCATGTAGCCAAGAATCTTGGTCACATGAGGAACCATGGCAGCTAGGGTTTCCTAGTTGCCTATGGTAACCCCACGATCAGGGACTCCTGGCCGCAAGGGGCAACACGGCAACCAGAGGTTATTGGATGCCTATGGCAGGGTGCAACCAAGGTTGTTGGCTACAAGGAGCACCTTGGGGACTAGGGTTTCCTAGTTGCCCATGGTTGCCCTATGGCTAGGGACTCCTGGCCGTATCCCAGTCGCATAAGGGGTCTCTTTCCTGCTATATGGGGCACCCTATGGTAGGGCATCCCAAAAATTTTAGAAAAATAATTAGTTAAATAGTTTAATTAATTATCATTTGTCTAGTAGTCATACATGATGATGTGCATATGTGATGTATGATATGGACGGATGATATTGGACTATATGATGTGATGTGTGTATATATGACTATTATTATTATTATTGTGGCCTACGGGCCTCTATTTTTCTCATTTATTATCGGGCTTGTGTGCTTATGATTATGATGTAATTACACGAAGAGGCATGATGGGAGCGTGGAGGTGTCAGTGGGACTTACGATGTCAAGACGGGGATCGCTACGCATGGTGATGCACCGAGACGTCGACGAAACCGATGATGACGATATGGACAATCACAGGGCATGGAGATATGCTGATACACACATAGATCCTATTATGAGTAATTGGGCTCACTGGCTCGGGCCTGATCATATTAAATGATGGTTTATGATCATCCGGTGTGATGTGCATATCATATATATATTTGCATGTGATATAGACATATATTAAATATGTATGTGTATAACACTACATATTACGAGATTGAAACAAAACCTCCTCCTATGATAATATTAAGTCAGTAAGCGTGAGACAATTAGATTGACTCACATGACCTTTCATCGTTATAGGAAGAAATTGAATCCTGATATAGGTTGAGTTGGTCGAGTCCCTCGAGACTCACCTATCTTCACAATTCGAGATCTTGCCTATGACATAGAGATGTCACCAGTGACCTGAGGATATGATATATTTGGTCGAGACCCGAGGGTATATCATCAAATCAGACTTATCTTGTAACGATGGTGATAACTTAACTAAACATCATGGTTGGTCGAGTCCCTCAAGACCATGATGGTTCGAAGGCTGAACAGGACGGGAATCACAAGGAATTGTGATTGGCAAGAGTTGCTTACCTTTTTGGGGTTAGTGTGATTGGTCGAGTCCCTCGAGGTTACACTAAGACGATGATTAAATTCCGATCCCCACTAGAAGTCTATTAGAGACTTCTGTTTCATGTGCCGAGGGTGTTATGTGATTCACAAGAAAAATAGTGAGAGAAGATTAAGATAGAAGTATGTATCTAAATTATTTATTTTCTATAAAATCTACATATTATTCATTTATGCTACATCTTGTTTATCAGAAACATGTTGCTTACAAACCCCCTACATCACATACTTGATACCAACTGCCTCACTGGTCTAAACTACACAGATTGATTTTGTAATTTGAGAATTATTCTCACCGTGGAGAATAATTCTATGTCCTTGACACGATTTTAGACCAGTGAGGCGGTATAAGCAAGGAAGGTATAAGCAAGGATGAAATTACTTGTCCTTGACACAAGTAATTTCATCCTTGCTTAGACATAGTGGAACCACTAGAAGTCTATTAGAGACTTCTGTTTCATGTGCCGAGGGTGTCATGTGATTCACAAGAAAAATAGTGAGAGAAGATTAAGATAGAAGTATGTATCTAAATTATTTATTTTCTATAAAATCTACATATTATTCATTTATGCTACATCTTGTTTATCAGAAACATGTTGCTTACAAACCCCCTACATCACATACTTGATACCAACTGCCTCACTGGTCTAAACTACACAGATTGATTTTGTAATTTGAGAATTATTCTCACCGTGGAGAATAATTCTATGTCCTTGACACGATTTTAGACCAGTGAGGCGGTATAAGCAAGGAAGGTATAAGCAAGGATGAAATTACTTATCCTTGACACAAGTAATTTCATCCTTGCTTAGACATAGTGGAATTGCCTATATACACTATGTCCTTGACACGATTTTGCCCACGCTCGAGGAAGGTATAAGCAAGGATGAAATTACTCACTATGTAAAGTATATAGGTGATTCCACTTTGACTAAGTGTTATATGTTAGCCTCTATAACTCATGAGTTATAGGGGCAATATAAGACATGGATGCCAATTCCATCATTCTTCATCTTCATCAATTGTTTGAGGAATAGGAAAGAACTCAAAGATATGAGATATCCAAGAGTCTCTTTCGAAACAGGATGACAAAGGAGATATCAATTCAGAACCATATCCTTAGGATGATAGAGTGGATTAAGAAACTGACAGGTCTATGAATGGTCCTAGAGAATAACATGTGTGTTGATTTTATACTTTAGTTCTTACCAGATTTCTTTCCTTAGTTCATTATGAACTTTAATATGAACAAGTTTGATGCGACTCTCCTTGAGCTCCTCAATATGTCGAGGGAAGCTGAGAGCACTATCAAGAAAGAGAAGCCAGTTTTCTATATTGGTGAGACCAAGAAGAAAATGAAAGTTGATAAGTCTCTTAAGAACGCAAAAGCAATGTTAGACCGGGCAAGGCAAAGGTTACCAAGAAAGACTCAACAAAGGACAAAGGCTAGTGCTTCCACTACAGCAAAGATTGGCACTAGAAGAGGAACTATAAAGAGTACCTTGCAGAGAAGTCGAAATAGAAGCGTAGAGAAGCTTCAAGTACATTCATGATCAGTCTTCATTTGTCATATTTTTATGATAACACATAGGTATTGGATACCGGGACTGCTTATCATATATGTAATTTATTGCAAGTTCTGGCGTTATGTTCCCTTTATTATCAAAAATATTATTTTCATTTCATATTTGATAATTATGAAATATAAATTAATTTTTTAAAATAATAGTTGTTCAATGATTTTGGATATGAGATCATCACTAGAGGAACATTAAATAATAGTTTATATGTGCTAGACATTACTCCACACATCATGAATGTTAGTATGTCTAAAGGAAATAAGATGAGCTGAATAGTGCATACCTATGACATTGTAGGCTAGGTCATATCAATGAGGAAAGGATTCAAAAGTTGCTGAAAAATAGATATATAGATCCATTTGACTATGAGTCATATGCAACTTGCGAACTTTGCTTTCATGGAAAGTTGACCAACTCATCGTTTAGTGGAACTGGAGAGAGAGCCACTGAGTTGTTGGAACTCATATATAGTGATGTGTGTGGTCCTATGTCAACTCAAGCCATAGGTGGTTACTCCTACTTAATTACTATCACTGACGATTTCTCTAGGTATGAACACGTGTACCTGATGAAGTATAAGTCCGAGGTTTTTGAGAAAGTTAGGAAGTACAAGAATGAAGTAGAGAACTAGACTAGAAAGAGTATCAAGACTCTTTGATCGGATCAAAGAGGAGAGTAATTAAGTACAATATTCGCCCATTTCCTCAAGGACTATAGGATTTTATTCTAATGGATATCTAAATATACACCTCAGCTTAATGATATATCATAAAAGAGGAATTGCACATTGTTAGACATGATGTGATCTATGATGAGTTTCGACGACCTGCCCATCTCATTCTGGGGATATGCCTTGGAGACCACAGTTTACTTTTTGAATAGAGTTTCATATAGGTCGGTAGTGTCTACACCATATGAGATATGCAAATGGAAGAAGCCTGATATTAATATTGTTAAGATTTGGGGATGCCCTACCCATGTTAGAAGACATAGCCCGGACAAGTTGTAATCAAGGACGGAGCGATGCAAGTTCGTGGGATACCCTAAGAAAACTTGGGGGTACTATTTTTATCATCTCGATGACCAAAAGGTCTTTGTTGCCAAGAGGGTTGTATTCCTTAAGAAGGAACATATTTTATTAGTGAAAATAGTGAGAGTGTGATAGAGTTGAGTGAGGTTGGAGAATCTAGTTCAAGCACTATTCCGGAGGCCAAGTCTGTTCAGGTACCTAGCTCATAAGTTCCAACTTTGCGTAGGTCTAGTAGAGTATAACACCTTCTTAAGAGATATATGAGACATATTAGTGGAGAGAACACTTAGGATACTGATCCTCAAACCTACGATGAGGCTATTATGAATATAAACTCCAGGAAGTGGCAAGAAGCCATGAATTTTAAGATGGATTTCATGTACTCCAATAAGGTTTAGAACCTTGTTGATGCACCTGAATGTATTATGCATATTTGGTTGCAAGTGGATCTTTAAGAAAAAGATCGAAGTAGATGAGAGACATATAAGGCAAGACTGGTGGCAAAAGGTATCATCAAAGGCAAGGAGTTGACTATGATGAAACCTTCTCATCGTAGCCATGCTGAATCTGAATTCGTTTGGCTATTGCAGCATACTATGACTTTGAGATCAGGTAGATGGATGTGAAAATCACATTCCTTAGTGGTAATCTCGAGGAAGAGATGTACATGATATAGCCAGAAGGATTCATATCCAAGTAGAGTCCAAATAAAGTGTGCAGGTTGCTAAGATATGAACTGAAGCAAGCTTCTCGAAGTTAGAACATAAGATTTGATGATGTGATGAGATCTTATAACTTCAATAAGAACAAAGATGAGCCTTATGTGTACAGAAAGGTAAGTTAGAGAGTTATCACCTTCTTGGTGCTATGTGTAGATGACATCCTAATCATTGAGAATGATGTATGAATGCTCTCCACAATTAAGGCTTGGCTATCTAGACACTTCTCCGAAGGACTTAGGGGAAGCATCTTATATTTTGAGGATTCAGATCTATAGAGATAGATCCAAGAGGATATTTGGCTTGTCCCAGTCTAGGTACATAGACTCCATTATCAAAAGGTTTGGCATGGAAATTTTCAAGAGATGTCTCATACTAATGAGATATGGAATATCACTTTCTAGGAGTATGTCCCCAAAGACTCATAAAGAAAGGACAAATATGGATTGTATACCCTATGCCTCAATGATATGGTCCATCATGTATGTTATGTTATGTATCCGATCTGATATAGAGCATGCTCTGAGTGTCATGAGCAGGTATCAAGCAGATCCAGGTTTGGAACACTAGAAGGTAGTAAAGTGCATCCTTAAGTACTTAAGAAGGACTAAGGACCTTTTACTAGTATATGAAAGAGGTAGACTCTAGGTTGAGAGCTACATGGACTCGAGTTTCCAGTCTAATATCGATGATAGCAAGTCAAACTAAGGATGTGTCTTAACCCTAAATGGAGGAGCAATAAGCTGAAAGAGTTTCAAGCAAGATACTGTTGCTGATTCGACTAAATAGGCAGAATATATTATTATAGTAGAAGCAGCAAAGGAAGGTGTCTGGATGAAGAAGTTCATCATGAATTTGGGAGTCATACTAAGTAGTGAGGAGTTGATTCCCCCAACAACAACAGAGCTTGCTCAAGCAAAGGAACACATGTCTCATCATAAGTCCAAGCACGTTGTGAGGTTCCACCTGATCAAAGAACCATAGCCTGTAAAGATGTAGCAATAGAAAGAGTTTCGTCCGAAGATAACATTATAAATCCACTGACAAAGCCATTGTCTCAGATTATTTTTTAGCGTCATAAGGGTTTGATGAGGCTCAGACATATAGGTAATAAGTGAGAGATTATTGGTTATAGGTGCCCTGTAAGCCAATCACGTGAGTGATAGCACGTGTGACACGCTGCATAGTCTTTTTAATAAATATCTTTGTCCTCAAAAACTAATTTATATCAACTGATTATCAAACATGAAATGGAAATAATATTTTTGATAATAGAAGGAATGTAATAACATACATATAATGCAATAGTAGCTCCACCAGTCAGATGTAGGGTGATCTCGCCAACAGCAACTACAACAACTCTTGCTCTATTGCCCATCTTGATGTTCATCTTGCCTTTCGCCAATCTAGTACATATGTGATAAGCACTCTTGATATCCAATAACCATGTATTATCATAAGAATATGAAAAAATGGAGACTGATCATGAATATACCTGAAGCTTCTCCAAGCTTTTATTCACATTCTTTGTAAGGTTTTCTTTGTAGTTCCTCTTCCAATGCTCGTCTTTACCATAGTGGAAGCACTGGTCTTTGTCCTTTGCCGAGTCTTTCTTAGCAACCTTTGCCTTATCTGATTTGCCCATGCCCTTGCCCTTGTCCTTCTTAAGGGATTATCAACTTTCCTTTTTCTTTTGGTCTCACCAATATATAAAACTAATTTTTCTTTCTTTATGGTACTCTCTGTCTCCTTCAATATATTAACGAGCTCAAGGAGAATCACCTCAAGTTTATTTATGTTAAAAATTCATGATAAATTATAAAAAGGAGTCTTAGAGGGACTGAAGTATAAGATCTATGCACAGGTTATCATCTAGGATCATTCCTAGACCTATGAGTTTCTCGATCCACTTAATCATCCTTAGGATATGGTTCTAAACCAATGCCCTCTCTGTCATCCTAGTGCGGAAGAGACTCTTGAATATCGTATATCTTTGAGTTCTACCCTGTTCATCAAACAACTAGCGAAAATGAAGGAGGATGAAATTGTCATCTATGCTCTCATGTTGCCTCTATAGCTCAGGAGTCATAGAGGCCAACATATAGCACTTAGCGAGAGTGTAATCGTCTATATACTTCACGTAGTGAGTGATCTTATCCTCACTTGCCCCTTCCTTTAGCGTGGTCTAAATTGTATCAAGGACATATACGATTTTCTCCACTGTGATAATGATTCTCAAGTTGCAAAGCCAATTCGTGTAGTTTGGACCAGTGAGGCGGTTGACATCAAGTATGTAATGTAAGGGATTTGCAAGAAACATGTTTCTAACAAACATGAGGTGTAGCATAAATAAATAACATACAGATTTTGTAGAAAAATAAAGAATCAAGATATGAACTTCTATTTTAACTTACTCCCACTATTTTTCTAGTGAGTCATGAGACACCCCCAGCATATGTAACGGAAGTCTTTGACAGACTTATCATGGGGATCGAGATCCAATCTTAGTATAACTTCGAGGGACTGATTATACTAAGCCCAAAAAGGCAGGAAACTCTTGCCAATCATAACTCTTTGTGATTCCTGTCCTGTTTGACATCCGAACCATCATAGTCTCAAGGGACTCGACTAACGGTATGCCCTCAAGGGACTCAACTAAGCATATCATGTCCTTAAATCATTGGTGACATCTTTATATCATAGATAAGATCTCGAATCATGAGATAGGTGATCCTCAAGGGACTTGACTAACTCAACCTATTTCATGTTTCAATTTAATCTTATAACGATGGAAGGCCACGGGGTCAATCTAATTACCTCACGCTTATTGATTTAATATTATCATAGGAGAGGGTTTTGATTTGGTCTCCTAATATGACGTGTCCCACACATATATATTTAATATATATATACATCACATGCAAATATATATAAGTATCTAGTAGGTGTACAAACATCCACATATCACATACGAGCAATCACACCAGATAATCATGGACCATAGTCTAATATGACCAGACCTGAGCCAGTAGGCTCAATCACTCACATCATGATCTATGTGTGCATCGATGTATCTCCATGCCCTGTGATCATCCATCTCGTCATCATCAGTTTCGTTGGCATCTCGACATATCTCCATGTGTCGTGATCATTTGTCTCGACCTCATGGGTCCCATTGGCACCTTCATGCTCTCATTGTGCCTCCTCGTGTAATTAAAACATAATCACAAGCATGCAGGCTCGACAATAAACGGGAATAATCAAAGGCTGGCAAGCCCCAATAATAATAATAATCATATATACATACATCACATCACATGATCCATGATCATCCGTCCACATCATACATCACATGTACATATCATTATGTAGGACTACTAGAGAAATAATAATAATTATTAATTAAATCTTTTAAATAACTAATATTTTTTAAAATTCAAGATATATGAGAAATTTTTTGATTTGTGAAGGGCATTTTTAGAATTTAGATAAAAGGATAGACCTTGATATTTTTGCAATTCAAAGGGGCAAAGTCATCCTTTTTCTAAAAATCTCTAATTCCCCTTTGTGATAGCCACAACTTCTTGTGATTGTCATCTCACCTGGCTAGCACCACCCTGTGTGGGCACCATGCTCGCAGGTGGCTGTATTTGCGACCGGGTGCCGCTTCTACCCATAGGCGGCCTGCTCGTAGTGTCGTGCCTGCAAGCGTCACCTTTGTGGGTATACGATCGCCAGTCAGTGCCGCCGCCCCTACTCGCAAGGAGCTTGCCCTCGGGCATTGTGCCCATAGGTGCCCCTTTTCAAGCAAGCGACTCCTCTGCAGTCCTTGCGCATGCGCAACCTCTCGGTAGGCGATCTTTGCTTGCATGGTCACTGTCCGTGCTTGGCCAACCTTCCGGGCAGCAAGAGTTGTTGCCACTTTTGCATCATTAAATTTAATGTCAAAAACCCACTCTAAAGCATCATTCAATCAGTAAGATAAGTAACTTTCCAAATCTAAAAACTATGTAAAAAAAGTAGTAAGAATGCGTAAAACAATTCTACGCGATTCAATACAACACACGTAGTTTATAAGCTAATCATTGCATAATGAACCTGGCTCTGATACTACTATTGGGAAACATAGTAGGAGCATCATATGTACAGTAGAAAATAAAAACAAAACTGGTTTTCCATTTATCAAATTGTCATGTGCGAAAGATCGTAAAATTGAAACATATGTAATACGTATTATATATTTTACCTAGGGAGATCATGTATCTCTAAAAAATTAGATCTAAAGGAGAGGATAAAGGAGGTTAGATGTTCTGCTCTCTAGCGGTATCCATACGGTGGATGCGGCAATAATGCTCCTCAGATCACTATTGGATCTCCCTCTCAACGTGTAGCACACAAGTGCTATCGGCCAAGGAGGAGAGGAGGTTGTGGAGAATAGGAGGGGCAGCCACTAGAAGCTCTAGCCTATGAACCTTTTAGCCTCCTCTTATTTATAGAGGTCCCTATCAACTTAACCCTAATGGATCCTGCCCTATTGAATACTGGATCTCTATCCAACTACCCAAGCCTCTCAGATTAGTGGATCTCTATCCGATAATCTCTTATTACCTCTTATTGGATCTCATCCATATGATCTAATAATATAGAGACTTATTGGATATCTAATAAGATAGGGGCTCCGTAGATATCTTATATCTGAACCTCTACTTGTCGCAATATCTACCATATGTGTGTGACATGTTGAATCTTAGATTTTGATGATGAAATCAATTGATGAAGGTGGGAAGGTCTTGAAGTGGATGTGTTGGTCATTATGATTGTAATTAATTAAGTCATAGTTAGCATCGTGCATGTTTAACCATGACAGGAGAAGGAGTTACAGATCAGACATGGACCCGGGATCAAGCTTAGGCATCGAGCCAAAGTTTTGGACGATGCAGTGAAAGCTCGTCGAGCGTTCGCTAGGACTTCGCCGAAGGTATCAGAAAGATTGCTAGGAACACGTCGGGAGATCGCTAGAGGAACACCATGTGACTCGCCGTTGGAGATTCCGAAGGTTGCTGGATTGTGGGAGTAAGGTCATAAGCTTTGTGGTCATGTCTTGATTGTAATCTTTAAATTGTAGGTTAAGATTGAGTCCTAAATGAGTGTGATTTGGAAGGAATCCAATTCAACTCAAAGAGGTAATCGGGTCTACTATGAGGGTTTGGTTGAGCTCAATCAGTTGACCAAAGAATTTATCAACATCAAGTTCAAGCCGAAATTTAAAAAGTGGAGGGAACCACTTTTCTGGAGATTCCGAGGGGTAAACCGTCGGTAAGCGACGATTCAACCGGTGCCGCCCAAGATTTCGAGCGACTATCAGCGGCTAAACCGCCCAGGCTAGGCGGCTGAACCGCCCATACCTAGGAATCTTGGCACCTTTGGTGGTTGAATCACCCGTACCCAGATTTTTTGGGTGAGTTTGATTTTTGGCTCCAAATTCTGAAGTCATTTTGAGGTCTATAAATATCCCAAGTTTTCTTGTATTCTAGACAATAATTTGGGGGAATTTTTTTTATGAAAAACTAGTGTAGATTGTAAGAAAAAGGAATGGGGTAAGAGAGTGATTAAAGAGTTATAATCTTGTCTCCCTTGTAAGCAAGTGTAAAAGTTTGGTCTTCACCCAAAGAAGATTGATAGTGGATATTGGTGTGTCTTAAGGAGGAGGACTCGGGAGTGGACGTAGGCTCATTGGTGTCGAACCACTTAAAACTTGTGAGTTCTTCATTTGCTTTCCTTGCTTACTAATTTTATATTGATGCTTCCAATTTTGTTTACTCTTTGAAAGTAAGGTTTTCACGTCAAACACTTCATTTACGATGTTACTTATCTTTCAAATTTCCTTGCTCTTTCTTAAGTAATTTGTAAGTACTTAACAATCTTCTTTGAATCATTCACTTGTTACGAAAAGCTTTGGATCTTCCTATCTTGCTTAAAGTCAAAAAGTTTTTGTTTAAAATGAAATTTTACACTTGCACTAATTCCCCCAGTGCCAATTAATCATAGCAATTTGTATCAGAGCTATGTTTTTCTTATTTGGTTTAACACCTAAGAGAAATGACTATTTTCAGCATTAACGAGGGTCAATGCATCACAAGTCCTCCTATGTTTAATGGGACATACTACACATCTTAGAAAATACGAATGCGTATCTTTTTTATTTCGATAGATCTTGATTTATGGTATATTATTGGAAAAATATTTTCAGAAGTCATCCAATCCAACAAATGATTGGAATGATTATGAAAAATAAATATTTTCATTGAATGCAAAGGCTATGAATGCCTTATATTGTGTACTTAATAAAAATAAATTTAATCAGATTTCTTGTTTTGATTCGACTTTCGATATATGACATACATTAGAAATGATATATGAAAGCACAACTAATCTAAATAAATTATTAAATAAAAATACTTCTAAAAATGAATTTGAAGAACACCTTCTAAATAACAGGAAGAAATTTGAACTGGGAACATATATCTCCTCGAGTGAAGTCTCGAGTGATGAGGACCTTGAACCTTTGACAAATGAATTGGATAAATTAATAAACATGAACCTTAAAAATGATCTAAAGATGGATAAAATCTCTTGTTATGAACGCAAGAAGTCGAGGAGCTCCAAAGATGAAATGCACAACCAAGAAGTGGAGAACCTCACTTTTATGGCCATCGATAATGAGGTTAGTGATTCATTAAGAATTTCTTTTTTAAAATTATTAAACATGTTCGATGATTTGTTTGATGAGTTTAGAAAACTTAGCAAATCTTTTAAGTTGCTTAAAAATGAACATAATTTATTTAGTCGGTAAAGTTGATGAAATGCATGAGTTATTATCATCACATAATCCTAGTTCTAAATGTGAAATGATAGACAATATTAAAGAAGAAAATATCATGTTTAAGTCAACATTAGAAAATTTTAAAATTGAAAACCATTCCCTAAATATGATCCTTGCCAATAAGGGCTATATTAATAAAACAAATGACATAAGCTTTGTTGGAAATATTCAACAAAATCCAACCATATTTGTTAAAGGACCTACCTTAAATTTGCCACCAAAAATAAAATATATTTTTTTATGATAGATTAGAAAATAAAGCCAAGAAATGTCTATTTAAAAATTATAGTCCTTACAAGTTAGTTTGGGTTCCTAAGGGAACAACAAACTACTAAGAACCATTAAATAATAAAAACAACGTTCTTCATATATGTCTTAATATAAAATGGGTACCTAAATCTTTCTTATAAATTTGTCTCCTAACATAGCTAAGAGTACTAAATAATATTTTAGATGCTCAAGACACATGACTTGAGATCTAACAATCTTTCAAGCTCACTAGCCTAATTAAATAACAAGAAAAATTATTTAAAATAAAATTATTGGTAATGAATCTTATATATGATTCATTAATGATGCATAGATAGAGAATGCTAGAATTAGAACACTGAAAGTTTAGTTATCTTTAATAAAAAATTATGAACATGAAAAGAAGATTTTGATGATGATTTATGTATTGATTTGTGTGTTTATATTTATGTACATTGTCTTGAGATTAAATGGCCAGATATTGAATTTAAACTTAAAAAGTCATATACAAAGTCATTTATCTTTAAAATAAAAACTTCTTGATAATATGGTAAAATCTTCCAACATATAAAAATCATTAGATTTAAAATAAATCGAAGCTTTTGTTTGAAAATATTTTATTACAATGATCTTGATAAAATTTCACTTTTGACTTTAAATGACTTTGCATTCCTGAAATAAATTTCAAAAGAAGGATAATTATTCTTACAAAAAAATTTATCCTATTAATCCTTCGAGAAGAGAAAAATAATACTATTATTGTTGAATCTCTTAAACTATAAAAATAGATTAGAGAACTTTAGCTATTAAAAAATAATCTAGGATGCCTTCATTGAATTATTTGAAAAATGATTTTTAATGATGATTTTGGATAAGTTTTTAAATGATTTTATTTTAAAAAGAGATTAATGAATCTATCTAACGTTATTGATATTTTGATGATTTTATCATGATCTTGACAAGTTGAAAAAAATTACAATTTAAAATTTTTTATATAAATTCGTTCAAAAAAAGTCATATAAATGAATCATAATTTGTCTTTTCGGATCTATAACTTGAAAATCTTATTATGAACCATATTCTTGAAAATTTGAAGTTATATATATATAAATCAAGATCTTCTACTTTTCTTCCTTAAAATTAACTTATGATCTTGATATCTATAATTTGATATCTTTATGAATGAAGACTCTTCTTAATCTCTTAAGATTCTATTTTATCATCTAAGAGGAGAATTATTAAATTAAATCATATCTTTAATATTCATGAATGTCTTTTAATTATAATATATTTCTTGACATGATTTATTTTAAAACTCATGAATGACATAACTTATCACCAAAATTAGTATTTCTTAAATTTGTGATAGATTGAAAATTAAAAGAGATTTGTATTATCATAAATATTTTTTTAATTTCTTGACTTGACTTATACGTTATGAGAATCACATTATTGATCTCTATGATTTTCTATTTTTAATAAAAAGGAGATTTATGATCTTGACAATTATAAGTTGAAACTTTTTATCAAGATCGTTCTTCCATTTTATTAAAAAAAAAATTTATCTAAATGAATTATATGTCTTAAGATTTATCCTAGATGAATCAAGATTGCTTAATCTCCTAAGACTCATGTTCACTATTTACAAGAAAAAAGAGGGAAGAAATTTAGTAAATAAAATCATGTCTTTTGATATTCAAAAATTTGATTTTATCTTTAATGACATGAACTCCTTGTATTTTTTGGCGTAATTTGAATATGAATGTTAAGAAGAAATTATGTCATCATATTTCCTTCATGACAATGAACAAAAAGGAAAAATGAAATTATCAATATGATTAGAAGAAAATTGGATATGATAATATTGAATGAGGAATAATTGCTTAGAAGAAAATTAGAACTTTCGAAATGCATGCAAAATACTTAATTTACAATTTGAGCTTGATCTACTATCATGCATTCTTTTGAAATTCTCGATGCTTTTTATCAAGATTTATATGAGATAATTTTTAAAATGTATGATTTGATTGATTTGCTACCTTGCTTGAAATTTACATAAGATAAATTAAATTGTATGGGTAGCTCTTGATTTTTTTCTTGGATTTTGGAATTCATATCTATAAATTTGAGTATTTTTGTGATATGATGTTTTTCACTTCTTTACCTTGATTACATTCTTGTTTACAAAAATGGGAGAAAATTTACATAAAATGATGTTTTGCTATTTTTCGGATCTATATGCTATGTTTTTTTGAAATCTACATGAGAAAAATTTATTGAGCTCATATTCAAAATTTTCTTTTAAAATCTTATATCTTCAATATTGAGGTTGAGATTTAAGAATGCTAATCATGAAAATATATGAAATGCTAATCTAGATTTCATGAGATTAAGCTTTTTATGATAATATTTTTGAAAACTTTATACATGTTCTTTATCTTATTATTCACAAAAGGGGAGAAATTTTATATAATATTTTGTTATTTTATGGATTTATTTGCTACACTTGAAATTACATGAGATGATTTTAAATGCATGATTAGCTTTTAAACTTATGAATTTTCTTGAATATCTTAGAGTTTTGAGCTTATTTTTAAAATTCACCTCTACAAAATTGAGAGCTATATTTAATGATGTTTTACAAATCCTCCCTAGTTTTCTTTTCTTCTTTTTCAAGAGGAAGAAAATTCTTTATGACTCATATCGTATCTTAAATAGGGGAAGCAAAAACCCATGTGTCTTAAAATCCTTAGTCATATATTTCACATTTTTGTTGATGACAAAGGGGGATAAATATACATTGATGACACATAATAATGAGAAATATCCATTGATGACACATGATGATATACATTGATGATACATGATATTGATGATATAAATTGATAACATATAATATTAATGATATACGTTGATGACACATGATATTGATGATATACTTGGATATCTTGGATATGAATGTATAATCTTTTTAAAACTCATGATTTGATGACTTGATGCAAATTTGTGTTGAAATTTGTTTGGAATGTTGATTGCTTAAAAATACTTAAAATTTAAGAGTGTGTGATTCTCTTAAATTTAAGTGACATGGATTTAGGGGGAGTTAGGATTAACTCCTGTCATCAATTGATTGTCATCATAAAAAAAGGAAGATTGTTGAATCTCGGATTTTGATGATGAAAATCAATTGATGAGTTATTAATCTAACATGTGTTGTTAGAATTGATTGATGCATGATTAACTACGACAAAGAGAATATGACAATCAGAGGTTTGGCCAAAGTCAAGTCCATGCATCGGGCCAGGGTTTAGACGATGCGGTTGGGAATTCGCCAGGAGTGCGTCGGGAGCTCACCGAGGGTATCGAGAGCTTGTTAGGATTGTGTAAGGGAGTTTACTGGAAGAATTGATTATAATTAATTAAGTTATAGTTAGCATCGTGTAGGTTAACCACGACAGAGAAAAAGTGTTACAAATCAGACATGGACCCATGATTAAGCTTAGGCATCGGGCTAAGGATTGGACGATGTGGTGGGAGCTCACCAGGAGTTCGCTAGGAGATTTACCGAAGGGATCAGGAAGCTCGCTAGAAACACGCTGAGATATCACCGGAGGAAAATCGTGAGACTCGCTGCTTAGAATGCCAGAGGTTGTCGGATTGTGGGAGTAAGGTCATAAGCTTGGTGATCTTGTCTTGATTGTAATCTTTAAGTCATAGGTTAAGTTTGAGTCCTGAATGAGTGTGATTTGAAAGGAATTTAAATCAACTCAAATTGGCAACCAGGTTTATATTAGGGTTTGGTTAAGCTCAGGTTGAGCTCAATTAGTTGACCAAAGAATTGGTCAATATCAGGTTCAAGCCAGAATTCGAAAAGTGGAGGAACCACTTTTCCGGAGATTCCGGCGGATAAACCGCCTGTACCTGGTTTTCGGGCAGCTGACAGCGGGTAAACCACCCATACCCAGATTTTTTGAGTATGTTTGATTTTTGGCTCCAAATTCTGAAGCCATTTGGGGCCTATAAATATCCCAAGTTTTCTTGCATTCAAAATAATAATTTGGGGATTCTATTATAAGAAAATATTGTGTGTGAATTGTAATAAAAAGAAAAAGGGTAAGGGAGTAATCCAAGTGTGTAATCTTGTCTTCTTTGAAATATTGTAAGGGTTTGATCTTCACCCAAAGGAGATCAATAGTGGATGCCGATGTGCCTGAAGGATGAGGACTCGGGAAGTGGATGTAGGCCAAGGTTGAGGTCGAACCACTATAAATTGTAAGTGTTCCTTACTTGTTTCATTTACTACTTACAATTGTCGGGTTCTTAATTGTGTTCAACAAAATATCAAGTGACACTTTCGACTTTATTTACTCATTAAAAGCAAGGTTTCAAGTAAACACTTCTAAGAAACATAGCATTTTATTTTGAATCATTCACTTGCTTTACTTGAACGAAAAGCTTCCAATTTTCTTATCTTGCTTAAAGCGAAAAAATTTTCGTTAAAATGAGATTTTACACTTGCACTAATTCACCCCCCCTCTCAGTGCCAATTGATCCTAACAGTTAACTCCCGTCATTAATTGGTTATCATCATCAAAAAGTGAGAGATTGTTGAATCTCAGATTTTGATGATGAAATCAATTAATGGGTTTTATTATCTAACCTGTGTGTTATAGAAAGTGATATAGGATTAACTATATCAGGCGATGGTGGTATCGTCGTCGTCCTTATTTCTAGGGCACTTTCGATGGTAGTACCATCGGTGACGACGGTAGTACCACTTGTACCCCGATTTTACGAGAATCTTAATTTTGGCTTCAATTTGAAGCCAATTGGGGTTTGTTTATAAATACCCCAAGTTTCCTTGCTTGGAGTAGCAAGAAAAAGAGCAAGAAAGTGGAAAGCAAATTTGGTTAGAAATCGTGTAAAATTGAGTTATTCCCTTGAGTGCTTCAAAGTATAAAATAACTAAGGGAAGAGAGAAAAATTTATAAAGGTTCCTCTCGTGAACTTGCAAAAAGGAGAGAAGTATAAGAGGTTTAGTCTTCACCTATGGAAGAAGATCATTTAGTAGACTTCGGCGGGCCTCGACAAAGGAAGACTTTGAAAAGTGGACATAGGTCAAGTTTTGGCTGAACAACATGAGCATCATTTTTTGGCTTTGTTTTAAATCGCTCTCTTATTCGTTTTCAACGAAGTCCAAGAAACATTTTTGATTTCTTCTTTACTTCAGTAAATTTTCTTTCAAATCGAGTAATTTTACAATTACACTAATTCACCCGAAGCATTGATACGAGGCACATCGAGACGCACCGTGATGTTATTTTGGGGTTGGTGACTTAAAGTTTTACTTAGGCGTTGACATCTGTGGTAGATGAGCTGGCATCGGACGAAATTGTTTCTATCATTAAATAATTAAAAAAATAGAAGATATTTTTTTAGATTTATATTTTTAAAATAAAATCTAACAATTATTTAGCATAAAATTCAATGATGATAAATGACTTATGTAGTCTATCCCAAATAATAAAGCATCTTTTGTTATGATTAGATTATGATCGTTTCTGTTGAGACATCATAATGTTTAATGCACTGTGTACTATTGGCATATGTTCCCAAATAGTTAAGCATCTTATACGGTGTCCTTCTTAGTTAAAAGAAAAAAAACATAATGTTCGTTTATCTTTTAATTAATTGATAAAGGTTTTAAAGAAACTTTATATCGCGTCTAGTTTGATAATATCGTGCTTCTTGGATCTAATTTAAATCGTTATTTTATATAATGTAAGGGTCCCCAAGTAAAAAGAGTTTTAACCATCTATATTTTAAAATAACAAGCTTTCGCTCCAACCAAACGTTGAATAGAAATTATTGAGCTTGTGTTGTGTCAGCTACAGTCCAAAAGAACGAGGAACATTGTGATCTTCCCAAATTGGCAAGTCTACGAGTGACATTATTAAACGACTTACCAAGTAAACTGTACAACCGTCGCTTCTCCTTCGACTAACGTGGATGTTACTGAAAAGATTTCTTAAGACTCTTTGGAAAAATAGTGATTCCCTTATAATATTTGTGAACGAAACTATCTTATTTGTATCGATAAATAAAAGTATTGTAATTTTTTATTAAAATTGGAGGCCTAAAGAGAGCGTATAGAGAACAATTGGAGGTCTGTGAAGTTCCTTCCCTAACTACGAAGATTAGTCAAGTATGACCAATTTTCTGTTTATCTCCAGCGAGGTTAATTTCTGGCCTCACAAACTTATTTTGTAACAGTAGTTAGTAGACTGGTAGGAGAGATCAATCAGTTATTTCTTTTTTTGCGAGAGAGCTAAATTTTCTAAGATTTTAAACTTTTTCTTTTAAGAATAAATATCAAATTTAAACCATTAAGATTTCAAATAGGAACAACCAAGGGGTAATTCGAGAGTATATGTTTAATAATGATGGAGAATCTGAGAAAGAAGAATATGTTCCCTTCAAGTTTTCGTGTGCGTTTCACGTGGGCAAGAGACCAGTAAATGGAAAGTCGAATTTGGTGATCCTTGCCATCTGACCATCATGGGCTTCCGGTTCTCTCATCTCGCTGCCTTCCGCCGGTCCCACCGCCCTTATGGTCACCTCCTCCCGCTTTCCGGCCAGCTCACTGCCGCTCTCTTCCCGTCCTCTCCGGCCGCGGCGGAGACCCCGAACCACTCCCAGATCGGTGTAAGGTGGCATGTTGGTGGCCACTTCCACTCCCACCACCACCACGGCGACGACAAGGGGAAGGGTTCCGAGGGAATATTCCGGCTCGGTCTTGGGGCTGACATCGCCCTCGCCGCCGGGAAGGCCTTCACGGGCTACTTAACTGGCAGCACAGCTATCGTCGCCGACGCCGCCCATTCCGTCTCTGACATCGTACGCCGCTCCCTCTTGGAATTCTTGATTCTTTTCTATCTTTGAGCGGATCCAGTGCGTTTCTGTTAATGGATCACGCGATCTTTGGTGACGTTCTAGATTAGAGCTTAATCGGGGTTTCCTTTGTGGTTCTTCCGGTGTAGGTTCTTAGTGGTGTAGCTTGGTGGTCGTACAGAGCGGCGAAGGCACCCAAGGACGAAGAACATCCTTATGGTTGGTCTTTTCAGTTTTCCCCATGTAATTAATTAAGTCAACATCTGCCTGTTTTTGAGAATTTGTTACTTCAGACCATTAAGTTTCTGAGTTGCTTCTAACAACTGAAGGATTTTTCTGCTGTATTCTTTTTATTTGATAACCGATATAGTTTGATTTGACAACAATTTGGTTGACGTCAATTTATATTTATGAGAATCTGAGAGAGTAAAACTTGCTAGGAACTACTAGATTTATCAATTGAAGTAACCACCTGATTTAATTACTTCTTTATTTGCTTAAGCCCATTGAGGTAGTGTACTGACTATGAAATGTACCATAAATGCAATTTCTTGCAAATATTGAGGATGTTGAACATACATTTGTGTTCTCCTGTAGACCGATGGTTTAATGAATGAAGTGTTGGTTTCATTTTTTAGCACATGCACATGAAGCAGTAATAATCTAGTTGCAGTTTGCAAGGGAGTGAACAAGAGAGTTTACATTTTCCACACCTGTTCCACTGGTAGTCATGCATTAGCATACAACACGGGTGCTAAATTGAAGCATGACATTTGAATGCAGTTATTTAGGATCCTTATCCCTTTGGTGGCCTCTTTAAATATCTATATAAAAAGGTAAGTTTGGGTGCTAAGTTGCAGTTATTTAGGCTGTCAAAAAACCCTCCTCATATTGGTGGGAGCCTCCTTCACCGGATAGGCCCTTTTTATCCTTTTGGGTGGCCTCGTCTACTGCATCCCACATAGTTATAGGCTATCAACTTATTTATTGTTTCCAACATCTGTTAGTGCCTCTTCTTTTTAAAACAATTCAACTTTTCTTTGAGCCCAAATATATGTTATTGATCTTTGTTAGCTCATCATTATATTCATTCTACGCTGCAAAACATGGTTTTGGAATCTTATTAGCATAATTGATGAAGCCATACAGCTTTTGACCATTGGTTGAAGGTGATTTTAGAAAACATAGAGCATTGTCACTGTCTGATGTCGTTTGTCCTGAAATAACCTTCAACCATTAAATGTGATTTCATCCAATGATAGTTGTTCTTTCTGCATTATTTTTTTATCGTTATTAATTTGAAACGATTTCTGCTGAACTAATTTCTTTTTAATGGGATCCAAGTATATGTATGCACTTAGACCGCCTCATTGGTTCAGCTTCATATCGTAGATCCTGACATGTTTTTGACTTTTGCTCTTGAAGATGTTCCAAGTATCTTTTCTCTTAGTGCCACTATGGTTACACATACATGGTAGGTATTTTCTTTTCTACTAACCTGTTCTACTAAACTTGCTTGAGATTTTTTTCTTTTCAAGAGTTAGTAAAGGATACTTTATTTTTCACTTTGTTTTGCCTTTTCCAATTATTTTTTTTTATTTTTTTGCTTTGGATGATATTCCTGTTTGTTGGAATTTTTAGAACCTTTATTTATAATTCCATACTAAAACTATTTTTAAGCTTTGGAGATAGTCTTCCCTTTACTTGCAAATGTCTGTGGTATTAGATTACTCATCTTAGCTTGTACTCTTTTCCTTGGAGAATGTTTAGAATGATAGTAAGGAAATAAATGATGTACGAAACACACCTAAAGAACATACATATCCATGTTAATTAAAAAAAGCAACATTGTTAGATCTATATAGATACATGGATCCATATACCTCGATCATAAAAATAACTAAGCAATTGAAAAGGTCAGTGTGTGGTAGATGTTACTACCAAGGTTCGTAATTTTGTATTATACCAGCATACCGAGCTTTGCTCAGTATGGTACGATACAAGAGTACTGAGCTGTTACAGACAAAAATATAAAGAGGTTGCTCAATGTAATGCTCATGTATGTCCGTGTCTTTTAGGTTTTATATGAAGCAGTAAGCTTGACAGCCCTAGTTTGGTTAACTTTCGTGATCGGTTTCGGCTTGTAAATGAGAGTTGTGTCATGTGGACACTTATGAGGACTTTGATTTGTAATGGACCATAATCCTTTGTGTGCGACCATTCCGAGTTTGTGAAGTCTATGTTTGTAATTTGCATTGACTGTATAAAGTGTTTGCTGAAATGGTTGCCTGTGGATCCCCTGTGAAACACTTTCTCTAACCCGTTTTCTCTTTTGTAGGTCCTAAGGGACCCTAGGAGGTTTTGCGGAGGCTGACCTTTATAAACAGACATATAAGGGTGCTGCACGACTTATGCAAAACTAGCTAAGTATATGATATATGGTATCAGAGCGGGACAAGCACACATAGAAACACTTGCCATGCAAACATGGGGGACCTAGCTGAGCTGTGTGGGGGGCAGCCAGCACGTGCGATCGTTTGGGAGAAATAGACATCGAGATGTAGGGAAAGGAATCACTCAAAGGAGCGAGCATCCAAGATGGCATTCAGAGGAATGACCAACCCTTTGTGTGAGAGGCACCACGAGAACAAGCAAGCTAGGAAGAATGTATAGCGCACAAAGGTTGGATGGCTGAGTTCGAGCTACGACTTGACGTTGGCAACCAAACTTGATGGTGCTCAAGGCAAGCGAGGCGCTTGAAAAAAAGATGAGACCGTACAAAGTGGGATGAGTTGCATGATATGACTCTAGTAGGGTTGGGTCCTACTCTACTAAGTAATAATTAATAAAACTCTGCAAGATTGTAATAAAATCCCACCTAGTCACCTCTATCCTATAAAGAAGTGTGGCTAGGGTTTATTTTGGGGCCTTAGGACTTACTGGCCACCGCCCCCTTTACTGGGTTGGTCGGCCAGGGTTTCTAGCAGGTAGCCTCGGCTTGGGGCAGCCACTTAGGCCGCCGCTCCCCTAGTTAGGCAAGACGGCTGTAGGAGGAGCAAGGGGGAAAATTTACCTAGGAAGCATTCCCTTAGGCTAGATTGAGCCTTATATAAGCTTGTAGCCTCTACCTCTTTTTCATCAAGCAAGGATCCTTTTATTTTAGCCTTGTGGCCGACCCTAGGAGGGAGGAACCCCTATAGTGTTCCAAGGGTTGATCCCCCTCAAAGATCAAAGCTTCATAGAGCTCCTCTGGGGTTCTATCATCTGGTATCAGAGCAGCGATCTTGCTGCCCCTGCTGCCATCTCTGCCGCCTCCACCAAGCCAAGCAATTCCCACAATTGCTGTTGACATCGCCTCCACCGTCATCCCCACGCCGCAGATCAAATCAATCTGCTGCTGCCTCCATCGATTGCATTGAAGATCTAGTAAATCCCTACTTTGTTGCTACTACAATTTTCTATCCTTACGTTCCAAACAGAATATCCTATCCTTACTTTACTGCGAACTCCTTCAGTCGCAAACGTGATCATCGTTGCGAAAGAGGAATTGTTGCAGAAAATTTTCAGCCGCATAGAGGCTTATTGAAATCAATCTATTGAATATCTTTCTTGGACGAAATTTTTACACATTTTCATAGATCAACTTGACTTCCATCTAAGATTGATCTATCATAAAACTCCTCTCTGAAATCGACCTTATATTGCTGCAAATCATCGTCATAAATTGCTGAAATTTTACGACGAGGATTCTGCCCTCTTACTTTGCATCGGTTTTCCTATCGGTATGTTGTCGAAATTTCTTTGATCCGAATTGTTGCTTTCATCTGAACCGAGGTTTTGCCGTCGAAATTCTGCACAATTTCCTCTGGTTTCAACTGGAAATTTACGTCGAGAATATGCTGTTTCTTCGACGCAAATTCTGTTTGGTAGAACAGTACATACGCAATGATCTTTCGTTGAATTCTATCAGATTTCACTGCTGTCTTTTCCGGATTGGAAACTCCCTCTTCCTCATCTTCAACCCCTGCCATCACAGCCAAAAAAAAACCTACCAAACCGCAGCCAAAACTTCATCCAAATCAGCCACCAAAACAGCCCTAATCGTAGCCTATTCCTTTACCGATCCACCCACCCTTCGGCCACCCCTTTTTCGAACCATCTCATGCTCTTAACCTGTCAACAAAAAGAGACCTCAACATCACAGATCTGGAGGCTTATGCCATGGCATCAGAGGAGGCCATCAATGCCAAGTTTGAAACCTTTGAGACCCGCATGGAGGAGAAGATTCGGTCTCTTTTTGCTGAGCTCAGCATGGGCTGGCCACTGAGCCCAAGGAAATCTCAACAAGGGGGGACTTCAGATCGGAAAGATGACTTCCAGGAGCGAGGAGGCACTATGACCGATCTATATAATCCACGTATGAGGGTAGTCTTCCCTAGGTGCGAAGAAGGAGACCCGATCGGTTGGATTTCACGCGCAAAGCGCTACTTTCGGTTCCACCAAACCACAAATGCTGCCATGGTGGAGATTGCGGCCATCCATCTTGAAGGGGATGCAATTCAGTGGTTTGATTGGTTTGAGCACACCCATGGAGTCCTTTCCTGGCGACAATTCAAGGAAGGACTATTGAACCGTTTCAGACCTATCGACTACGAGAACATCGACGGACAATTGGCAAAGATCCGACAAACCACTACTATATAAGAATACCAAACAAGGTTTGAACAATTATCTAACCAAACTCATGATTGGTCAGAAAAACAACTTTTGGGAACCTTTATTGAGGGCTTGAAGCCGGAGATCCAAGGGGAAGTGAAAGCGCGACAACCGTACACGCTTATGGCAGCCATTTCCTTCGTGCGGTTACAAGAGGAGCGGTTGAACCACGAGGCCTGAAGGACTAGGGTCGCTTCCTGACTAGTAATACCTAAGCCCTCAGCCCTCAGCCCCCTCTACTGCCATCCGAGCTCCCGCACCTAAAAAGTTGACAAGAGAAGAACTTCGGGAGCGTTCTGCCAAGGGATTGTGTTGGCACTACAACGAGCCATGGAGCCGCTAACATCGCTGCAAGAAAGGGCGACTTCTTGTGATTGAACCAGTAGAGGATGAAGATAGTGAACCATCAGAAGAGAGCCTCGAAATCGAAGAAGTTGCGGAGGAAGAGCCCCAATCGACTGATTTTACGGTGCACGCACTAGCCGGCTATTCCAACCCACAAACGATGAAAGTGGGAGGCCTTCTCAAGCAACAACCCATTATTGTTCTTATCGACACGGGGAGCACAAATAATTTCCTCAACAGCAAGGTTGCTACTCAACATAAAGTGCGACCAATGGTGCTCGCGGGTGAAACTTCTTTTACAAGATCAAGAGACTATCTACATAAGGCACATGGCGGTTTTTGATATATATCTAGCAGCCATCAGAGGAGAAAAACATACAAATTGCAGATCCAAAACTCGCCCACTTGCTGGAAGAATTCGCCAAAGATCGAGGTGACGTCGTCTCGGCGATGTCGCCCCTTTTCTTTTTTAAAAAATATATTTTAATATATTAATATTATATTATATTATAAAAATATATATTATATTTTAATATATCGGGCGGCATGCACTGTGTGTACCGCCCGATACCAGTAACGTACTGGTACGATAATATTTCAATACACTGGTACGGACCGGTAAGTTAAACCTTGTGTGAAACAATTGTTGGTTAGTTTAAACTCCTTGCCCTTGGTACTAGACCATGTCTAGTAGAACTTGGTTCCATAGCCTACTAAGTAAGTTAAAAGAGGGGTAAAATAGGACCAAGATAAAAAAAGCAAACCTAGGGTGGACTCCTAGGTTAAATAGAACAACATTCATATTAAGGTTTCCTTTCTCCAGCACTAAAGGCCATGAAGGAGAGGAAAAGTTATGGTCCCTATTTTTGTCTAAAACAAGGTTTGACATATCGGTCTGTACCGGTGTACCGAGATTATCTCAGTACCGGTATGGTACCGGTACCGGACGATACGTACAGTGCATACTGCCCAGTATATTAAAATATAATATAATATTAAATATTAACATATTAAAAAAAGAAAAAAAAGGGGCGACATCGTCGAGGCGATGTCGCCTTGATCTTTCTCCCCACGTGGGGAGACGTTTTGTCTCCTTGCGTGGGAGAAAAATCGCCAGTGGGCAAGGGTGGCGACGGCGTGCGGGCGACCCGCGAGCGGCGACGACGCACGTGCGAGGACGACGCGGGGAAAGGAGGTACTTCTTTCTTCTTCTCCTCTTCTTCTTCTTTTCCTCTTCTTCTTTCTCCTTTTCCCTCAATCGACCGCCGACGGCCAAAATCGACCGCCGACGATTGATTTCTTCCTCAATCGGCCGCCGATGGCTGAAATCGACCGTCGACAGTTGATTTTGGCGGTACCACCCGGTAGTGGGCCGTCCGCGTACCGGTAACCTGGTGGACCGGTACGTACCGCTCGTACCGGGCAGTATAGATCGAAATTGCATTCCTTGGTCTAAAACATATCTTATTTTCTTAATTTAATCAACAATCTTTATGAACACCTTGTCATATGTTTGATATTTTTTTCAAGAACCAAGGTTCTCCATATCGCGATGTACCGCTCGGTATGGGCAGTATCTACCGGTTCAATAGGAGACCGGTATGGGTGGTACATCGGTATGCCCCTTATGTTGGTATGCTAGATATGACTTGGTACAACTCGGTATGTGTACCATACTGACAGTTGGTTGGTACATCAGTACGGACCGATAAGGCGAACCATGCCAAGAAATATGAGTTTGATGGTTTGTTACAATGCAAAGATGTTCCATTTTTTTCATCCTTTTGGCTAACAGTCACATGACAGTTTATATTCCCAATAATTTTACTTCCTAATTCCTATTCCCTTTTTCATTGAGGTCAGAAACTTATAAACCTGTGTGGCCACAATTTGATCACAATAGAATTGAATACCCGACCTTTTAAGAATAATTTAACCCTAGGTAGCTACCAGTTTAGCTCTTACAACAGTTGATGTTGTCCTCCATGGAACTCAAAGGTCAATGGTGGGAAAAGATCCATGCATCATTTCCAAATATTTGGCACCTTAGGGCTTTGTTGCTGTAACACTAATCATTGTATATATATGTATAAGCATGGTTTATACTTTAAAGTGCCTTTTGTAGCATGACAAATACTTTGTTACTGAAATCCTGTCTGAACATGATGCATACAAATGTTAGCATGCTTGCCAGTGAGTGAGTTCCACTGAGTGCCAATGCATGCAAGTCTATGAGGTGCACTGGTGCAGGCTAGTAGATGGTTTTCTAGGTGTTGATGATTTATTAAGATGATTTCAGTTTCATATTAAAGTATAGACCAATGGAGCCTGAGTTCATAACAGAAATATTGGCCTAAGAAAGATGTGTTAGTAAGTTTCATGGATTGAATGCTGTTAAAAATTATCACATCAATGCCAGAGCATGGGATTCTGAATGCTTTTATTTTGAGAGCAAGAAATATTCTCTTTAGCATGCTGGACTTTATAATAGCAGGCATTAGAAAGCAGCAACTAATAAATGCCATGCATCAAAATAATTCAACAAACGAGGAGGTAATAAGAGATAGAAGGATTAATTTGACTCAGTAGGGTTGCACACCCAACTTACTCATGCATGTAGAAGATCAGAATCCTGCAATTTTTATTGCTAACAGCAACCATCATTTTTTAAGCTAAAATATTTCTTCTCATCTTATAATCTTTCCATGATTGCTAATATATTGCTAAAATAAAAAGAGAAAAAGAAGACATGAAGGGAATGTATATCATTGCTCATTTAACTTTAAAATTTAGCTAAGTAATATATTTTTGTGTAGTCCTTAAAATCTTCAATCCCAGACAAAGGGTCATTTTTCTTTGTTATGCTTTGCATTGCTATCAACTTTGATCATGAAAATCATTTGTCGAAGTTCGTTTGGCACGAATTCTACTGCGGGTCATTGTATCTTTTACTAGGAATTCTAATGGGACAATATCTTTAACAAGCATTTCCTGTTGCCTTTTTTCTCATGGATTAGATGGATCAGGTTTCACAAGTGCACCTGTTTCTTTTTTCTTTTTCAATTTTTGATATGCATCATCATGTATGACAAAAAAACTAGTTTGTTAACCCCAGATCACATGAACTGACTTAGCCTTGACCTGCATTCGGCTAATAAAATCACCATGACCATGTCCCATGTGAGATGTGATCCCCATACTTAACTTGCATCCGATTTTTGTATGCAAAACATTGCAGCATCTGTTTTACCCTCCATGATAACCATATCAGCCTGTGAAGTAAACCTGAGATGCATCACATCTCATGCAATTCGTAGTGCCAACCCTCCAACATTGCTTTTTCTACATCCCTAATTATAGATAAGAGAAGTGACTTTTAGCTTGATTTGAAACAGTAATGTTAGCCATTAAAAACAGGAAGTCCCTGTTCTTGGTCAGTACAGGAAAGAGAAAATTGAGTCTTTTGTTCATGGAAACTCACATGATTGATTAGATATTTAAGTGGACTCAAAGATTTATCCAGCCCAGGGTTTTAAATATCGATGTTTTTCAGTCTAACAGCCAAATGGTACATGAACCGAGAGATTTCACCTGGTCCAGTCTACTATTGGTTGCATCATCTGGTAAGCTCACCGTACTGGACTTACTATGGTGCATAGCCTGACACTGAATTATACTGGCATTGAGCTTTTTGCCTGTACCTCTAATAATTTTTAAATTTTTTTAACAATTGTTAAATGTGAATGAGTCTTTGTTTTCCTTTGATTTTTGTTTCTTTTCTCTCATTCTCATGCTCTCTCCCTCTCTTTATTTTTCTTATATGTGCTTTCTTTCTCCCATCCACTGCCGTCTTCTCCTCTTCCCCATCACATTGCCACCATTGTCTTTGTTCCTCTGTCTTGCCTTGGTGACTCTCTTGGCCCACTATGTCAATGCTGTCTCCTTGTTTCCTCCTTCTATCAGTACATATGTTCCTCAAAACATGATCATTATTGTTTTCAGATCATGGCGATGCAGGTTCATGCTTGCACTGCTAAAGCAAGCGTAGTGATTATGGTGATTTATCAGAGAAGCTATTAGCAGTATCTGCCATCGGTTTGAAACTATAGTACATGCAACTATGCATGAGCCATGAGTGACATCATCCTTTATGTTATTCTGTTTCATTCTCTTTCTAAATATGATATCTGTGACTAGTTCTGGGTATCTAGAATCTTAACCTTGGCTATTTTGAGAGAACTTTATGTTTTAAAATGAACTATATAGAGATGCATTGTGTGTCTATGTTATTTTGACCTTTGCTTAGCTAGCTAAGCAGCTACGTTTATTTGGTCTGGCAAATTTGCATAAGCCAACACTCTTCTTAGTTTTCCAAAGAAATAAAAATTCTGTATAAAATTGAATCGTACATTTGTCTAAATCTTTCTTGTAAGTGTTGTTTTGAACTTCTCTTTATTCCTTTTTCCTAGGACATGGGAAGTTTGAGACTATGGGAACGCTTGGAATTTCTGGTATGCTTATGGTTACTGCAGGTGGGATTGCCTGGCATGCCATTGATGTTCTTCAGGTATCTACTTTTTGCTGTCACAGTAGTGTCTGTCAGATCTGAATATATTATTTCATTTGCACCACTAAAAGGGAATTGACAAGTAAAGTAGTTTCACTAAAGCAATGCTTGACAGAGGCTAGCTTGTGTTGCTCTTACTGTTAAATATTATTGAATTTATACACTAGGTGTTTTTATGTTTAGAAACAGAAATCATGTTCTTTTTTAATTTAAATTGACAATTATCATCTACATATTGCTCATACAGATTCCCTTATCATTTTCAGGGGCTTCTAATGTCAACCCCTGATATGACCTCTCTGTGTCTGAACCATGACCATCACATTCAAGGTAGTGGGGGCCATCAACATGGAGTAGACTTGGATCATCCATTTTTAGCATTGAGTATGACAATCATATCAATATCTGTTAAAGAAGGGTATGTATGATATTATACATAATAGTTATTTTGACATAAATAGGAAGTCATAGCTACATCAACAAATAACTGACTACTTGACTTGATAAATAGTAGTATTAGAGAATGTAATAACAGCAGGATAATAAAATAATAATCTCAGGTTTCAACTCATCAAGCTTTAAGACATATAGTTCCAAGGCAAGTCGCCAAATTCTAAGTCAGAGCCAAGTTATGAATTTCCAACTGAATTTCAAGGCACCATGTATTGAAGTGTTTTATAACAAGTGCCCTTGTAAATTGAGTCTATTAATTGTTGTTGAGAGTTGAAGTGATTGATTAGGTAGGTGACGGTTGAATACTTGATGTACAAATCATCTATGAAAGAAAAAGGGGAAGGGGAGCTTTGGGGGCAATCTTGAATTAGTCATCTAACTTTTTGTAATTGAGCTCTTAGCTCTTAGTCATTGCAAGAAAGGAAAGAGAGACTCTTTTCCCTTATCTCAAAGACTCTCACCCTCTTCTCCTTGTTTGACATCATTTAGTTAGTGGCTGAACCTTGCTGCACTCTTATGGCAAATAGAGGGGTTAAGGGCAACATGAGAGGAATCATGGATAGAGATGAAAGGTTTAAAGAGGTTTAAGCTTTAAGAAGTTGAAGAGTTTACCATGCACCTTGAACCTCAAGAAGTTTGTGACTAGAAGTTTAAGCTATGATTATGCAAGTGACGAATAAAAAAATGCCCATCCTTTTGCATCCAAAAAAGCTATGAGAGAGTCCACCACAAAGAGATTTCTTTGTGCAAATGACAATATCAGAATCAATTGGTTAGGGTTCTATTATCGACCTCGACTTGAAGAGTTTTTCAATTGGCTTAGTGTTTTTGAGAATAAATACAAGTAGATACTCAATAATTGAAGAGTACAATTGATTGCTACTAGACTTCTGAGGTTATGCTTCAATTTGGTTGGACAACATGCAAAAGAATTGCTTTTGTAAAGGAAAACTTAAGATTTCATCTTAGGAGAAGATGAAAACTCACCTATGTGAAAATTTCCTACCATCAGATTTTGCTAAAACTCTATTTTCACAACTCAACAATCTTGAACAAGGATTCAAATCCATTTTCGACTACAATGAAGAATTCTACAGGTTGATGGTCCGAAATATAACTCAAGAGATGGAGGAACAACTTGTGGCATGATATATTGGAGGATTAAGTGTAATGATTTGTGACGAAGTGGAGATGGATCAATTATGGTGGTTGTCTATGCTTATCAATTGGCATTGAATGTTGGAGCAAATTTAGGTAGAAATAGAGTAAAAGGGTGTGCTAATGTTTGTTTATGTTCCTCTTCTAAAGAACAATCTTATTATAATAATGCTAGTGCATCAAAGGTTATAAGGACTATGAAAAGTACAATTAAGCAAACTCCCACTACTTGCATTGTATGGCAATTGCATGAACGAGTGGGACATTACATGAATGAGTTGCCCAAAAAGACGAGCAGATCTATGAGTAAACTTTATGGAAGAAGAAGATGGTAAGGAGTAAGTTGAAGATTTTGGAGAACCAAAATATGATGAACTTGATGAGGCTTCTGAAAAGATTGCACCAGATGAAGATGAGTGCTTAGTAATTCATAGAGCATCTTTTCACTTCAAGAAAACATTCTGATGAGGAATAACTACAAAACAATTTTTTCAGTATGCATTGCAAGTCTAAAGGTAAGGTTTTCTCTGTTGTTATCGATAGTGCTAGTTATGAGAAAATTGTCTCAATACATGGTGATATCTGATTTCATGGTTCAAGAAAGGCAATGAGCGTTCCTCATACAGTGATGGCTAAATTTGAACAATTCAGAGACATCCCACCTGAAGAACTCCTCAATGGTCTGCCTTCTCTAAGGGACATTTAACATCAAATTGACTTGATTCCAAGGGCAAGCTTCCCCAACAAAGCTCACTATCAGACAAGTCCTCAAGGGCATGAGGACTTGCATGTACACAGATTTATCAAACAAATGTGCGAGAAAGTTTAAGCCCATGTGGCTTTCCAACTCTGTTCCAAAGAAGGATGGAACTTTGTGTATGTGTATAGATAGCCAAGTTATTAATCAAATCACCATCAAGTACAGATTTTTTATTCTAGAGTGGATAATATATTCGATGTGCTTGCTGCTGCACAAGTATTCTCCAATGTCGATCTTAGAAGTGACTAATCAGGAGACAAATGGAGTACAACTTTCAAGACTGATGAAGATTTATATGAATGGCTAATTATGTCATTTGGGCTTTTGAATTCTCCTAGCACCTTCATGTGGTTAATGCTCAAGTTATTCGTCCTTTTATTGAAAACTTTGATGTTGTTTATTTTGATGATCTTCTTGTTTTTGGTCACAACAAACATAATTATGTTGAACGTATGAGAAATATCTTAACAACCTTGAGCAAAATATCTCTATACAAAGAAATGTTCCTTCATGACCTTTGGCCTAGCCAGGCTTTATTCTAACACTTGCAGGTATCTAAGTGGGTGCATATAAGATCAAGGTGGTTCACACTGATCACTGATGTCTCCATAAGATTCCAAAATTTTCACTGATTGACATCTTTCTATTGATGACTCATTTGCAATTTTAGTACTATTGGAATCTCTTTGACTGATCGCATGAAGCCTTTAAATTTTCACTTGAGGTAGAAAACAGTTTTCAACTACTGAAAAAGTGAAAATTTCCATTATTCCCCTTGTATCACCAAATTTTTGTGAAATATTTGATAATTGTGTTGTTTCTCATTTGGGCATTGGTGAGTACATAGCTAAGAATGTCATTTGATTGCATTATTTAGTGTAATGTTCAATAATAGAAAAGTAATTATTCAACTTATGATATAGATTTTTATGCCATTGTTCAAGCACCTCAACGTTGGAGGTCTTACTTAATTTACAGATAATTCATCTTAAAGATTATAACTTACAGATAATTCATCTTAAAGATTCTAATCATGAAGCTCTTGAACATTATAAATTGTCGAGCAAATGTAAATCGGTGGTATGCACTATGCAAGATGGTAGTATTTTTTTACAAGAGCACATATTTGTCTTGTAACATAAAAAATGAAAATTGAAGTCAAGTAGTTGACGAACTTGGTCGCTGAGTTGCATTTTTTGTCACTATGAGTGTTCAGCTAGAACAATTTGATACTATAAAAATCATCTATTTCAATGATGAAGGTTTTGGAGAAACTTGGTAGCAATGCAAGAATTGTCATCACAAATACTATGTTATTTAAGATGGTTTTCTTTTTCAAGGATTTTATCTTTTAGTCCAAAATGGTCTATTGGTGAGTAGATTATCAAATAATTACACTTTGATGGGCTGGAAGGTCATTTTGGAAGAGATAAAATTGTTGTTCTCATTAAAATAAATATTTTTGGCCTATAATTCCTAATGATGCTCATTATGTGAAGAGATGACAGCCATGCCAAATTGGTAAAGAACCAAGCTCAAATTCTTACTGTATATACTCCACTACCAATTTATAATGCTCTTATAAGATATTGACATGTATTTTCAGTTGGATTGTAAAAATCCTAGAGGTAGAAATTCTATTTTTATTGTTTTGAAATGACACATTTCATTCATATGCAAAAAGACCATGGATGCGTATTATATTTGCTCATCTTTATTTTAATGAGATTAGTTAAACTATATGAAATTTTTAAATATCACACTAGATAGAGTCACCAAATTTCTTAGTTACTTTTAAAGAAGTTTATAGAAGAAAACTGAGACCAACTTATAATGTAGTAGTGTTTACCATCCTCAAAGAGATGGTTAAACTTAAGTTGTTAATAGAACCTTATGAAATCTACTACGATCATTTTGCTAAAAAAAATAGCAAAACAATGGGTTCATGCTACCTAGAGAAGAATTTGCCAATAGTTATATGGTTAATCTAATTGTTCAACAAGAGTATTGTTTATGGTCATATTCTATATCAGTATCTAACCAATGTGTGATGTATCACTCTAAACGATACGTTCTGAGTGGTACGTATTGGCCCACTAGCTGACCGGTATACGGACCCTCGTTTCGTGTGATAAGTAGGAAAAGAATCAGGTTTCAGTTGGTATAGGTGATGTATTGATTGTTACGGTTGAAACTCGTTGTATCGGTTGATACGGTCGAAACTCATTGTATCTGCTGATACTAGTAAGTACTAGTCAGAAATTGATTGATATTGATCGAAGTCAAGTCAAATTGACCCTATTGGTCAAATTAAAGATTGGGGCTTTAAATCCCCTCCTTCCCCCTTCTTTCACTCTCACTCACTCTCATTCACTCTCCTATTCTTCCTCTCTTTCTTACTCTTTCTCATATTCCCATTTATGATTAAAGTTATTGATTTGGATAAAAGAGGGACTGAAACTCAGGATCTAGTGGAATTTCTCTCCAATCTGAAGGTGTTTTAATGCACATTTTACGAAGATTTAACATGATTAAGATTATTCTCTTGCATTAGTCCCAATTTCTCTCCAATTTAACATGATTAAGATTATTGTCTTACATGTAAGCTTAAATTGGGGGTATTTATGGTTAATCACAACCTTATTCTTTTATTTATGCCTCATATACTCTCCATTCTTAATTAAATACAATAAAATTGCCATTAAATTAGGATCGAAGAGATAAAAAAAATATTTTGTTTGAATTTTCATCATTTTTTAGTCTTCATCCGAAAATCGTTATGTACCAGCACCCTGCATGTTGGTATGCCGGTCTGCCAATACCATTGGTTGGCATGGTACGACAGTCTTATTTGAACCTTAATACCAAGGTTTGCCATACAGAGCGGTAAGGCCCCGTACCGGGCTGTACGTATTGGTCCGCCAGCTGATTGGTACGCGGACTGCCCACTACCGGGCAGTATCGTTGAAATCGATCGTCGACGGTCGATTTCGGCCATTGGTGGTCGATTTTGATCGGTATTAGCCGAGGGAGGGAGAAGGAAAAAGAGGGAGAAAACTGGTTCCACCACGCGATTCGTCGTCAGCCGGCGATTCCTTCTCCCCGCGCGGGGAGAACGAACAAGGCGACGTCGCTCTTTTGTTTTCTTAATTTATATTATATTATATTTATATTTATATATATTATATTATAATATAATATACCGAGCGGTATGTCCTATGCATACCGCTTGGTATCGGGTACCATACCGTACTGAGATGAATTCGGTACGGACTAGTATGGAAAACCTTGCTTAATACTATACTTATCACCATTATCAACCAGAGAAGAGGATTATGCAATCATCATGTCAAAGATTCATAAGGAAGTTGGAAGCTAGTAATGAAGTTTACAAAGAAAGTGTCAACGAGCATCATCATATGAAGATTTTTGAAGAATGATACCTTGTACATTTCTATTATGAGAAAAAAAAACATTTTCAAGTAGGAATTTACAACAAACAAAAAAAAGTTTGGTCTATCAAGCGAATTAATGATAATGCCTAGAAGATAGAACTTTCTTCAGGTATTCATACTTATTCAACATTCAGCATTCAAACTTATGAATTTATCATGACAACAATGATGACTAGCGGATAAGTTCTTTCTCATCAAGAAGGATGATATAGTGCATAACTAGATTTGGGATAAACAGTCGTATTGGAGATTATAAATGACAAGGTTAGATAATAAAATGATAATAATCTCAGGTTTCAAGTTATCAAGACATGTAATTCCATTGCAAGTCACACGTCAAAACTATTAAGTTCCATGGCAAGACATCAAGTTCCAAAACCAATTTCCTTCCAAGTTCCAAGGCACTATGAACCAAGTGTTCTGTGACTTTTGTCCTTGTAAACTGAGGTATTGAGAGTTGAAGTAATTGATTAATTACATGGTGGTTTAGATTTTTGGTGTACAAATCACCTATAAAAGAAGAGAGAGGGAAAGGAGCTTTTAGCTCCTAATTATTCCAAGAAAAAAAAGAGAAGTTTCCTTTTCCCTTATCACATATACTTTTGCACCCTCTTCTCCTTGTTCCACCTCACTACTAGTTAGAGTTTGAAAGGATCAATCCATATAGTTTGCTTCCTTGCCATATAGCCTTGGAAAGTAGAATGTGAGTTGGTGCAGTGTAACTGAATTTCCTGGGCCAAAGGAATAAGACAAATCTTTTGTTTATCAGTAATGTTTAGCTGTTGGTTCATGGTTGCATTTTCATATTCATTACAGATGAGTAAAACAAGTAACTTTCGGGGAGTTTTTTGCTTGAAAAGCAGGATAATGTCTTAGTTGGATGTCTTCTTTTTTTTATTCTTTTCTTAAACCAACAACTGTGATGCAGTCTGTCAGAATTTGTTCTAGGACGAGAATATGATTTTTTGTATTATGTAATACACCTGTGGAAATTTGCTAAATATTCAGACATATTCTTACCACCAGTCATTTTTTGTTGGTGACAATAGACTCTATTTGATAACTAAAAGAGCTGGGGAAAAGGAAGGAAGTGAATTGTTGAAGGCAAATGCATGGCACCACCGTTCTGATGCTGTATCATCTGTGGTTGCTCTTGTTGGGGTTGGTGAGAATCTTTTAACAATTTCATAATATTGAAATGGAATTAAGTTTTCCTGTCATTTCCTTGCTATAGTTCTTGATTATTGACCTTTGATCATTTTACTTTACAGATCATTCCAATGAACTTGAGTTTTACAATTAGCAGCCATCTGTGAAAAACATATGGTGACATACATCTCAGTTGTATAAATAAAAAAGGGGGGGCCATTGCACAAGTCTCCTGCTATTATAGGGTTTAGGGACAGTCAAATGTACATGGTCTTACCTCTGCGTCCAGAGAGACCTTTTTCTATAAAGTGGTCCTTAGTTAGATTGACTCTTGTTTTGCCTTTTAGACCACAGGAAACATTGCTTTATGTCAGAAGGAAGTCAACCAGGTTTAGGGTTGTTGGGAAGAGGTTCAACGTCGTATACAAAGATCAAACCCATGTTGAAGATAAATGGGCAGTGCTCTAAACATGGGGGATGAAGTGGTCCAATTTAGATCATTATATATATCAAGCAAATGTAGGCTTAAGGTGGATCTAAGAAAGTCGATCAGTGTTGAGTTGGTAAGGGGTGTCTCATGCAACACTTGTAGGATGCTTCTTGCATATGTATACCTCTTTGAATTATATGATTTCTTAAAGTTATTGAAATGACAATATAGTTTTAGGATACCTAAGAGATATTTCTTGTGGATCTTCGTTTGGATGTTGACTTTTGCTTTTCATCATTTGTTTTTAACATCTACACACTTATTAAATGAGATTAGATAAGTTGATATATTGTTTATATTAAGCATTAGTAATAATGAATTAAAGTTATCTCACTGCTTTCATCTTAATATTTATTTCTTATCTTCATAGGTTTTGAAGTAAGACGTTACTGAATATTTTTCATAATGAATGTGTTAAAATGCCAGCTAATTACTTGTATTATTTATCATGGTACTAAATATTTTTCATCTTAATATTTAGTTCCTAACACTATAAATCAAGGTTTGATTTATCAGTCCGTACCGGTACTGGGCAGTATGCACAGTGTGTACCACCCAGTATATTAAAATATTTTATAATATAATATTAATATATTAAATATATTAAAAAAAGAAAAGAAAGGGGCGACATCGCCTCGATCTTTTCTCCCCGCGCGGGGAGACGTTCCGTCTCCTCGCGCCGGAGAAAAAGTGGGCGAGGGCACTCGCCCGGCGACGGTTGATCGAGGAAGAAAAAGGGAAGAAGAAGAGGAAAAGAAAAAAAAAACAAAGAGGGGAATAAAGAATACCTCGCCAGCGCCGTCCTCGCCCGCCTGCCGTCGCTGCCCGTGGGTCGCATGCGGCCGCGACCGCGGCCGCTTTTTCTCCCGCACGAGGAGACGGAGCGTCTCCCCGCGCGAGGAGACAGACCGAGGCGACGTCGCCCCCCTTTCCCTTTTTTCTTAATATTTTAATATTTTTAATATTATATTATATAATATTATATTATAAAAAATTATATTATATTTTAATATCCGACAATATGTCGGTACACCGGTACGGATCGGTAAGTAAAACCTTGCCTGATACAACCTCCACCTTTTTCATCTAGATTTGGGATCGGCATTGGCGGTGTTTTAGATTAGCAACAATATATGCAAAAATTTTATGTTGTTAAAATAAGAATATTGAGATGGGTGTATAGAGTTACTAGGAAAGGTAAGAAAAGAAATATTTCTATTTATGAACAATTAGGTATCGCCTTGATAGAGGATAAGATGAGAGAATCATTTAAGATGATATAAACATATGCTTAGGAGACCTACAAACGATAGTTAGAAGAGTTGAAATGATTAATGTTAGTGATGCGAGGAGAGATAGTGGAAAACCTAAAAAGACTAATAGAAACTATAAATAGAGATTTAAATATTTTAAATTTAATTAAACAAATAACATTTATAAATTTAAATGGTAGCAAAAGATCCATGTAGTCGGCCTAAATAGTTGGGACTTACGACTTTGTTGTTGTAAAGATATATTTTTTTATTATTGTATTTCAGTCGCATATATTTTCATTTTTTAAATATGAAGTATCAATGTATCTACTGTTGAACTTTGATTTTGATGATGATCTACATAATTAATGATTCTATCATTTATGGTTTCAACTTTCAGTTTAGGTCTATTCCAATTTGGTATACCACACCCATACCAATCCGTTATTGGACTATCAAGTTTGACTTCTACTAGCATACTGTCATAAGATATGTTGGTACATACCACTAGAAGGATGGAGGAGGATGAATGGAGGAGGATGAATGGAGGAAGAAGAGGAGATGAAATATATGACAGGAGAAAGAGTACAGTGACGTCACGAGGTGCTCACCTAGGCACCCACATGAAGCGAGGCAAGGCCTGAGCACCCGATAAGTGAACTAGGGGAGTGACTTCAATCGGGCATAGCCTAGGTGTTGGGCTAGCCAAGTGCCCACTTGATTTAAATCAACTTGGATCAAGTCAATTGTGAGTGATTCTGATTCGATTGAACCAAAATGAAATAATGCCAACACACTGATCCCTCCCTCCCCAAACCAGGACCCACCCGTGCAACAAGCCCTAATCGCATAGTAGGTCTTCTTCTCTAGCGACTGTGGCATTTTCCTCAGCGAATGACGGTCGTTTTCCTATCTATCGACAAATTACCACAGACTTAGCTGGTTTTGCCTAAGTCATGTGGCACCCTTGCGTGTCCGTTCGTAAAGGGTCAGCCTTCTTGAAACCTCTTATGATTCCTTAAGGACCTGCAAAAGAGAAGACGGATTAGAGGAAGCGTTTAACTTGAGATCCCACAAGCAGTTATTTCATCAAACACTTGATAGACAATGCAAATTACAAGCATAAACTTCACAAGCTTTAAAAGTTCATACGACAAAGGGTCCATGGTGGTCTGTCATGGCCTCTACGCTATGACTGCACACAACCTGCATTTACAAAATTGAAACGGCCATAAAAGCCAACCAAAATAGGGCTATCAAGCCTACTACAGGCCCTCTACATGCTGTGCAAAGCATGAATAAAACCGAAAGACACAAACATGCATGAATATTATTTCGAACACCCTGTTTACAACTTTGTCTATGACATTCTCCTCTACTTATTCCTTCGACGTCCTCGTCGAAGCTTTTGCGGATACTATATCTCCACGCCTTTGCTGAATCCATGGTTCGCATTACCGGTTTGTACTAGTATACCAACTAGCTGTCGGTACAATATGTACCAAGTTGTATCGAGCATACCAACACACAATACACTAGGGTATATTGATGTACCACCCATAACGGTCCTCTATCGGGCCGGTATGTACCGCCCATATGGAGCATTATTCTTCGATACGTCAAACTTTGGCTGAATCTTCAATCTTTTGCTTCAGTTACAACGTGCCTCTTGGCTCCCAATTGCTCTTCACCGTTGTTGTTGAGTAGTCAAAATTTGATCCGCCATGTTGCTTCAACTTGCCAATGACTCTGACTCTAGTGTGGGATTGATCTAGTTGTGTTGATCTTTGCTGGTTCTTGTGGATTCTTCCAATGAAGGAAAAGACCTAGTTATGTGTCAGTCTCTTAAGTCTCACGCCACTTGAACTGAGTGGATGCCTGTTGGAGCTTTAATAAGTATCGCCTCGCAGACTTTGAAGTTTTTGAGGTCTTTCCTCTACAAATTTTGCCTCTCTAATCCTCTTCTACTTAGTTGTCGCCTCCAAGTAGATTCGCATCACTATCGTTTTTTATCACCATTTTGTTGGGAAATGAGGCGGACAATTTGCTCGCAGTAGAACCAATAACCATGGGTAAGGATTTGACAACTATTATCTTTCAGTAAGTTCCTTTGAGGGGTCTTTGAATATGTGTAGAGCTCATTTGTTGGATAATAAGAGAACTTAAGCACTCAATTTCGCCTATTCTCTTAAGAGTTGAGAAGACAAATGTTACTTTACTTTACCTGCTTTCTTGAAGGTTGTACTACATGCATCGAGCTAGTTATTAGCTCGATCCTGCTCTTTGCTCACACTTCTGAAGCACCCGAAGTGTTTGCACTCCTTACATTGAGTTAGCCACTCAGATTCGCCTCCTCATTGCCATTGAACTTCTAGAATGCAAGAAGTTTTGCCCAAAAAAAGAAAAATTTCACTTCGATTTGGAGCAAGTCTTCGATAGTTTTTGGACACCTCTGAGATTGTACCATCTTCTCCATCATTCTATTGCTTACTCTGAGTAGAAAATGTACAACCTACTTTGTTCTTTAGTCGAGCACTCCTGCATCGACCCGAAGTCCTCCATTTTCGGCTATTTTGATGAAACGCCCTTCGACACTGGTCTTACGAAGTTCCTTAGCCTCTGCTCTTCAACCTTGTTTCGGTACTTAGAGTTTGTCTCTACATTTTCTACCTCCTTGGCCCCTTTCATGACTATACACTCTCCCTCCATGAGAGGAAGGGATCTATGACTCCATAGAAGTCTCGCCTTTGCGGTATCATGACACTGCCATGCCCATTGGCATACTATTTGTTTCTTCGCACTATGTCCCTCTCTTCGTAATCGGTAAATTTGTCTTTATAGCACTGTCGCACTCCTCCGTGTCCACTTTCATTCTAATAAACGCTTGGTTTTAGATAGCTAAGTCTCTCTAGACTCGTCATCGCTTCCTTGCCCCTTTCGATCACCTGCTTTAACACTTCTATGTACACCAAGCAATTTCCCTTGGTCGATGGAAAGATAAATTGCAACTCCCATGTATGGCCTCTACCATCATATTATAGAGCCCGAGCTAATTCTGTTCCCCTTTACATCATTGGTAGCAACATTTGCTCACTCGACCTTGTTTGTCGGGCTCCCTTATGCGAGTATGAGTTATGGAGCAGTCCAACCCTCCAGTTGCCAATCATACCTCTGTATGATCAAGTCCCCCCGTGGGACTCATTGGTACTTGCACTCGAAATCCCCCTTGATGGTATATAACCCCCATATGCTAATAATCAAGTCTCTTGTCTGGTGTAAAATTTGATATACGCACAAAAGACCCGCCTCTGCGGTATCATATTATTCACTCCTTTAATTCATAGCTCTTCTTGTTGTGTTGTTCATCGAAGTGGAGCTTCCAGTAACTCTCGATCATACCCTCGTATGATCAAGTCCCTCACAGGACTTCTCCCATATATATCGTATTGCCTCGAACTGTTCCATCATAATTTGCTGCACCCTATCGCCTCCTAGTGATATCTCTATTATAACTTGATATTTGTGGGATGAACTTGGATTGCGATCTCTCCATATGTGGCCTTGCCAACACATCGTAAGGCCTTCGCCACCTTTGATTATGTTCACTTCTTTGTCAATCGACCTTCGTCCATCCGCTCTTGGGTCATACGTCATACGTGGATGAAGCATAGTTCCATGACAGTCTGTCATCTAACAGTGAAGTCTATCGACTTCATTAAAATTGGTGCACTATTGTCTAGATCCTAGGCCCCTTCCCCCAACACAATCTCTGCTGCGCACAACTTTCTTTGCGACAACTCAAATGGCAACATTACGATATATTCTTCAAGAGTTCCCATATCTGTGTCCTCTGGTCTTGTGCCAAGGCCTTCTGACTCCAACTTTGCCTCCACAAGTTGAGTCGCCTTAGTTTTTCCGTCAAATGCTTCGTTGAGATAAGATGCATGTGCCTCGAAGCTCCCTTCAACTGTGGCACTATGCAAGATGAGTTCGCTCCATCAGAACAAGGGATCATAGAACAACATGAATTCGCTTTTATCTTTCCTAGATATCTGTCTTGTTGGAGTAACTTTACTCTTTGCATCTAGTTTTGGATACCACCATCCTCTTGGACTACTCCTTGTTTCTAAACAAACTATGCATTGTTTCACTACCGCAAATACACTTGCTAGATTGCGACTCTTCGCCAATACAACCTTTACTACACCCCTTAAGGCCTAGCAACGTACTGAACTTATGAACTTACCGCACACTTCAGCCTCTTATGGGTGTATCCTTCCCATGCCGAAGAGAGTTTCAATGCTCCATGGTGTCCAGGCGCCTTGGGTGGGCCACAGACAGTCCCTCGTCTACGCCCTTATATGAGTACCAAATTCTTCGAGTTAGCAATTCCCCTTACCTTTGTGAACTTTGCACAACTATTTGGGTCACCGAGCAACCCATCCCTCTGATAGAATCCCGGAAGGAGCTCTATAGGATTTGATCTTCGAGGGGGATCAACCCTTGGAACACTATAGGGGTTCCTCCCTCTTAGGGTCGGCCAACAAGGCTGAAAATAAAAGATGTCTTGCTTGATTAAAAGAGGAGGCTACAAGCTTATATAGGCTCAAAATCCTAACCCTAGGTGGGTGTTGCCTAAGTGAAATTACCCTCTGGCCCCTCTTATAGTCACTCTGCCTTAATAGGGATGGGCGGCGGCTATGATGGCACCAAGGCCTCCTATGTCTACTAGAAACCGTGGCCGACCAACCTAGTAAAGGGGTTGGCGGCCAGTGAGCCCTAAGGCCCCAAATAAACCCTAGCCACCCTTCTTTATAGGATAGAAGTGACTAGGTGTGGTTTTATTACAATCTCATAGGGTTCTTATTGATTACTTCTAGGGTGATAGGACTCAACCCTGCTGGAGTCCTATCAAGCCTACTTTCTTTGAATCAGCCTTGTCCTCAAGGATGAGGATCCATGAATTCTGGGAAACGGGTCCTCATCTCCTCATAAGACTCCCACGTGGCATCTTTGGTTGGTAAGTTGTTCTATTGCACTAGTACTTCAGTTGAGGGGCGTCGGCGGCGCATCACAATCCTCCGATCAAGTATAGCTTGTGGTTGGGCTTGACTCTCGCCATTATTTGTAGTGCTCGTCAGTTGGGTTTAGGCAGACTCATGCTCTCCCAGTTTGGGCTTCAAGCAGGATACATGGAAGACGGGGTGGATCTTAGCGCCTTCTGGTAGCTTCAATCTGTATGCCATGGCCCCAATACACTCCAAGATCTAATATGGTCCATAGAATCGAGGAGATAGCTTTATCGATGCTCTAGTGTTGATTGACAACTACTTGTATGGTTGTAGGCGAAGGTAGACCCAATCTTCTACTGAAAATTCCTGCTCGCGTCGATGAGTGTCGGCTTGTTGCTTTATGCGGGCTTGGGCGGCAGTTGTTCTTTAGCAACTGCAGCAGCTTGTCCAATGCCTCATAGGGGGTACATTTGGTTGATGAATGATAGGTTGTGTTGTACCACCTTTCGGCCCAAGGAAGTCACTTTGTCCACTCTTTTGGCCGATCACTAGTGAAGCACCGTAGATAAGTCTCGAGGCATCTGTTCACCACTTCTATTTGGTCGTCCGTCTGTGGATAATAGGCTGTGCTGATCTTTAGTTGGGTGCCTTGTAATTGGAAGAGTTCGGTCCAAAATTTGCTTGTAAACACCCTGTCACGGTCGCTCACAATCGACCTTAGCATCCCATGTAGTTTAACAATATTTTCCACAAAGAGTTGAGCAATACTGGCAGCAGTATAAGGGTGTCTCACAGCACAAAAATGAGCATATTTTGTTAAACGATCTACCACCACAAAGATCATACTTTTACCTTGTGATAGTGGTAGCCCTTCAATGAAGTCCATGGAGATGTCAATCCATGCTGAGTCCGGTATAGGTAATGGCTGCAGCTTTTCTGGACTTGCCACTGCTTCACCCTTTTGCTGTTGGCATATATTACATTTAGATACATAATCACAAATATATCTTTTCATGCCTCTTCAAAAGAAGTTTTGCTTCACCCTCTTGTATGTTCTCAGAAATCTAGAGTGCCCTACTGAAGGTGAAGAGTGCATCTCATGCAAAATAATTTTGATGCAAGGGGAAGCAGGAACAATCACAATTTGGCCTTTGTAGCGTAGGTCCTTTGCATCCCAAGTGTAGTGGCCCATGGAACCCGGATCATTCTCCAATTTCTCTATGATTTCTCGGGTCTCGTGGTCGTTTTTCCTTTCTTCCCTAATGCCCTCGAGGAAGTCGGTGGAAGGAAGGGAGATGGCTGAAATTTTGGCTTGCTCCGGCAGCCGAGATAGAGCATCTGCAACAACATTCTCTTTCCCCTTTTGATAAACAATTTCATAATCAAAACCAAGGAGTTTTGTTACCCATCTTTGCTGTTCCGGGGATGATACTACTCCAAGAAGTATTTAAGACTTAGGTGGTCAGTCTTAATCGAGCGCCGGCCGATCAAGTAGGGTCTCCACTTCGTGACGACATGCATGATTGCGAGCATCTCCTTGTCATACACGGACATTTTATGGTCAGAGGGAGACAAGGCCTTGCTGGTATAGGCAAGGGGTCGGCCATCTTGTATTAGGACAGCTCCAATTCCAATTCCGGATGCGTCGGCCTCAATCACAAAAGGTCGGTTGAAATTGGGCAGCGCTAGGACCGGTGTTGTCGTCATGGCTACCTTGAGTTGTTCAAAGGCCGTGGAAGCTTTGTCCGACCACTGGAAGGAGTCTTTCTTCAGTAAGGAAGTGAGTGGGGCACTAATTTTGTTGTAATCCTTCACAAACTTCCAGTAGTAACCCTTAAGTCCAAGGAAGCCGCGCAACGATTTTACGTTCATAAGTCTCGGCCATCATTGCATCGCTTTGATCTTTGTCGGGTCTACCGCCACTCCATCCTCTAATATAATGTGCCCTAGTTACTCCACTTTACGCTGTAAGAAACTGCACTTTGATTGTTTAACATAAAAAGTATTCTCTCGAAGAATTGTTAGAACAATTTGTAAGTGCTGTAAATGTATATCAAGCGTAGTGCTGTAAGAGCTCGTCCACTACTGGTATAGGATATTTATCTTTGACGGTGATGGCGTTCAAAGCTCGGTAATCGACGCACATCCGCAACGTACCATCCTTCTTGCACACTAGCAACATCGGCGAGGAGTAGGAGCTGTAGCTTGGCCGAATTACTCCGGTGTCGAGCATCTCCTTAACGATGTTCTCAATCTCGTCCTTCTGCAAGTGAGGATAGCGGTACAGTCTTAAGTTTGCTAGAGGTTTGCCTGGAAGTATAGGGATGCGGGGATCATGCTGCAGGGTAGGGGAAAGTCCGTGCGGTTCAGCGAAAACGTCGGCGAATTCATCCAACAATAGGGTAAGCTTAGGATCTAAGATTTGCACGTTCTTCTCCTCTGATGGCTGTTGGATATGCATTAAAAACCCGCCATATGTCTTGTGCAAAACCTTCTCCATCCGTTGCGTCACAACGGTGGAGATATGACTTCCGCGCTTGCCTTGTAAGGTGACCTGTCTGCCTTTACAATAAAACTTCATGATTAACTTAGAGAAATTCCAGGAGATGTCACCTAATATTGTGAGCCATTCAATTCCGAGCACGGCTTCATAGTCGTCGATGGGCTTGAGGAAGAAGTCGGCTACCACTTCTTGGTCTTGTAGGAACAATTTCACCCGCGGGCACCGTTGGTCGCACTTAAGGATTCAGTCGTCGGTGACCTTTACATCGAACTTATTGCAACCTTCGATTTGGAGCGCCATACGTGCAACAACCTTGCTGTTGAGGAAGTTATTTGTGCTGCATGTATCTCTGAGAACAGTGATGGGTTGCTGTTTGAGAAGTCCCCCAACTTTCATCGTTTGCGGGTTGGAGTAATCGGCTAGCGCGTGCATTATATAGTTGGCCGATTGGGGCTCTTCCTCTGTGGCTTCATCTTTGGGTTTGAGGCTTTCTTCATATGGTTCGATGTCCTCATCCTTTATTGGTTCAATCACGAGGAGCCGTCCTTTTTTGCAACGATGATCTCGGCTCTATGGTTCATCGCAGTGCCAACACAACCCCTTGCAGATCGTTCCTGAAGCTCATTTTTTGTTAATTTTTTTTGGTGTAGGGGCTCGGATAGCAATAGAGGGGGCTGAAGGCTTCGACATGGCTGGTCGGGAAGTGATCCTTGTCCTTCGTGCTTTGTGGTTCAGTCGTTCCTCTTGGATTCTCGCGAAGGAGATCGTCGCCATAAGAGTGTATGGTTGTCGTGCCTTTACTTTTTCTCGAATCTCCGACTTTAGGCCCTCAATAAAAGTCCCTAAGAGTTGCTTTTCAAACCAATCACAAGTTTGGTTAGATAATCGTTCAAACTTTGTTTGGTATTCTTGTATTGTAGAGGTCTGCCGAATCTTCGCCAAATGTCCGTCGATATTTTCATAATCGGTTGGTCCAAAGTGATTCAATAATCCCTCTTTGAATTGCCGCCAAGAGAGACCTCCATGGGTGTGCTCGAACCAATTGAACCACTGAATATCATCTCCTTCGAGGTGGATGGCAGCAATCTCCACCATGGTAGCATCGGCGGTTCAGTAGAACTGAAAATAGCACTTCGCGCGCGAGATCCATCCGATTGGGTCTCCTTCTTCCCATCTAGGGAAGTCTACCTTCATGCGTGGATTACATAGATCAGTGATGGTGCAACCTCGCTGTTGGGAATCATCTTTCCAATCTGAGGTTTCTCCTTGCTGCGATTTCTTTGGGCTCGGTGGTCGGCCCATGCTGAATTCAGCGAAGAGGGACCGAATCTTCTCTTCTATGTGGTTCTCAAAGGCTTTAAACTTAGCATTAATAGCCTCTTCAGATGCCATGGTATAGGCCTCTAGATCTGTGATGTTGAGGTCTTTCTTTTGTTGTCGGGTTAATGGCATGAGATTTTTTTTTTTTAGAGAGAAGGTGGCCGGTAGGGTAGGTGGATGGGTGGAGATGAAGGCTGCGGTTAGGGATGGTTTTTGAGGCTGATTGGGATCCGTTTAGGGTGCGGTTTGATAGGGTTCCTGGGTGGTGATGGTAGGGTTTGAAGATGAGAGGAAGAGTCCAAAAAACCGAAAAAGACAACAACCAAATTTGATGGAATTCGATGAAGAAAGTGCTATGTACGTGCTGTCCTACCGAACAGAATTTGCGTCGGAGAAACAATGAATTCTCAACGTAAATTCCAGAGGAAAATCCGCGGGAAATATGTAGAAATTTGTCAACAAATCCTTAGTTCAGATGTGGCCAATATCAGCAAATAGGTTCGACAAAATTTTGTCAGCATAACGGTAGGAAAATAGATGAAAAGATGGAACGCAGATTCTTTGTCGTAAAATTCCAGCAATACGTGACGAGGAATTGTAGCACAAAAAGGATTTTTTCCAGAGATCAATCTTAGATGAGAGTTAAGATGATCTATGAAATTGTGTAAAAGTTTCGGTCAAAATAGATGAACAATAGTTCAATTCCAAGAAGCAACAATCGACTAAAATTTTTCTACAGCATTTCCTCTTCACAATGATGATCACGCTTGCGACGGTAGAATTTTGCAGCGGAGAAAATATGGGAAAACTTCTTCAATGTGTAAGGCAAAGGGATTGCAGTAGTAAATAGGTGTGGGTGATTAAATTATACTAAATCTCTAGGTCAAAAGCATGGGGCAGCAGCAGATTGGTTTGATCTGCGGCTTGGGGTGGAAGATGGAGCCGCGTGTTGTAGCAATTATGGGAATTGCTTGGAAGGGTGGAGGCAGCAAAGATGGCAGTTGGGGCAGCAGGAACGCGGCTCTGATATCAGATGATAGAACCCCAGAAGGAGCTCTATAGGATTTGATCTTTGAGGGGGATCAACCCTTGGAACACTATAGGGGTTCCTCCCTCCTAGGGTCGGCCAACAAGGCTGAAAATAAAAAATGTCTTGCTTGATTAAAAGAGGAGACTATAAGCTTATATAGGGCTCAAAACCCTAACCCTAGGGGGGTGTTGCCTAAGTGAAATTAACCCCTTGCCCCTCCTATAGTAGCCCTGCCTTAATAGGGATGGGCGGCGGCTATGATGGCACCAAGGCCTCCTGTGCTTGCTACAAACCGTGGCCGACCAACCTAGTAAAGGGGGCAACGCCTAGTGAGCCCTAAGGCCCCAAATAAACCCTAGACACCCTTCTTTATAGAATAAAAGTGACTAGGTGGGGTTTTAATACAATATCACAGGGTTCTTATTGATTACTTCTAGGGTGATTAGGACCAAACCCTGCTGGAGTCCTATCACCCTCCTTGCATGTTCTTATCCTTTGCTAAGCGCGTTGCTTGCCTTGAACACTGTCAAGTTAGTTGCTAAAGTCGGTTCATAGCTTAAACTCAGCCATCCCTACCTTTGTGCCCTACGTGTTTTTCTTAGCTTGCTTGTCCTCGTGGTGCCTCTCGCACGAAGGGTTGGTTATTCCTCTGAATGCCAATCTCAGATGCTCGCTTATCTGAGCGATTCTTTTCCCTACATCTCTATGCTTGTCTCCCACAAACGGTCGTCCATGTTGGTTGCCCTTAACGCGGCCTCGCTAGGTCCCCCATGTTTGTATGCCAAGTGTTTCTAAGTGTGCTTGTCCCGCTTTGATGCCATCTGTCACAGATTTAGCTAGTTTTGTCTAGTCGTGTGGTACCCTTATGTGTCCGTTCGCAAGGGGTCAACCTCCCTAAAATATCTTACGGTCCCTTAAGGACCTATAAAAGAGAAGACGGGTTAGAGGAAGCGTTTAACTCGGGATTCCATAAGTATCATTTCAGCAAACACTTGATAGACAATGCAAATTACAAACATAAACTTTATGAGCTCTGAACAGTCATGTGATAAAAGGTCAAAGGTGGTCTATCATGGTCAAAGTTCCCCACAAGTGCCCAAATGGCATTGCTGCAAAACATGACAATGAACCAGCTCTAGACACTACCCCAAAGGCTCATTCAGCCATGTGTCACTCGAGTAGCTCCTAGGTGTTGTGCTGGCTGACACTCCATATCACTTTGCAGAGCTAGAAAACCCCCAAAATGACTGCCTGGATGGTCTATTTCTGGGCAGTTTTGCTTCTGCACAACGACTACACATAACCTACATTTACAAGACTGAAACGACCATAAAAGCCAACCACAATAGGGCTGCCAAACCTATTATTGCAAGCCCTCTGCATGTTATGCAAAGCATGAACAAAAGTTAAAAAAACACATACATATTTGGATATTAAGTCGAACACCTTATTTATAGCTTTGTCCATGACAGAACGACAATGGCAGTATCTTCCTTTGATTAGCTCTTCCTCATTCTTTGGTACCTCCTCTCAGCGGTGACGGTGCAATGCAACACCTTTCCTCGATATCTCCTCTCTTTTAGCTCTCTTTCTCCATTTCTCTGGTGGTGCAATACCCCCACCCCCTTTTTACTTGCTCGTACCCATGCATCGAAGGCGTCTTGTCTCCCTCCCCGTTTGGTACCTCCTCTCGGCAGTGACGGTGCAATACAACGCCTTCCCTCGATATCTCCTCTCTGTTAGCTCTCTTTCTCTCCATTTCTCTAGTGGTGCAATGCCCCCATGATAGGACTCCAGCAGGGTTGAGTCATAATCATCTTAGTACTAGTCAATAAAAATCCTATTAGATTGTAATAAAGCCACTCCTATCTTATAAAGGAGTATGACTAGGGTTTAGATTAGCCCTTAGGGCTTAGTAGCCACCTCACCCCTTATTGGGTTGGTCGGCTAGGGTTTCCCCCTGCTTAGGTCGGCTATAGAGCCACTTAGCCGCCCCCTGTTCCTATTAAGGCAGGTTGGCTATAGGAGGGGCAAAGGGGTAATTCTACTTAGGCAAGCACCCCCTTAGGCCAGGGTTTTGATCCCTATTTAAAGATGTAGCCCCCCCCCCTCTTGAATCAAGCAATTATCAATTTTATTTCAGCCTTGTGCCGAATCTAGGAGGGAGGAACCCCTACAGTGTTCCAAGGGTATCCCCCTCAAGGATCAAAATCTATAGGGCTCCTTCTGGGGTTCTATCATCTGGTATCAGAGCCGCGTTCCTGCTGCCCTGTAGCCATCTCAGTCGCCTCCACCTTCCCAAGCAATTCCCACAATTGTTACGACACGCGCCTCCACCTTCCACCCCAGCAGCATATCAAATCAGTCTGTCGTTGCCCCTGCGTTTGATCTGGAATTCTGGTATATTTTTATAACCCACGCCTCTTTAATACTACAAGATCCTTCATATTATACGTGGGAGAAGTTTTCCCAAGTTTTCTTGCTGTAATTTTTTACCGTCGCAAACATTATCATCGTTGTGAAGGCGAAATGCTGCAGAAAATTTTCAGCCGATTGTTGCTACTTGAAACCGAACTTTTGTTCATCGTTTCTGACCGAAATTTTTACACAATTGTCAAGATCAAGTTGGTTTTCATCTGAAATTGATTTCACGAAAAAGCTCATTCTGGAACCAGTTTTCTTGTACGATCTTTCACCATCACGCAGTTCTGGAATTTTACGACGAAGGAATCGGCCTTGCATCTTTTGCCCTATTTTCCTTGCGTTATGTTGCCAAAATTTCGTCAAAATTCCTACTGGTATTGACAACATCTAAACCAAGGGTTTCTGTATAATTTCCTTAAACTTTCCCCTGGAATTTACGTTGAGAAATCATCGTTTCTCCGACGCAAAAACTGTTTCAGCAGGACAGCACATCGCAGCACTTCTTTTCACCGAATTCTATCAGATTTGAGTGTTGTTTTCTGTGGGATTTCATACTCTCCTTTCCTCATTACCAAACCCTACCATCCTTACCAAAAACCCTTCAAAACCCTACCCTAAACCGAAACCAAACAGCCACCCAAATCAGCCCTAACCGCAGCTGCCCCCTCTACTGCCTTCCGAGCCCCCGCACCAAAAAAATTGACAAGAGACGAGCTTCGCGAACGATCGGCCAAAGGATTGTGTTGGCATTGCGATGAACCGTGGAGCCGCGAACATCGCTGCAAGAAGGGTCGGCTCCTCATGATTGAACCAGTGGAGGATGATGACAACGAACCATCTGAAGAAGGCCTCGAACCCGAAGAGGAAGCCACAGAGGAAGAGCCCCAACCGGCCGACTACGCAGTGCATGCGTTGGCCGGCTACTCCAATCCGCAAACGATGAAAGTTGGAGGACTTCTAAAGCAGCAACCCATCACCGTTCTCATTGACATAGGTAGCACAAATAACTTCCTCAATAGTAAGGTTGCTGCATGTTTAGCACTTCAAATCGAAGGTTGCAAGAAGTTCGACGTAAAGGTCGCCGACAGCCGAATCCTCAATTGCGACCAACGATGCCCGCGGGTGAAGCTACTCCTCCAAGACCAAGAAGTGGTAGCCGATTTCTTCCTCCTACCCATCGATGATTATGAAGCCGTGCTTGGGATCGAATGACTCAACGCTAGGTGATATCTCCTGGAATTTTTCTAAATTAATTATGAAATTCTATTGCAAAGGGAGAAAGGTCACATTGCGAGGCAAGCACGGGAGCCATATCTCCATCGTTTCGATGCAACGGATGGAGAAAGTTTTGCACAAAGCGTATGGGGGATTTTTGATGCATATCCAGTAGCCATCTAAGGTGGAGAATATACAAATTTCAGATCCTAAGCTTGCCCTCTTGCTGGATGAATTCGCGGACGTTTTCACGGAGCCGTGCGGGCTGCCCCGTAACCGGCAGCATGACCACCGTATTCCTATTCTGTCGGGCAAACCTCCAGCAAATTTGCGTCTGTATCCTTACCCTCACTTGCAGAAGGATGAGATCGAGAACATCGTCCAAGAGATGCTTGACAACGGGGTAATTCGACCGAGCTGCAGCCTTTACTCACCGATGTTGCTAGTTCGCAAGAAAGATGGTACGTGACGGATGTACATTGACTACCGGGCTCTAAACGCCATCACCGTCAAGGATAAATATCCTATCCCATTCGTAGATGAACTCTTGGACGAATTAAAAGGAGCCCGAGTCTTTATTAAATTGGATCTCCGATCCGGATACCATCAGATTCGGGTATGCACTGAAGATATTCTGAAAACTGCATTCCGCACGTATAACGGCCACTACGAGTTTCTGGTAATGCCTTTTGGACTTACGAATGCTCCTTCTACTTTCGAAAGCCTGATGAATGACATCTTCCGGAGTCTTCTACGTAAGTTCGTATTGGTATTCTTTGATAATATTCTCATTTATGGCCCTATGCTTGATATACATTTTCAGCACTTACGAACTGTTCTAACGATTCTTCGGGAGAATACTCCTTATGTTAAACAGTCAAAGTGCAGCTTCTTACAGTATAAAGTAGAGTATCTTGGGCACATTATGTTAGAGGATGGAGTGGCGGTGGACCCGACAAAGATCAAGGCAATGCAAGGATAGCCGAGACCTACAAACGTATAATCATTACGCGGTTTCCTTAGACTCACGGGCTACTACCAAAATTTTATGAAAGATTATGGCAAGATCAGTGCCCCGCTCACGTCCTTACTGAAGAAAGACTCCTTCTTGTGGTCGGATAAAGCCTCCGCAACCTTCGAACGACTCAACGCAGCCATGACGATGACGTCGGTCCTAGCGCTGCCCGATTTCGGCCGCACTTTGGTCATTGAGGCTGATGCGTCAAGAGTTGGAATTGGGGCTATTCTTATGCAAGATGGTCGACTCCTAATTTACACCGAGGCTTTCCCTACACTTCATACGAGGTTTTTACAGGAGATACTAATTACTACCAAATTTAAAATATGGTTGGATACAGGTCCATGGTACGAAAGAGGAGTAAAACTAGAAGAATTGCAATCCATGCTCACGCCAGATTGGGCTCTCATCAGCCTAAACCATACCAGAGGGCAGTCACAATTCTAGAAGAAAGATTGGCTATCACTAAAGACTAACCATATGGCTGCACATGCAAAGAAGAAACGACCTCCCGACAAACTTCAGAATGGATGAAAAATTGAAGATCAAGTTTTTCTACACCTCCAGCCCGATCAGCAGGAAACTCGAGCCTTAATGAAGTGGTCTCCCTATTTCTTTGGGCCTTGCAAAATTGAGGATCACATTGGGGCCCTAACCTGGAGATCAAATTCGCGCACCAGATCAAGATTATAGTTGATCCGCCAGGTATCCCACCTCAAATGAAAATTTAAAGAAGACGATTCAGCCCAAATCTTTCCAACTAACACCCCAACTCATGAGGAGGCCAAAGTTCAGTTAATGATAGCATGAGAGTCACATGAGTTGAAGATCTAGTTTCCAGAGTTTATGGACCCTTAGCCTTGAAGACAAGGCTGATCTGAAGAGGGCGGACTTGATAGGACTCCAGCAGGGTTGAGTCTTAATCATCTTAGTACTAGTCAATAAAAACCCTGTTAGATTGTAATAAAGCCACTCCTATCTTATAAAGGACTATGACTAGGGTTTAGATTAGCCCTTAGGGCTTACTAGCCGCCACACCCCTTACTGGGTTGGTTGGCTAGGGTTTCCCCCTGCTTAGGTCGGCTATAGAGCCACTTAGCCGCCCCCTGTTCCTATTAAGGCAGGTTGGCTATAGGAGGGGCAAAGGGGTAATTCTACTTAGGCAAGCACCCCCTTAGGCTAGGGTTTTGATCCCTATTTAAAGATGTAGCCGCCCCCCTCTTGAATCAAGCAATTATCAATTTTATTTCAGCCTTGTGCCGAATCTAGGAGGGAGGAACCCCTATAGCATTCCAAGGGTTGATCCCCCTCAAGGATCAAAATCTATAGGGCTCCTTCTGGGGTTCTATCACTCCACCTTTCTACTCGCTCGTACCCATGCGTCCGAGGCGTCTTGTCTCCCTCTCCCTCTCTCGTTCACATGGCTCTTGTCTACCTCTCCTAATCTTTCAATAACCCTCTCCACCTCTGTCTTTCTTTCGATAGTGTCAACATCCTTACCTTCCCTTGCCATCAGCCTCCCTCCATTGTCTTCCCCTATTGTTAACCGAACTGTTACTATTCTTATCCCCCTCCCTTGTAAATTTAATTTTTATTTATAATAGTTAATTCTTATAAATAATAATTCATGAATAGTGTTAATTATTGTACTTGAGACTACTAGAATTTTGATGTTAATCTTCTTTTATTTTGTTATTTATTCGTTGATTAAGATAATTCAATACTTTAATGTTTTGTAAACAATTAAATAAATATAGTTTGATATTTGGTGGTGATAATTTGAATATGAAATTATACAAAACTCATATTTTGCCTATTTTTTATTTTAATGATTGACTTTCTTAATTATTTTTTTATCGTGTTAATATGGGTTAAGGTCAATTTGAGCCTCTATAGTTTTGACTATAGATCACTTAAGCCCTTATGGTTTACTCGTATCTAAAATAACTCATGCAATTTAAAAAACGTAGCATATAAGCCCCTCCTGTTAAGTCTGAGTTAATAGACGTTAGAGTTTGCTTATGTGGCATACTGACTCATAATAAACTATTAATATAAAATGACACATGTAATTTAATTTTTAAAAAAAATATCCATTTTAGCCCTTGTGGTTTTGGTAAAGGACCACTTAAGCCTTTATGGTGTTACTCGTATCTAAAATAACCCCTTCTTTTTTAAAAACATTGCATATAAGCTCCTATTATCAAGTCTGAGTTAACAGTTGTTAGAGTCTGCTTACGTAACATACTAACTCATAATAGACCATTAATATAATAACATATGTAATTTAAATTAAAAAATTAAGACCACCATTAATGGTGGGAGGAGGCATCTTAGTGGAAGTGACCACCAGCAATAGCATCGAGCCGTTATTGTCTAGTAAGACGTCATACGAACGTAGCCTCTCCCGTGTTGGTGACGAGCTCAGGAGCTTTCGATCCTGCCTTAGGTGGATGTGCGTCATTCAGTTTGATGTTAAACACACAATAGTCTACTGGTCCCTCTTCCTCCTCTTGGGCATCTTCATTTCCACCGCCTTCCATTTTGTCCTCTCTTACGTCCCCACCTGTCGTGTCCACGACGTGGTGGTCCAGCTCTCCTTCATCTCTGCTTTCGACCTCTCCTACTTCTGCCTTTTCGCCTTCGTCCATCGCTACAGCCTCCACCGCTTCCTCTTTCTCGACAAGATGAAGCTTTTTTTTAAAAACTTAAATTATATATGTCATTATATTAATGATTTATTATGAGTCAACATGTCCCGTAAGCAGACTCTAACGTTAGTCAACTCAAACTTGATGAGAGGGGCTTATATGTTACATTTATAAAAATGTATGGGTTATTTTAGACACAAGTAAAACCCTAAGGACTTAAATGGTCCATGACAAAAAACCATATGGGCTAAAATAGACCTTTTTTTAAACTTAAATCGCACGTGTCATTACATTAATAGTTTATTATGAGTTAACATACCAGTAAGTAGACTCTAACGTCTGTTAACTCAGACTTGACAGGAGGGGCTTATATGCTACGTGTTTTAAAATACAGGGGTTATTTTAGAGACGAGTAAACCATAAGGGCTTATGTGATCCATGATCAAAACCATAATGACAAATGAATCTTAACCCTTCTTATATTGATGAGCGTATCACTTCATTCGAGCAAGCGCTAGCTCAAGCATTTTGGAACCTTAGCGCCTAGCACCTATGATAACACTGGAAAAGAGAACCAATGGGCAGCGGTGATGGCAACGAACTACGGGAGGTTGAGAAGAAAAGAAGAGGAAGAAGAGGAGTAGAGGAGAAGAAGAGGAAAAGAGGAAGAGGAGTACTGGGTGTGGGTGTCAAGTGTTGGGCGATAGCAGGTAAGTGGTGCTCTCCCTCACATGAGATATATCAAGGGGATGTGGGTCGATTTAAACATAAGCCTAAAGTAAATCCTGATCTGGCTTAGTCCAGGTCATGCATTGATCTTATACTACCCAGTAGTTTAGGTTCGACATTAGGCAGCCCGGTTCAATTCGCATCTCGGTTTATGCTTAGACATTCACCAGTTGGTATGGATCTGAGTTCCTTGGTATCAAGGATATGAAACCATTGCTACTTAGTGTAAATTTGAGAAAACAATCACACTTGAAACCTTGGTCGCTTTATCGGTCCGTACTGATGTATCGACCAGCTATCGGTAAGGTACGCATCGCTTTATCGGTCTGCACTGATGTATCGACCAGCTATCGGTAAGGTACGTACCAAACCATAACATATACCAAGACACGATACAATAGGGTATATCAACAAACCAATATGTACCGCCCATACTGGTGGTCCCTTGTTGTGGTAAAGTGTGGTACAACAAACCTTGTTTGAAACCAAGCATGTTGCATTACAATCAATAATTTTGCAAATCGTTCACATCCTACAAGAACTTAAAAAGATGCAAGTTTCATTATATAAGTTATCGACATCCTAAATTGAACAAGACAGCTGATGATTGCATAAAGTGGGAATCCACATTCAAAGAATAAGTTGTGAGCTACAACCTTTCAGAACTGACACGTTTGGTTATAATAACATCTTTGAATCAATTTAAAGGAAGGTGCTAAAGCCAACTCAAATTTATCAAGGTTAGTTGCTGAAGTTGGATAAGGGGCCCAATAAAGTATTCAGTAAACATGTACATGAAGCATAAATTTTTGGCTCATATTAAAAATTTTGCCAATTCAAAATGGATTCCTGGAATATTCGACAGCGGGTTCACCTCTAGCCAACTGTACAACTGCTAAAAGAACAATTCATCAAAATCTTGGCTTGGGCTAATTGGATAAAGATTTATAGAAGTGGTAGTGCTAATGGCAAAAGTGGGTACCATCACTATAGGCACTAATAGTGGGAGAACCATTTGTTTGAGCTGATCCACTGTGTAATAATAACACACAAAATTGGCTACAATTTGTGGCACCATTAGCCTTGCTAGTGCCTCGTTAACCAAGAAGCTTGATAAAATCCTGAAGCCAATAAAATTATTTTGGATTTGGTGAAGATTTCATTAAGGTCAATTTTCGCTCTTATGGTTTTGGCTATGGACCATTTAAACCCTTATGGTTTATTCGTGTCTAAAATAACCTTTACATTTTTGAAAACGTAACATATAAGCCCCTCCCGTCAAGTCTGGGTTAAAGACGTACTTACATGGTATGTTGACTCATAATAAACCATTAATATAATGACATATATAATTTAAGTTTAAAAAAGGATTTAGGTCCATCTTGTTGAGGAAGAGGAAGCGATGGACGAGGGCTGAGAGACAGAGGTAGGAGAGACCAAAGGCGACGGTGAGGGAGAGTTAGATCACCATGTCGTAGGCTCGATATGTGAGGGCGCAGGAGAGGATGAAGTGAGAGGCAGTGGGGACGAAGATGTCCAGGAGGAGGAAGAGAGAGTAGGAGACCATTGCATGCCTACCGTTGAACTGATCGACGCACATCCACCTGAGGCAGGACCGGAAACTCCTGAGCTCGGGGTCAACGCAGGAGAGGTTGCGTGCGTATGATTCCCTGCTAGGCAGCAGCAGCTCAGTGCTATTGTTGGTGGTCACTTCCACGACGATGCCTCCTCCTGCCATTGATAGTGATCTCTTTTTCAAAAACTTAAATTATACGTGTCATTATATTAATGATTTATTGTGAGCCAGTATGTCATATAAGTAGACTCTAACGTCGTTAACTCAGACCTGACGGGAGGGGTTTATATGCTACGTTTTTTAAAATGTAATGGTTATTTTAGACAAAAGTAAACCATAAAAGCTTAGGTGGTCCATAGCCAAAATCAGGGGTTATAATGGACCTTAACCATTTTTTAAACTTTTAAATTATACGTGTCATTATATTAATGATTTATTATGAGTCAGTATGTCACATAAGCAGATTCTAATATTTGTTAACTCAGATTTGATGGGAGGAGTTTATATGCTACGTTTTTGAAAATATAGGGGTTATTTTAGACACAAGTAAACCATAAGGGTTTAAGTGTTTATGGCTAAAACTATGGTTGTTAAAATGGATCTTAACCCAAAGATTAATCTACTCAATTGGGATTCCCCAGATGTCAGTATATGTTGAAGGGCAAAATAAGAATTTGAAATTAAATTTGAATATCTTATTATTATAGAATATAGATCACCTCCAAGAATATTAAGTATGTTATTTGAGTATTAACCTGTGAATATTCTGCCAATACTTGACTAGCACTTGCATATCCTCTTGAGTGAAAAGAATAAGATACCCTGTCAAGTTAGATTCATTCATAGTGAGTTTATGGCTCTAGGTTGATTTATACACTCAATGTTCTTGTGAGCTCAAGTTTGTAGCTATGGTACCTTTTCTGGGATCTTCTAATGTTGCCTCTCAGCCCACAAAACAGACAAGTTATGATAAGAGTGTAAGATTTGATTCTTGGACCTAGAAACAAGAATTGGAGCATGTTTAGTTTGATCTTATGAAAAAGATTGGGTCTGGGTTTTGTTCGAGACTTGAGAGTTAAGCCCAAGGTAAAAGAACAAGTATAAGTTTGTTCATTAGCTCATGAAAAAGTGTGCAATTTGCAGCCCCTTTAAATATGACAGCAAATTTGGACATTTTCTTTTTGATACTTTAAGGTATTTGGATTGGTCCTCCTTGCAGGCGGTACAATGATGGGATTACCTTTCTTGGATCCACTTGCTGGGCTTCTTGTATCTGGCATGATTTTGAAAGCTGGATATGAGACAGGTTACCAGAGGTAACAATGTCTTTTTCCCATTTTATCATTTTATATGTACTTTTTTCTCAAATATTTAACGCAAGCATTTTGTCCAGATTTACATAGTATTTTGTGGACTAGTTAACTATGGTGGTCAAGTTTGATTTGTCTGTCATGTGAGTCGATAAATTGTCTCCTCAAACAGTATAGTTAATAATAGTAATTTGAAGTACTTCATGGGCTTAGTGTTCATATATTTAGTTATTTTGGCCCTTGAATTAATGTATGGTGTCATTCAAAGTATGGCTCAATGGCCGAACAGTAACCATGTATATGATTTCTGATTCCAAATGGTTGGGAACAACAGCTTCATGTTGTTATCTGAAATCTAGTATCACAAACAGGAAGGTTCCAGTAACATTCCACAGAATTGGTGATTATATGACTCGTGTTAAGCTCAATAAATGTATATGCCTCTCTTCTGGAGTAGTGACACTTAATTAGAATCAGTGACATCTGAAGCAAAGATGTTATCAGTGATTCAGTTCAATGTTCAATATTCTCTAATTGATGATTGAATTTACTAGTATATATTTAGGTTAGAGGTTCTAACCTACGTATACATTTCAGTGTCTGGATTAACTACGACATCAGTGTTATAAAACAGAAGCAAGGACCAATATCATATAGTAAAGGTTGCGCTATCATATGACCATTATAAGCAATGACATTGAATTTTGCAGTTCCATGCTGGCTTGCACTTTGTAACATAGTATACTTATTATGATAAAAATAAGAACACGTTATATAAGAAACCGAGAATCTTTGTCAGTAGCAGTTTTTTATGTTATCATAATTAAGAGACTTTGGTTTGCATCATTCTGCTGAGAAAATGAATTTGTTAGATATAATCATGAATCACGGAATTTCCAAAAGATAATAAGTTGGTTATTTTCTTGATGAAATCAAGCTTAATATGAATTGTGAAGTTTCCCTTGCAAATAAATGTCTTTGCTGATTCTACATCAGAAATTCAATAACTCTCCAAATACAGATTGTTCACTTGATCTTGGTATAAAATTAAGCCTTTTGTGGACCTTTTGATTTAAAAAATATCTCGAAGTGATTCCTTCCGACGTTCAAGAATGGGACCATAGATATGAGATATGACCCATCAGATATTTTTGCCAATATCTGATGCTTTATTTCATGGAACTTTAAGCCTTTATATTGAATAACTTGCACATATGAGCATAAAATTGGTTTAAGCATGACTGGGAAACACTTTGCAGTAGAAATAAAAGAATTTGCTGCTTAGTTCTTTTCAGTTATTACCACTATGCAGTTGATTACACTGACAAGATAATTTTTGTTTCTTCTTTTTTTGGTTTAGTGTCATGGAACTTGTTGATGCTGCTGTTGATCCATCTCTGTTAGTACCCATCAAGCAGACAATAAATCAAGTTGAAGGAGTCAAGGTAGACTTCAGGTTTTTCTCCAAACTTTCAAACTTGACAAGCGCAAGAGCCAGAAACTTTTTTCTTGTATCTTCAAATGTGGTGCTGTGCTCATAGTCACTTCAATACCAATAATGTTATTAGCAACAACATTGTCTTAATGCCAGAACTTAGTATTTGTTTTCTTGTCTTAATACCAATAGTGTTATTAGCACGCCATCTATTTTCTGGACTCTTTAATGGTTGGTATTTTGAAAGATTCTCCAAGATGTGTTATGATAAACTATTTTTGTTTGTACTTTTTTGAATCCTTTTTCATAAGCATAGTTTGTTGAATCATCTGATATGATATTCCTGTCCCGTAATGGTTGCATCTAATACCAATAGAAAACTTAGCTGATTTATTGATCTTATAATTAAAAATTAGTCAAAATTAATTATATTTTAGAAGTAATTAATCTCAATTTAAGTTGGCTATGTTTGGCCAAATTTATATAATTTGTTAAAGTCTCTAGAAAAGAAGAAAAAGAATAAGAGAGAAGTGTAAGGGAAGGAAACGAAAAGTGAAGGCTTGGTTAAAAAAAGGACAAAAAAACAACCTACGATTATGATTGTGAAACAAAAGGAAATTCTGCTGCAACTATCTTACTGACATCTGCCATTATTGTTGTAATGTTGATCATCCACTCTTAACCTCTTCAAGAAAAATATATACCATAAAGAGAAGGTAAATGACATGGGATTCATAAGTATCTCAAATTTAGCTGGTACCTTTTTCAAATATCTTTTCTTTAATCGCTTTGCATTGCCTAACATCCACTGGAATGATGATTAGAGAAGCTTTGAGTCTATAGTGATACCCATCATTATCTTGAAAGCTTATATGATTAATTTTTATTTTTCAATAAGTGTATAACAATTTTTCCAATTATTTTAATTTCTGTTACTTCTATTTTGTCTTTTATTCATTTTTTTCTTTTATATTTCAATTTCAGATGTATCTCTATGAAGTTATATGGTACATGAAAGTATAAGAAAATTTCAGCATATATCATCTTTAGTTTTATATATTTTATAGTATTATCTAACATAAAATTATCTTCTCAACTGATTTGATCCAAGTTTGCTTATCTGATCTGAACAATTATGCTGATCCTGGTTGCATCCTCCCTAGTCAATTGTGGTCCTGTATTCTGATCTTGTGAATCATATTCATAAAAAAAGTAACTACTTGAGAAAGGTATATATTTGAATTTTCAGATCAGAATATGAATCATATTCATAAAAAAAGTAACTACTTGAGAAAGGTATATATTTGAATTTTCAGATCATAGTAGCACTCAATGTGATATTGAATACTATGTCCAATCAAAAACAGCATCATGACAATGTTGTTTTAACAAGAAATTGAATTACAATCTAAAATAAACATTGTGATAAAGATCTGATGCATGAAGCATATTACTAGAATAAGTTGGGATCCAGCATTCTTGTGTAAACTGATTTTCTGTGAAAAAAATTTGAAGTGAATAAGATAGCAGTTACTAACAAGTATTATTCTTCTTCCCCTTATTTAAAAAAAGGAAAATTCTGAACTACTGTTATAATGCCCAATATTATCGAATATTTTAAGCTGTCTGCTAGGATTTTCATATTTTGAGTTTGAACTTTATCATGAAATTCTACAACAAAAACTTGGGTTCCCTAGATATCTGATTTTTTATTTGCTTCCCTGTTGTCTGTGATAATTTTCCCTTTCTCCCCTTATATAATCCATCTGCCTGTCAATTGGAAAATATGTCAGACATCCTTAAACGAACTGACTAGAAAAGGCAGCATCTTAAAGACTTAAATTGTTGGTGTTATAGCCACAAAAAGAAAAAAATTCAAGCATATAACTAAATAGAAGTGCAATTTTAGAAAGCAACTTGACTAGTATATGGAGCTAAATGAATTCTCTTACTGAGCTTATCCATAAATATTGATGATAGAGTGAACATAACAAGAAAGTAGTTGCAACAAAAGATCCATGTAACTAACCCCAAATACTTGGGACATTACAGCATGTTGTTGTTGTAGTTAACGTAAGAAGAAAACTGAAATGTGTGGATAGCAATTCAACCATGAAAGCAATAGGATTTGAGTGATAATTCTTCATCCATCTTAACTGCCATATGACTTCTCCATGTAGAGTAACAAGAAAATGCATTAATAATATTATCTTGTTGAATGCTGCATCAAAAGCACAATCTACAGTTGATGAACATATGAAAATAATGCATCAAAGAAGTATTTGAACATAATTTGAGAACAGCTATGTAATATGGGTAAATTCGGAGTAACATATCTGAGTTTGTTTAGGTTTCTTGGTCTTTGTGGATGTGAAAATGTAAGTTTTCTTTCACATTTCAATCGGCCCCTCTCCCTTTTTGTGCATGTTTGTAGAGAAACCTCAGATTGGGTTGTTCCAATTGTTAAGCATATTTACTTGGGAGTTGTTCTTTGCTTTTTCTTTTTGTTAAACTTGTTCTTGGTCTGTTGGCATTTTGGCAGCTATTTTTAGATGCCAACTTATTAGTCTCAGGTTGAAGGATTCTCACTTCTATGTGGACAACATAGATGCTCAGATAGACATATAGAGTAATATGTAAATATATCCAAATATATGTAACACATACACGTCATCAATGGATTAAAATTTGGCATGATAGTTCATATTAATAAACTTTTGCAGTTTCATGCTTCACATTTTTTGAACTGCTTGTTCGTTGATAAACCTCCTATATAAGATTTCTCAACCCTATTCTACTCATATATTTGCTTTAATGCTTTACTGACTTTTTCCTTGGAGCTATAAATTGCACTTGTGTATTTGTCATAAGATAATAATGTTCCTAGAGGGTGCTTCTGCATATTGCTTGATGTGAAATTTATCATGCTGGTGATATAGGGATGCCACCACTTGAGAGGAAGAAAGGCTGGGTCATTCATATATCTTGATGTACACATTGAGGTATGTCAGTTCATAAGTCAATTCATAGTTGTCAAATCCAACTGAGCTAGCTATCCTACATCCTGCAGAATTCTGGCTTATGGGAGATATTTTATTGCTACCGTCAGGGCATTTTATACATAGTTTGTATATGTTACATGAAAATTTAGATTCGAGTGCAGTTTCTATGGTTTTCTAATGAGGTCTCCGTTGCTTGAATTCTTGAGTCTTGCTTTTTTATGCTTCAAGATTTTCAAACAGGGAAATAATTCATTTTGTTCTCTTTTAATAATTATTAATTTAACATACATGGACTTGCCTATATTTATTGAGGCTGGAGTTATGAAGGATGTTGAACTTGAACATCAAACCTATTTAATATGTGGGCACTCATTTTTCATTAAGGAGTGACATTTTTTATTGATTAAGGGCCTAAAGTCTCATTAATGTTTTCTAGAAGAACTTAACTTTTGATTGTGATGCAAATGAATTAAAGTTTGTATTTTTTATTGCATGACCAACAAGGTAATGGGCAGCACAAAAATTTAGTACAGTTTTAAATATCAGTCTGGTCGGTATGTGCAGACCATTATTTATTGGTCCAAAGATTGGTATCAGGCTATATAGCTTGTTACTGGTCAACATTTGTTTTTTCTTATGGTATATCGGTTAATACAGGTTGTTATGTCACCTGATATATCAGCACTATACTGGTTCAACTAAGATTTAAATTTTTGGATTTAGGTTTAAAATCAAAATGATAGAAAAAGTAAATATATCATTTTAGTGATGAACTATTCTAATTTTTCAGTCTACGTGTATTCATGCTTTCTTCAAATCAAGGTTTTTAATTTCGATGTGTACTGCACGATATAAGCAGTGCGTACCGGTCCGAGAGCTTCTCGGCATGCGGATCGCCCGCTACTGGGTGATACCAAAGTTTTGGCCCCATATCAAGCGATACGGGGCTGTATCGAGCGGTAACGGTCGAAATCCAACCGTTGCCAACCTATACCGAGCGGTAACAATCAAAACTGACTGGTACCAATGTATATCGGGCATTAAATGTTAAATTTGACCATTGGAGGTAACCTAAAGGGTTTTTGAACCCTTTCCTTTCCCCTCTTTCAATTCATTTCACTCTCACAATCTCTTAAACTCTCTCAAACTCTTTTTTATTTCAAATTCTCTCTCTTATTCTCATATTTTCACTCTCCTAAACTCAACAAAATAACGATTTATGGATTTGATCAAATTTAGGAGGCTAATTTGGGAGGATTAAGAGGAAGAAATTACGAACCTTACACAAGGCTACACTCCTCAAAACCCGAAAAAGATATTTGACACTATTCTTACCTAATTTACATTATTTTTGCTAAAACTATACTAAAAATATATTTATTTCTAACTTAAAAACCTTATCTAACTTTTTTTTCTATTTTTCAGGTATTTTCAAAGGGTTTTCAACTATTTTTAGACGTACTATGCCCTGGTGTATCGTCGGTATCAAGGTAAGCCATTTCGAATCATATCGGCATACGGAGCTGAGCTCGGTACAGTATGGTACTTAAGTACTGAGCTGTATGCTCTGGTGCACCGCTTGGTATATATATATATATATATATATATATAGAGAGAGAGAGAGAGAGAGAGAGGAAAGGAGCGACATCGCCGAGGCTTCTTCTCCCCGTGCGGATAAGGAGAAGTCGTCGACAACGCCGAGGCGACATGCGTCGGACGAGTGACGAGAGAGGGTAGCAACGGATCGAGATGTCGAAGGAGAGCGACGCCAGATCTCTAGGTTCTTCCTTTTCTTCTCCCTCTTCTTCCTTCTTCCTCGATCGATACCGCCTGGTAGCGGGCAGCAGTGACGGTCGAAATTGGTCTGTGTACCGCTCTGCTAGCGGACCGGTATGTACCACTCGATACAAGTGTACCATTCGGTATTGCCGACCTTGGTAGGTATACCTCGGTATGTACCATACTAAGCAAGGGTTGGTATGCCGGTACGAACCAAAATTGTGAACCTTGCTTCAGATCATTAACTCAAATGAGTAATCAGAAATAAACTTGCAAGTAATTGGTCTATTTGACATTGAATTAGCAAATTTGAGACAATGAGATAATGAGATACTACTTGTCTTTGGGACTGAGAGTTCTTTCTTTTTCATTTTGGAAGCTTTCCATATTTGATACACCCATAATGGTGTATGATATCCTGTCATTACTGATTTTTTATTTTATGAATTTTTCGTTGTTATAATCACTCCAACTGTTTATGATTTGATCTTCCTTTCTTTTTACAACACTTTCTGGACTCTTGGTTTTCTTACTTGATAATTAGGCAGAAGCTACTATTTTACTTATCCAGAGATAGTAATCTTGAATTAGGTTGTACAGGTAGATCCTTTCTTGAGTGTCAGTTCTGCTCATGATATTGGTGAGAGTGTTCGTCATCAGATACACAGGTGCCATAATCAAGTTGCTGAAGTTTTCATTCATATTGGTAATTAACTCTACCTTCTTTTTCTAGATTTATTGTGAGGAATGTATGACAGATTTTAAAGCATGGTTTTTCATAAAAGTGTTTGTTAACAAACCAAGATGATGAGAGTGCATTCTGAAGAAAATTAACTAGTTTTACATCTTTTCACTTGTTTTCGGGATTAAGGCATATTAAGAACTTTTGTTGTGTAAAAGTTACCTGTTGTTATCATGATGTACCTATTAATTGAAGAACATTTGGCAACATTGAAATGACCTCCATGAAAAACAGTCCACTCTTGGTTATGGTCACTGTTGGAGTGATTTCTCATGTTGACATCTACTAGTTTAACACATACTGGTCTACTAGTTTGGGCAGGTACTTCTCAACTTGTCTATTCTTGCATCTTGTGTCAATCTTTATTGATATCTAAAAATTGGAACTTCAGATCCATCATATTCACACTCCTCTATTTCGGAATCACGAAAGATTGTGAAAGGCCTAGAAGGTCAAAATTCCATCACACTTTCCAGACAACAAGAAGCTGAAGCCATTGTTTCTGATGTACTGTCAATGCGATTCTCAGAGGTATTTATTGCTCAAGAAGATCATTTTGAGATGTAAAGTGTTTCTCCCGATGTGTTCTGAATTATATCTGAATTCATGCTCAAACACATGATTATGCCTGTTTATAACCATATAAGTGACACAAGATGAAATATATATTGCACATGGGATATGATAATGTCTATGGTAAATTTTCTTCAATGGATCCCATCCAATTATCTTGTTTTTTGATTATATACTAACAAATTTTATTCTAAATTTTGGTGATCCTTGTATTAATATTTGTTTTGTTGAAGTGCCTTGTTTATATTGACCTTTTAAATTCTGGTAGAGGTGGAGCTGTTAGTGGTGAGAGGTGGTTGGGGAGAGAGGAGGGAGCAGGGCAGGAGTTCATGGTGTAGATGAGGTGTGGCAATTAGAGGAGAAGATGGTGATGGGAGGGAGCAGGGAGAGGAGTTCATTGTGTAGATGAGGTGTGGCAAATAGAGGAGAAGGTGGTGATGGGAGGGAGCAGTGGGAGTCAGGAGAAAGGAAAAGCAACCAGAGTAGGTGGTGGTAGGAGGAGATGGAGCATCAGGGGTAAGCAGATGAGGTAGTAAATATTTAGAACATTTTAACAAAGAACAAATCAAAGGACAAAATCTGTAGTATATGGATCAAGATCAAATCAAAATTGATGAATGATTGAGTGGATAACAGGATCAGGATTCATCAATAAAATTTAGCATTCAACTAAAAAAATAAATTAATGATAATAAACAATAACAGTTATCTATACCAAAAAAAAATCCTATGCATTCTAAAAGATCTAATTATTTAGAAATTATCATAAGCTAAAGTTGATGAAGCCAAATCATTGGTTTAACCTAGTTGCTGGAGCATTTATGAGGATTCAACTACCCGGGAATCCATGAAATTCTTAGTGGAAGTTTCATGGGGCTATAAGTCACAATTTTTGGCAGCTTTAAGGTACATCATTGTTTATGGGGCTGCCTCAATCATTTGCTGGCTTTTGAATGGGCACTGTTCCTGTTCTTGCATATCTTGTGTATGATCATTTATTTAGTTAGCTTGTTCCCTCACTTAATCATTAGGAGTCATTGTTTCATTGCTTGAATTCATTTATTTAAAATTAATTATTAATTTTCTTTGCAATTATAAGCAAATACTAAACAAAATGGCAGTAAATTTATTGAAGGCATTTATTTATTGCTGATCACTAATTGTGATGTTGAAAAAATTGTCATGGCGGAATTACAATTTTTTTTCACCTGCAAACTGGTAGAGTTTCTTCTCTTTGGCTTGTGTTTTGCAACTCTTATTCTAGAATTTCAAATGCATAATATCGGGAATTGGTTTCAGCAAATGTCCCTTGAACGCGTTACACTCCACTCCTTGCAAGGGAAGTTGTTGGTTCTGGCTCAGGTCTCAATGCCTGCAGAGCTTCTAATACGGTAATCCATTTAAGACACTCATTGTAGGTGACCTGAAATTTGATATTAGTTTTCTTAAAAATATTAAGTTTCATGAGTTTGTGTCATCTAAAATGAATTATCCTTTTTTGGTCATAAAACTACATTTATCTTCTATAATTTTACCTGAAAGGGATGCTATGGAGATAGCACAACATGCAGAAAAGGAGATCCTGGCAGCTACATCCAGTATCAACCAAGTCAGCATTCAACTGAGACTGGGCAGACCGATATGAAAACATCATGAACCAGCTGATAGAAAAGAAGAAATAGAGCACTCTCAAACATAATGCACCATTTTCCTGTTAGCTGATCTACATACAAGACTCAATGTAACTTTACAACTGCTGAGAAATCTTTGATTACAGAGAGGTGCATGCACTTTAAGCACAGTGGAATAGGATGATTCATAAATCCACGAGTTACAAAACAAGTTGGAACTACACTGATGACATGCTCATGCATGGCCGATGGAGCATCATATACACATGTTACTTTGTACTTCCAAGTCAAAATTTACGGAATACTATGCAGAAAAGGAATTCCTGAAGTGAAGGAATATGTTTGTAAACCATATAATAAATCACAGAGGTGATAGAAGGGGCTTCTTTTGGCCTTTTGTTTCTTCTCTTTTTGTGTGGGTTCAAACATATGCATATTGGCGTTGGTTGAGCTGTGGCATCAACAAAGGATTACCTGAAATTTTGTTGTCCGCGCTCTCGTGTTGGATTAGATGCATTACCAATGTTTGCTGATACCGTTTGCTAGTTGATATGAAAGGGGAAAAAGCATCATCAAATCACGAGGCTCGAAATTGGTCTGAAGTTACTGATGGATAAGTTACTAATTGTTGTATGTGGTAGTTATTTTCCGTAAATCAGGACTTGTACATGAAAGAAGTCTAATCAAGCTCGTTAAATCAGGACTTGATTATAATACATCAACAGAACATGCTCAATGAAAATATTATCTTCTGTAATTCACAACAGCTTTGGATACGTTCTAGTTTCCAACTGATTGTTCTTATACGTTTCAAACTGATTATAAAGTGACGCTGAACACTCAAAACTCGCTAATAGGCTCTCTTTGCTCGCCAAAAGAGACATTAATATCATTTTTTATTTGAAATATGTTCTATATATATATATTTTTTTATTTTTTTTTGTTAATGTTCATTTTAGTGTTTATGGATCTTTATAGTTTTAAAAACATAGCATATAAATTTTTATTGTCAAGTTCAAATTAATGGATGTTAGAGTTATGTTAATCTAGTTTAAAAAAATAATTTATTTTTGCTATTATGGTTTTGATCATGATTATTTAAACTCATATGATTTTAATTGTCTAAAATAGTCCTTATATCTTTAAAGATGTGGCATATAAGTTGGTCCCGTAAGTATGAATTGACAAAGACTAGAGTCTACTAATGTGACATGCTAATTCATAATAAATAATTAATATAATAATATATATCATTTAAGCTAAAAAAAATTATCTTGTCAAGAAAGAGGAAGAGATGAAGGTCGTAATGATGGATGAAAGTGGAGATGTCAGAGGCAAAGGTGACAGAGAGCTATACCACCATATTATAGGGATGATAGTTGAGGGCATAGGAGATGATAAAGTAGGAGGTAATAAAGACAAAAATGCCCAGAAGGAAGAGAGACCAAGAGATCATTGCATGTCCAGCATTGCACTGGTCAACGTATATTCATCAGAGGTAGACTGGAAGCTCTTAAGTTTATTGTTAGCACTAGAGAGGCTGCATGCTTGCAACGCTTTGTTAGGCAACATCAGCTCGATGTTGTTGCTAGTAATCATTTCGATGATGATGCATCCTCTCAAAATTGATAATGATCTTAATTTTTTAAATTAAATTTTATATATTATTATATTAATTATTTATTATGAGTCAACATGTCATATAAAAATAGATTTTAACGTATGTTAACTCAAACTTGATATGAGGGTTTATATGTTATTATTTTTTGAAAATATAAGGGTTATTTTAGACACGAACAAAACCATAATAGCTTAAGTGGTCTATGATCAAAATTATAAGGGCTAAAATAAATATTTTTTAATTTAACATATATATATTATTATATTAATAGTTTATTATAAGTCAGAATATCACATAATCAAATTATAATGTTTGTTAATTCAAACTTAATAAGACGAGATTATATACTATATTCTTTTAAAGTATATAAAAATTATTTTAGATATGAGTAAATATTAAGTGATCAATGATTTTTTTTTTTTTTTTTTTTTTTTGACTCTCAAAAGAATTTTCTCATGAGTTGGCTGTCGAACTGCATTCCCATATGATATTTTTCACCTCATCCAAACATGATTACTCGATAAATGGATTAGCTCCAATCAACTTTAACACATTCGGGTGAAGATCATTTATAATACTGATCATTACAGTTAATGTTTAACTTCTAGTATTGGATTAATCGGTACGGAACAATATTTTAACCAAAGATATAATCCCCACGTCATGCCCAGAGTCGCAAAGCCAAAAAGGAGAGTAAGCGGCAACCGATAGCAGCAATCAGGCTACTATAAAGATTTTTGACTATGGAGAGTGGTCAATGCGGTCAGGCAGAGTGGCAACTGCTACGACTGCGACACATTTGCCCCTTCTCTTCTTTCTCTCTCTTTTTCTCCCATCGGATAACGTATACACCAATACATGACAGACCTGTACAGATCCCTTATTCAATACTTATCTGCTTCCATTTCCAATTGATGTAAGTCTCGGTACGAAAAGATCATTATAATTCATCAATCAACATTCCTCACAAATTTGATCCCACGATTCAAAATTAACAGATACATCGTGGAATTCTTTAGTTGAGTCCCACCCACACCTCTCATAGTACAGAATAAGAATATTATTGGAATACATACACAACTCGCTTTAAATACAAAACATGCATGTTCATTAAACAACAGAATTGAGTAAGAAGCTGTAGGGACAAAACATGAAACCTCGGTTAAGAAATCAGGAGATCACACAAATTGGTGAAAATGTCGTATCCTATGAAAAGGTTAATATTTTAGATAAAGTGTGGTAACGGGTGCCAAAGAGAAACTCCACATAAAGAAAAATTATAAACACCACCGTACATAGTATATAACTATGTAGTTTTAATGCAGATATTATCATTAAATCAACCCTGTAATTGATGAAAAGGCCTTTGTAGATAGAGAAAGGAGTTTATTTTATGCTGAAAGGAAGCATCATACCCCAAATTACCACCCAAAGAAATATTATACCCATCACAGATCAACAACTCTGCAGCCCCAATGCACATGGCATTGTGAAATCAAATTTGCCGACTTGAAGTTCTTGCAATTGCTGTTTATATTCTGGTTGTTGCTGCTCCAAATATATTAATCTCCTGATGACAAAAACCAATATGAACAATTGTTACATGAACAATACGGTGAAGATTCCAAGTCTACGGAGGTGCGACACCTTCAGAGGATCATCCCCTTATTCTCATCCAATCTGGTCAACTTAGATTGTAGAATAAGCAAATGTACTAGAGAATGCTAGATGACCAGAAACTTCAGCGTCCTAAGAACACATTTTCAAGTACATGTATCAAAAGGGCTCCCTCTTGACATGTTTTGGTTATGTTTCGACATCAGCTGCTCTATTGTCAGAGGAGTGAAGAACGAAACTGCTGTGTCGCTGACTATTGGACACACAAAGTACCTCTTAGTTATCCTAATTGTCGCTCTCTTTTGAGACAGGAACTAGTTATGCTAAGGAATCCTAAGCAATTCATGAGTTCTGTTACCCTCAGGCTGGACACAGGAGTCACTGAACGCACCTATATGGTGAGTGTTGCCGCTGTACCAGTATTCAATAGTGCCATTTGAAAGTCCATATTCGGAACTGTTAATACTAGTTGGAGTTTGAGGTTTGGCTTCAACAGTCTTACGTACACGATGGAAGGACTTGTTGGGCATGTTACCTGACAGTATCTCCCTTGAGTCCCTTCCCCTCCGCTTGTTCCCAAGAAACCCACATGCAAGAGCTTCTAAAGCTTTGGTGGTTGGAGGACGGCTCCTGGTGCTATGCCTCCTAGTGTTGACAGAAGGTTGTTGATCACCAATTGCTCCAACAAGATTCTCCATTGCTCCAGAACCATCATGCTGCTGCTTTGTCTCTGACAACTTCACAGCTTCCTCCAAATTCAAATCATGCTGACTACCACCCACCTCTGAGTTGGAATGCTCACCAGTTTCACAATCCAGTGGAACATTTGGTAGTAGATTTAGATCGATCAGAATTCGTGATCTAGGCATTTCACTAGAGACATCACATGTAGCAGCATCACAACAGGATTGTTCCTCAGAATCACATTTGCTATCTACCTCATCTGGACTAATATTAATTGGAAAGTTGGAAGAGATCTTCCTCTGTGCAATAGTGTTGCCACTTGCTTCCGGTGCTTCCAACTCGGGTTCAGCACCTTCCCCCATTAGTTGATGACTTTTTGAAAAAGAGTAAGCACGACGACCAGTTCGTTCATACTTGCAGGCAGTCAACTTTCTTCGTTTTGCATTAGGTGCTAAACAAGATTGTTCACCAGATTTTGCCCTGCGACTGAACTGACACTTAATATCTTTTACTGGCAGTTTTTCATTTAACTGCTCAACGCATTGATTCATCAAAATATGCCCATTTGTTGGTAATTTTGTGCTTGAAAAAGTAATCACATTCTCACATGAATCAGAGTGCACTGCCTTGCCAATGATGCACTTTCGACTTACATTAGGCTTCTTGTTGTCGGATGAGTCTGGATCAGTATCTTTTCGATCATTTGATGAGCTACCATTTGAGTCTTCTGAGCTATCACTGACTATTACTCCTGTATCAGTTAAAGGGCCAAGATTACTAATGGCATCAATGGGTAGAGTCTTGAGTTCTCTCACCTTGAAAGGTCCTTCACCTTGGACCAAACTAGTATCCACAATAGTGAACTTCATAAATTCAGAATTGCAAATGGGAACCTTCGGACGGAGATAGCAGTGATGTTTGCGATCAAGCAGACCATTTTGGTCTAAATTAGTAATCGGGGCACACTCATTTTCATCCTTTGCTGTGCTGCTTCCTGTGGCTCCTTCAGTGTCCAACTCCAGAAGCCTGGGGTCTGATGCTACTTTGCTTAGGACATCACTAACAGAATCAAAGTAGTGATTGCCTTTGAGAAGCTTTTTTCTCAAAAATTTCTTTACACCAGGGATAAGAAACACTAATGAATGCTTGGATGCAACAGAATTAATGTCTTTTGGTTGCTCTGAATGCCAACCCCTGGCCAATAGACGAGGCCAAACTGCTTCCCAAAAGAGATCATTTGACTTTGCCTTGCTTAACCTGAAATCACCTGTTAGAAACTTTATGATGCCTCCAGACGTAAGAGAAGAACATGCTTTGCCAACAGGTATCTCGGGGCGACTAGACAATGATTGATTTGATCTAACTGGATCCAAAATTATGCCAGTAAGGTCATGCTTTTCTTTACCAATTCCAATGGCTTCAACCAGAGCTTGCATACCAACTGTTGTCTTTAAAGTACAAACAAATTCCTCCAAAGAAGTTCTGTCCTCATTAAATATATTTGCAGCCTGAAAAAAAAAGAGTTGCAACCTTAAACAGAGAATATCTAAATATAAAAATAACGTGTGAATATCGAAAGCTTGTCTCTAACAACAAACAAATCCTTTTCCTTTAATGTATAGAAAATCAACATGAAATAAATTAACACTAGCACGAAAGCACAGAAATAAAAGTACTCTAGACGAGAACTGGACATAGCAATGTTGCAATGGTTAGCTCCAAGTAGCAACACGAACAAGCCGAAACTAAAAGTATGAAAAGACACTCTAAAAAGTTCTAAGAACCAATCACCTTACACCACTAAAAGGAAGAAAACAATTGAATAGTCATTTCTAAATCAAGCAATGTAAATCTTGCATAATTATATATTAAGGCAAGGAATAAAATCAGCACCGATACCGGTCATTGGCTGAATATATATCACAACCATTAAGAAATAGATTCATATAGATAATTTACAGTTTTAAAATTAAGAAGCTTCAATATTGTCTAGATCTATAACAGATATCTACATCGATATAAGTTAGACTCATGCGGATCTAGCCAAGAAATATATTGATCTAAGTCAGATTCGTGCAGATATAGTATAGATCAAGGTAAATCTAATCTACATTTACACATACATAAATCAAAATTGTGATGATGTAGGCTGAATCTACGTAGATATAATCTAAATTTACCCGGCTCTAGATCAAACTAGTATAATCTACCCTAAATCCACACCAAATTTAGCCTAGATCCACACTGTTCTTGGCCAGATCCACATGAATGCTGGTCGAATCCAAAGGGATCCAGTTTGCAGATTCCGGGGGATCTTGGCTGGATTTGATTGGATTCAGTCCTGAATTGGATGGATCCGACTCAAACTCAAGAGAATGTAAGTCATACATTTGACCTCACTTGAACAAGAAGTTATTTCTTAAAACTAATTTGATGCATAGCTGAAGTCTAGCTTTAACTAAAGTAGACAATACTAGATTTACATAGATCTAAGCTCACTAAAGAAGAAATTAGTTCCCTAAAACTAAATTAATGCATAGCTCAGAACTGACTTGAACTAAAGTAGTTCAATACTAGATCTACACAGATTCAAGCTTAATTAAACTAGAAATTAGTTTCCTAAAGGTATATTGCTGCATAGTGCTACATAAGCCAAGAATGAAGTATGAAGTCATGTGCAAAAGAATAAACAAACATAAAATCAAAGCTTCATTGGAGGCATTCCAGTTTTTAGCTTTGAATTTGTCATGTTTTGTATAAAAGAACCTACATTTTTCTATGATAGAAGCTCGATTTACTTACGTCAACCTTAAATTAAAAAAAGAAGTTTGGAGAGTGAGACTGAGTGTAAAGTGAACAAAGGGAAACAAAGGACTCCTCATGGGTTTTAAATGGATGGGAGAAGGTACTTGGGTGTAGGTACCAGGCTTTATGCTAACTGCCAAGTACACCTCATACTGTCACCATTATCTAGCTAGGTTGGATATTCTTATATAAACAACTGCCATTTGTAACTCTAGCCTTACACTTGATATAAATCAATCATCCATGGTTGCTTATTCTTTATAAAATAAAGTGAAGAAAAGGGAAAAGGCTGGCTACTCATGGATTTAAATGGGTGGAAGAAGGGGCTTGGGTCCAGGTAACAGGTGGCATGCCAACTTCCAAGTACACCTAGCTGTAAGGGTTCAAACACCAGATTGGACACCTGATTTTGTAACCATACTTACCTAGCTTGAACATTCTTATATAAACAATTGTTCATGGTTACTCTAGCCTTTTTGCTCATTCTTTTACAATATGCCCCCTACCAAACTCAAGCCTAATTAACCCTTAGTGTGAGGATTTTAGAAGATAAAAATTAGATTGGTGTATTGGACTACCTGAATAGGAGCAACCATTTCATGCCTTGACCAGTACAAACTGGTCTAGGCGAAATCAAGTACCTTGGTTCATTTATCTATGCACAAAAGAATAGGATGAGTATTTCTAGCACTACACGTAATAATTTGGTTCTATATGCATGCTCAAGTTAGCAATTTGAGCTTCACTAATCTATCATTAATTTGGAAATACAATCATACAAAAATACTAGAAAAAACCAATATGTTAAGTTGTTAACATTGAGCAATGGAATGATCATGAGCATGAACTTTCTGTACCAAAACCATTAAAAGAAATGAGATATCTTATAAAAAATAAGATGTGGCATGGATACTTTTCGAGAACTAATTTGGTTTGTGTCTAGAATATCAATCATAAAAGAAATTTTATTTATAGAGGAAATTAATGGAAAAATTACAAACAGGAAAAGAGATTTGCATGAGTTGTATTTACATAAAGTCTGTGATTTGAGTCATAGATATTTATATTGATGTGATCAAGGTTTTTCATACCGATCTGTACCGCCCATATCGAGCGGTACGTACCAGTCCGCCAAGTTACCGGTACGCGGACCGCCCGCTATTGGGCGGTACCCGCCAAAATCGACCGTCGGTGGTTGATTTCGGCCATTGGCGGTCGATTGAGGAAGAAATCGACCGTCGGTGGTCTATTGAAGGAGAAAAAGGGAAGAAGAAGAAGAGGAAAAGAAGAAAGAAGAAGAAGAGGAGAAGAAGAATACCTTGCGCCGTCCTCGCCCGTACGCCGTTGCCGCCCGTGAGCCGTCGCCACTCGCAAGTTGCTCGTGGGCGATTTTTCTCCCACGCGGGGAGAAAGATCGAGGCGATGTCGCCCCTTTTTAATCTTTTTTAATATATTTTAATATTTTAAATATAATATAATATAATATGTTGATATATTTTAATATACCGGGCGGTATGCACTGGTACTGGTACCATACCAGTACCGACAAAATGTCGATACACCGGTACGAATCGGTATGTAGACAAGCATAGTCACTAAGGATTATTTCCTGTAGTTTCAGGATTATATCAAGGATTCACATAGGTCTTCTTTTCACATTGGTGATGGACTCTTAATGAATATAAGATTAGGTCTGCTTTTGACATTAGGTTTGTTAGTCATATACAAGTTAAATCCTCATAATGTATGTTATTATGTAATTAACTTATGGTATTATATTTATTGATAAAGTTATAACTAAGACTAATGTATTCTAGAGATAAACCTTAAAAATTAAAGGTATTATATTAAGTAGGAATAAGACTGACCATAAGAAATGTAATTTTATAAGACTAAAAGATGAATAGAGGTGTAGTTAAGGTTTTGAATACCGGTCAACTCAGCACACACAGAATGACATTTGATGATTTGACAAAGGATCAATACCAAATCATATAGCTGAGTACTGGTCCATATTTATTTATTTATTTTTTCAATGTAGTAAACCATCTAGGTCTATATACTTCCCCAAAATGCACATACTGGATGAAAAACCATTGATGCAGTTAAGATGGATTTAAGATGGATAGATAAAACATTCTTGTATAGAATTTTTGTGTATTAAATTATTAATTAATAGAAAGGAGAAATTGATGATATTCATAGTCTAAAAATTGGACAGTTAAAATAAAGAGGGATATCAAAGGCTTTGGGTGATCATTTGATGCCTCTTAGATTAACAAAAATGTCTACCGCACATTATTAGGCCTTACATACTTTATGAATTGGACTGTAGGACAATTAATAAACATGCAATAATAAGTTAATGTAGCTGAGATAAGAACATTGAGATGTATGTGCAGAGTTACTAGAAATTCAAGAAACAGGAAGTGTTTATCCATAAACAATTAGATGTAACATGACAGAAAATAAAATGAGAGAGAATCATCTAAGATGGTGTTACATAAGACCTGTAGATGCGATGGTTAGAGTAGTTTAATTACGACTAGTGGGGATAGGATATAGGAAATTCTAAGTAAACTGTCTTGTTTTCTAAGAAAAAAGACTTGAATGCTCTTAATTTAATTAGAGATGTTGGGTTAGGTAGAGCTAAATAGCAGGAAAAGATCCATGGAGTCGGTCATTCCCAAAAAATTGAGACATTACAATTTTCCTTTTTTATTTATTGTATAATTACAAATATGTTTAAAAAAATATATAAAAAAACCAAAATGAGATCAAATAGGCATTAAAAAGGGGAAAGAACTAGTCCAATACTTGTATCAGTCCAGTTGGTTCCAATCCATAATAACACAAGAAACATGTTGTACCTGTACCACACTGGTCAGATGTCTAACAGATATAAAATCTTTCATGGATTGTCCAAGTAAATCTGACTAATCAATTATGGGTTTTATTATTATTTTCAATCAAAAAATAAAGAAACAATCCCACTACTTTGATTGGCAAATCAAAGAATAAATGAAAACCTTGAATCTGTAAGTGCCAATATTAGCATGTCTATGAACAAATTAAAACCTTGAATCCTCCATATCAGGATGTGTTGAGCACAATTGTTAACCCAAAAGATCGATTTCTTTAATTGTATTGTAAGAAACCAATAAATCATGATAAGAAAACAACAGCTCTTCACAAAGTGATTCAGATTGACAAGAAGGGTACAATTACCTATAAAGAATAGTTAATGGAAGAGAGAACCAAACATTTTCAGAGGCTGTGTTAGTGCAACTAAAATTTCCATTCAATGGCAGGAACAATGGCCTTAATAAAGACTGCTATGACTTGGTGAAAATAATTGCAAAAACTGAAAACATGGTTGGTGACAGGTGGTGAACTAACCAAACTATAATTGCTAAGAATTTCAATAAGTATTGCACTGTCTATCGGTAAATTACAGGAAGTGCAAGTGCTTAAAGTGCTGCTTTAGACTGTTTACAATGAAAAGATAGAATCTGTTTGACAGTCTTCACTCTTAGTAATATACAGTGACCATGACAAGAGGTTGGAAGAATTCTTTGGTCAAAAGTGGGTGTGAAAGAAAGACGTTGAAGGCGCATGGACAGGGAGCAGTCCCAAGACCCACAAATAGATCACGTGCGCTAGAGTCCCCATATGTCTCTGATCTGAATTCAATGAATGAATAAAGAACTCCTTTGGGTTTGTAACTGGGCCTGAAGTGGCCTTTAGGCCCATAAAAAAACTGGGCTGAAGTAGATGGAGTCGGGAAAGCCCACTAACCAGAAAACAGAAGCCTACTACAAGATACCCCTTCCCCTTTGACGATTGACTCTTTTGTTTAGTGCTTCTTTTCCTAATGGACATCCTATGAAAGCCTATTTATTTGTGAGCCATTGGATCCTGATCTCCAAGTTTTCGTGGAATGTTTCACCGTCTACAGGCTAGTTTTACAAAGAGCAAACTGTTATTGGTTTATTCAGAATGGAAATTTTCCAGCATATTTTCCACCAGAATCAAAGTCAACTAACTATATATCCTAGCATCATGACTGAATATCAAAGGTTCACTAAACCAACAAATAATTGGATTGCCAGACTAAAAGCAATGTATATAAATTCCATCTAGAATAGAAGGTATTAGATAATAGTGCTCAAGACAAAACATAAAACATATAAACACCATCCACGGGAAAGTACTCTCTCTTTATCAGAGGACATCATAGCTTTCTTTTTACTATAATGAGAGACTTGTTTAAAATATGAATGGCAAGGTCCAGTAACCTCCAACTCCATCCTTCCTCCACCAACGCCCATTGTTTTGACCACCACCATCATGGCAGGTTCCAGCTTGAAAGGTCACAATGGATTATGCTACTCGGAATGCCATATCGCCCGATACATTACAATACGAGCAATATGTACTAGTCGACTCGATATACTAGGTGGAGGATGTATCAATCTATACAAAACAATCGAAACTCAACCATTACTGACCTGTATCGATCGGTAATGACCAGATTTCAACTGTATTGGATCAATGACTTGGATCATTCTTGCTCCAATGGTCAATTTGACCATTATATGGTGACAATTGATCTTTTATTTTTTTTGAGGCTGATTATTCTTATGAGATAGAGCAATAGGTCAATGGCGATAGCAGAAGTTCCAATGCACTCTAATCCCACAACCCATATATTCCACAATCATACTTGTCTCAAGATGGCCCTCAGATGTTTATCGTTCTTGATGATCAAGCAACAACCATTACCACGCTTATGCATCAGTGGCATATAGTTTACAAGTCTAGTATGTCATGAGAGTAGTTTCAAGATAAGGCCTGACAAATTGTACCAGATAGATATACAAATTCATACATCAAGGACCCCAATCCACCAACTGTGGATTCCCGTCATTCATTTTGATGATAGAAACATGTATATACAATTTTCTTTTATTTATTACTTAAATTTCTGAAATTTAAAAGTTCTGACACATAATCTAACATCTCAAATCGTATCTTTGTAGATGATTCAAGATCAATGGATAAAACAGAGGAAAATACAGCAAAATTGCTGCTCAACATTAAAAAAGATAAATTCATTATCTCATCCCTATTTGAACTTAACTATTATTCAGTTTGAATTGGCATTACATTAAATTAAATTATAAATAAAAGGGCTAATACAGGGTGTTTTCTATTTTTTAGGTACTTTCTGACCATTTTTTATTGAATTTCTTGAAAACCAGTAATACTGATGTACTAACATATGGTATGTCATTATTGACCAGTGTGGACCAGGATCAGTACCACCTATCAGCCAGAGACGACGAGCCATGCAAGTAGCAATAAAGAATCATCACAAGGACCTTGCATGAAGATTGTGCCAAGGATCATTAAAGGGTCTGTGTTAGAGCGAAATCATAGCAGAGGCTAAAGGCAAACACAGGCTCGACAAGCTCAAAGAAAACCAAAAATCGAACAAGAGGGTTATCACATGATCCTAGCATATGCTAATGCATTGGTGGATACGTGCGAGGTCAAGTGGCATAACTACTGATGACAACATCAAAGACAACATATTGAGCTCATGTATGGACATTAAGCTCAACAAAGAACTTGATGTAGATTTGATATTTGTATGTGGGGTAGACTATGAAGTTGAGACATTTCCTCGAGCAGATGAGCCACATGCGCTATATATCGAAAACCATTCCCTCAAGCTTCTTTTTGTTGTTTCTCAACCTTGAAAGTAAGTTTACAAACACTATTGTAACTCCAATAAGGTTTTACTTGGACATTGTTACCAATCTCTGGCCTTAGACCATCAAGATATCTTGCTATAATTTGCTCCTCTTGGAACTAAGATCGCATCATTATAAGAATATCAAGTTCTACTGAGTACTCTTCCATAGAAAGATCCTTCAATCTAAAGTTATAAAGCTCAAGAAAAATGTCTTACTAGTAGTTGTCAAGAAGATATTTCTTCTTTAGTTCTCTTTATTTTCTCCATCTTTCTTTTACGTTCACATTCTCTCCTTTTTTTATTATAAGATTTTCCAACTAAAAAGACATGTTTCTTTAACTTTATGACGACAAGCATGACTATGTAGGGTGAGGAACATCTTTAAAATCAAAAACTCTTTCAACAATTGAAACTAATCAAGTTGTATTCATCCTTCAAATGCTGGAATAGCAACTTTAATATTGAAGTCACAATCAAAATCATGATTCCCACAAACATAAGAAGATGAAATCAAGGTTGACTTGATGGAAACGATTAAAATACTCTTCTTCAGCTTTAGAAGAAATATGGCTTGGATCACTATACCACATATTGATCGAAACATTGTTGGAGTTGTATATGCCTCCTTAATTCATCGATTTCAATATCTTGATGATCTCTTTCACAAGAATAATGTTCTTCAACATTGGGAGCACATTGGCAACAACATAACCTTTGCTCTAATACCAATTAATGTCAGGATGTAGAGAAAATAAGTGGAATAGATTAAAGGGCATTCACTACCAAAGATAACACCAAACCAAATGAGTCTATCTACGAATACAAGGCTTAGAAACTCACCACTCCAAGGAACAATACAAAGCTATACGAGAAAAACACTTCTCAAGAAACAAGACTTGTATTTAAAACACTATATGTCTCCAAGGCTCAAACATGAGGTACACATATAGTGATAGGCTTGGAACAACCCTCCGAGTATGGGTGATTAATTCTTCCCCTTTTTCAAGATTTAAAATAAATGAAGACTAATTAAGACTCATAAATAACTAAAAGCCATCTAGGAACTCTAAAATATGAGAAAAACTTTCTTCCAATCTTGAAGAGCAATCATCATGACCTTTGCAAAGATAATTGAGCATAACTTTCTCTAAAAAAACTTCAAATCAAATTATGTTTCCAATGGTGTATAATTCATGTCATAAATGTCTCAGAATTCATCTCAAAATTAAGAAGAGTATTAGAATTATGATTTATTGGAAAGCTAAGAAACTAGTGTGACCATCTTGACTTCCCTTGATTCAGAGTTTGGAGAAACTCCTACGTTGAGCTAACTCGTGCAATGAAGTATTTTAGGGCAGGGATTGAAATTCCATACCATATCAGTGTATCAAGCTTTGCTCGGTATGGTACGGTACGGGCGTATTGAGCGGTACGCCAAGACATACTAAACGATATATATGTGTATATATATATATAATAAAATTATAAAAATTAATATATAAAAATATAAAAAATCTAAAAAGGAGGTGTATGCTACATTAGCGATGTTGCCTCCTCTTCTCATCGCCTCATCTGCAGCATTCAGCAAAGAAGGCGGCGAAGACGTCGAAGGCCGCAGATGTCTCCGGCCTTCAGCGAAGATCATGGCAAAGAAGAAGCTGTAGCGTCGTAGACGAGGTGATGAAGGAGATCGCCTCTTCCGCTGTTCTAGTACCGCCTCGCTGTTACCTCTTGGATCGGGATCATCGAGGGAGGGCGACGCCAAATCGGGATCGAGAAAGGGCTTTGCATCGAGGTTCTCCCGATTATCCTCCTTCTCCCTCTTCTTTAAATGCCCTCTCCTTCTTCTTCCATCTCCCTCAATGCTTCTTCTTCCCTCGTCACAATCAAGTTGATGCCACCCGGTAGCGAGCGATCACGGTCGAAATCGACCGTTACCGACCTGTTTCAAGCGATAACGGTTGAAATTTTGACTGTTACCGCCTGAAACAACCCCGTATCGTCTGATACGAGGCTATATCGAGCGGACTGCCCGATAGCAGGCGGACCAGTACGTACCGCTCAATACGGGCAGTACGATTCGAAATTTAAAACCCTATTTCAAGCCTTTAAGGTATCATTATTTAAATCCAAATCAAGAGGTAAAACAACTTACATTAGACTTGATCAAGAAACTAAGCCACATAAAGGAGTCTACTTAAAAGGCGAAACATAAAGCGGAAGTACCAACTTGATACTTCCCTTGGTTGAATATCAAGAACATAAACCCTTGTACAGGCAAGAGCAAAACCATGTCATTCCTTTATTCCCTCTTTCTAATGAGGGATAATTCAAATTGCATGGTACCACGATAGAAAGGAGCTTCCAAGTACATACACCTAAAATTAACAATATGATTGATAAAAGAACAAAGGTAGGAAGACTTGACTAACTTGTGAAAAATACACCATCTGCTTCCATTCGGGTTAGATTGAGCTAGGCCAAAGGCCTAGGATCCAAACAAGTGCACATTGATCCATCAAAGTTTAGAGGAGCTTCAAGAGCTAACGGACGATAGACCAACCTAAAGTTGAACTTCAATCATGGGCGATCAATATGCTATAACGATAGATTAATGAATGACCGAAGCAAAAAATAAAAGTGTAAGTGACAAAAACCCTAAACTTCACACCAAAAATCCACACATCAATAGGAGGCAATGCATACCAAAAATCCCATGAGGGACTTACTTATCCAAAGGGATGGTTGGGGGCTATTGGGCGCTACCGGTGGGCACAATGATAGCAAGAAAGACTATGACTCAAAGAGTGAGTCCATGGTACCGGGTCTTCCACGTATGCAAAGGTTTTGTATTGGATGAAGGTCGTGAACATCAAGGGCAGCGTACCATAGAGGTAAGTCTTCTAAGTATATGCCAAAAGTTCCAAGAGGGACTTGATAATATGGAGGTATGATTGAAGCTATTGAATGGACTATTCTAGAGCCCACATTTGTTCATGAGAGCCCTAGCTCTCTTAGAGGAAAAGGTCGAGCAAGTGATAACATAGAGGAGAATAGAGTTGATGTGTGCCCTACAACATGATGGTAGAGGGAATGTGTGGGAGTATAATTTGTTGTTCTATTCTATCAATTAGAAGGGAACTACTTTGAGAACATAAAGGTTTTGTTGTTCTATCGATTAGAAGGGAACTATTTCGAGAACACAAAAGTGTTGTCTCTCGATGGCAAAACAAAGTGAGGGGATGCATAGCGATGCATAGGAGGGTCGTGGGCCTGAGGTAGGTCCACGATACTACCAAGGCAAGACTTACAGATAGTCGCCTATCCTTGCTCTCAAAGATAGAGAGTGCACTGGTCAAAAATTAGGGTCAATGCGATAGATTGTGGACAACAAAGGGCTTTGTGAGGCATATGTCGAAGGGTTTTAATCGAGATAGTAAAAAGTAATGGACTTCATTCAATGTGAGGGTAGTCAACCAGGGAACAAGCAATATGCAATGTCGTTTCCTGATCTTCTCAAAAGCAGTAGCTAGTGAACTCATGAAGGAGGTACAACCCCAAAGGAATGACAAAATCAATTAAAAAGTCTGTCGAGTGAGGACAAAATTTTTCTCTTTCAACAACAACACATCTTGCACTCTAAGAGTGCAATGTAGAGTTTGCGAAGTCAACTAACCTAGTTTAAGTCATGGAGTGTGCATCGAGGGCCGGGGTCAAGTACTGCAACCCTGATCTCCTTAAACCATGAGACAAGGAGAAGTTAAGGAACCCATGTCTCTTAATTATCCGCAAAGAAGCTCTACAATAGATGAAAGTCATCAAATGCTCATTAGTTGGTGATCAATTATACCAAAGCTACTTGTTTGCTTCATCTCACAATACAGTGACATTAAAAAGTGAAGGTGATCCAAACCTACTTAGACATGATGAATACGTGAAAGAGAAATCGTTGAGCAAATTTTGTACAGAAGGCCTTAAAATTTTAAGTTTTATAAAGTGATGCTAATAAAGCTCCAACAAGCATTTACCTTATTCAATCCACGCAAGAGGCAATGGACTAGCACACAAAAATGAAGGCCATTTTCCTTCATTAAAGGATCCACAAATTTCAGCACAACATGAACCGCACACCACCAGAGTCATTGATAAGTTAAAGCATCATTAAAGGATCAAAATTTGACTACTTAACAATAGTGTTAAAGACCAACTAGGAGTTAGAGGGTGTTTTGCAGCAGACAGAGTATTGAAGATGCAGCATACGAAAAGATACAGCACTCCCGAAGGCTTTGATAAGGATGTCAAAGAAACAACTATAAAAGTGTCACAAATCATCCACAAGGTGGAAAAACTTGTTGGTGAAATCGTCCACCTTTTTGGTTTGTTCCTGGCTTAGGCAGCATGTAATAGGAGTACGCTTACCATCCCCACTTTTGTTCCTAGCACAGGCAGCTTGTAATGAGAGTAGATTTTCCAACCGCATTTTGGTTAAATTGGGTAGCTGTTTTGGCTTATAAGCAAAGCTTACTAGCGATTGTCATGCAAAGGTAAAACTACCCAAAAACGAAGCCTCCAACCTATGATGTTTACGCACGAAGATGGTGCGTGAAACTTCAGCCATCTCAACTTTGTATAGGGCTTCAGGCATTTCCATGTGGCATGGGGTTCAATGGGGCTCTAAGGTAGTGTCAAGAACTGGATAGTCGCATGCCTGGCAGCCAGTGTCCCATGGGCACTTGTCCATGGGAACCTTGCACGTAACCGACTAGGCTTGGAACCTTTATCACATGTCCATTCCAAGTGAGCGAAGGCATACACTTTCTATCATTAATAAAGTGTTTTGTCTAGTTATGCTTGTGTGACATGCTTTGACAAAACAATAGTGACTCACTAGTGCATTCGCTTGTCACGAACTTATTTTTTTAATGGTGCAGGTCCTACATGACCATAAGAAGATTATTGGGAGGTTGATCCTATATAAGGCAAGGATGCCACCTAGCTTAGACAATATTATATAAGTACATAACAATACAACATGCAATGTGATGATAAGCCTGCTATTAATGTGAACACCAAGTGGTTTTAAAAAAAAAAAATTATAAAGAAGAAAGTGAGTTTCCCTTCTAGTTCACAAGGCTCACCATGTGATAAGCCTAGTATTGCACATGGACCGCATGAAATTGGACGATCCATGTGCCAATTTTCACCGGGATCATATATACTTACAAGCAGTCTGTGAGCTGATTCATGACCAAAAGAAGCAAAAACTTCTAAAACTACCTTGATATCCCAAGCCTGATAAATCTTAAACCGTATCAGTTCACTTCACCAACAAGAATTCTTTGATAACTTGTATCAGTTCACTTCATTTCAATTCTGGCTTGCTTTCTAACTTGTATGGTGGAGATCAGAGGAAAATATTAGATAGCTGGAGAGAGTTGGTGGGTTGGACAAACTTCTCAGATCAAGGAACTGTGAATATGAGGTGGGAAGAGAAGGTAGAAACAACAGAGGATCATCTTTTATTGGAAAAGGCCTGTTTGGCAAGAATAGAAATGAAACATTTTCTAGCTATTCTAAATGCCACATATTACAAGATGGATCAGTAATCTGTGAGTGACAGTTCACAGCTTTGTCAGAAATAAACAACTTTGGTTTAGAAGTTATAGTTTATAGCTTTCTTCTACAAAAAGAAATAAAGAAGTTAGACTTATTTACCAAGTTAGTCAATCAAAATAGGAATTGATTCCTAAAACAAAAGTGAAAATCCAACTAACATATTCTAGTGAAATCTGAATTCTAAAATAAGAAACAATCCAATCTCAAAACTCAAATTTAGCTCAAGTGCTTCCGATCCTGACTCGCCACCATCAACATTATCAAGGCACCAACATGTGGATCCAATGGTTAAAATTTGCTTCCACTTGATTGGGAAAAGTGCTAATTCTTAACAGAACCAAAAAAGTTACTTTTATGCCAACATTCATAATGTGCTGGAGTTTATTATGTAACCATCTATTTCTCCGTATGTTTCGTATAAGCCATTGTCTCACTAATAATTTAATATGTTTTTATCCTTTTTTAATATTAGTACCTTTTGTTAAGATTCTGCACAATCAGTCACGCTTAAAATAATCATCACCTAAGAGCAAAATCATGACTGAGAAATATGGATCAGTGAAGTAGATGGAATAATGAAAATGAATCTATGCCTATGGTAGCTTAACTAACTTTCATGAATTTGGTTCATATTTGGTTGTAAAATCCATAATGTAGTGTTCATATATTTTAGCAAGTACCACCCTGATAGCTTATATTCTAATAGCCAATCTTTCCAGAATCTAATTGTTATAATAGAGGTAACAGAATTTCAGTGTTTTTCATTTTCTGATTCTCTAGTCTCCCAGTGGGCATGAGGTTTCCATATGAGCACAAAACTACAAAAGGACATTGATGTTAACAGAATTAGCCAATTATAGAACTTCTTTTATACTCTAGACACACAAATTTCAGGAAGGATTTTCTTTATACTCTAGAAATACAAATACCAACAAGAACTTCCTTTGCATCTAACACTATAAAACCTCCTTGGATACTGCAGTGAGGAATAAGAACTGAGGATATATAATATTTTGCTGCTACATATGGACTTCAGTTTAGCTAATGCACTTACTCAACTATAAACCCTCGACACATTAAAAATCTAAAAGTAACAATCAATTTATCAGCAATGAACATAGAAACAGTAAAAGCATACCTCCAACAGAGAATCTTGGACTTCTTTCGGTATTTTAGGTAGTACACGTGACAAGATTTCCTGTTGTCTCCATCCAGTAAAGATAAGATGTCCAAGAATGCACCTCCTGCTTCTTACCTTTCTACACTCTGACCATCTATGATAGGCATCAGATCTGTAAAACTTTCCATAATAGTAAGACAGAATGTCTCCCATCTTCTTACACCCAACAAAATTTTTCACTTGAACAAGATTCTTTCCAAAAATATAAAGACCAAGAAGAAAACTTTGTGACTCATCCTCACTCCAAGAGGAAGATGGCATGCCAGGAAATGGATTGTAACCTTTGGCTTCATTAAGCTGCAGCAGAGGAACACCACTATGTATCTTATTCTCTAAGGTAGTGCTTTTCGTTATTGTAGATCCATCAGACCTGCAACAATTTGCTAAGTCAGTGCACTCATCTGTGCATGGAAGGCTTGGAAGATACGTAGAATGGCCGCTTGAACTTCCTGCTACAAATTGACTCGTAGTCTTATATACAGGATCAGCTTGGCCTTTTCCAGTGTGTGTTTGCGCCACTGACCCACCCTTAATGGAACTAATGTCAGAACAAGAAAATTCTTTCTGTTCATCACCTACATGGTGCATCCACATAATTGGAATGGCTGATCCTACTCCGACATGATAGTCAACAGTAAGCATGTCTCTGGTATTAGTCAGACATGACTGTGTTGCTAGTTCTGGAATCTGCATTTGGTACTCATCTCCTATGCGAGGACGTATCAGTGGTTCATCATAAATACCATTTCTGCAAGGGGAATCTGGTAGATGTAACTGATCAGGAAGTGTCTCAGCAGCAGCATGGTCTTCGATATAGTTCATTTCACCAGCACCCATCTGTCAACACATTGACTAGGAAAAATAAGAAACCTATCATTCCGTCATGAATTATAAGAAAAAGAGGTCAAATATTGGCATAAACTGAGGAAAATTGTTTAGATCACCTTGGATTTAATCCTCTCTTCCCGATATGTACAAGGGTAATATAATCTATGTGCAAACGTTTCCTGGATATAGACATGTGCTCCAAGTAGAAAGAATGAGAACCCATAAACGTGAGCTAAATACAAAGTTATTTGACCTTGTAAATAGTTAAAACAATGTCATCTTTCTTATTCTTCATTATCTGAAACCTTATACAAGAAAAAGGGTTCAATGGAAGCAGGAAAACACAAGAGACCAATCAAATTAAAAATTTTGGGAGTGGACAATCACGTATGAATGAATAACCAACTCTAACCGGACAACAGGAACCACATCCCCACGACCCTTGGCGTCGCAAAAACAACACACGAACACATGAAACCCTTCCTGACAAGACACAAAAATTTTGGCTCAACGACAAGCTCATCCAATTATCAATCAGTGATAAGATCCCGTAACAATCAAACGAACCATGCTGGTCCCAACAGAGCTACGAACAAAATCATCAACCCCCGGACTGCGCGATGCACACTCCCAAGAGATAGCACTTCTTGATGACGATTTCCATGCTGATGTATCAAATTGTAGTCATCGCCACGTGAATAACAACCAGGGCAAGCGCGCAGCGAGGATAAAGTAGGGGGCACTCAAGAAAGCTTACAAACAGTAAAGCACAAACAAAAATCGAGTACGAGATTGAGAAGAAGGTTGTGAAGGAAATGGGCGTACCGGTCGCTTCGCGGAGTTGGTATCAATTGCTAAGACCTCTGCAATATGACGAACCAATCGATCGATAGAAAGACGGTGGGGAGAGAGAGAGAGAGGAGGCGGAGGTGAGGAATAGTGAGAAATAACAGGGGAGTCGTTCTCTCTCCTCCTATAAAGTTTATAGAAACATATGTGTTGTCCTTCTTTTCTTGTTTTTTCTTTTTCGTCTCTGTCTCTGTTCGAAAGAGAGGGATCTCTAAGAATAAAAAATAATTTTGTCCACCTAGTTGCAGAAAACCTGACATGTACCTGTAAAATGATTGGAGGCAACCTTAGTTCCACGGTGGGTCCCGGAGAAGCCTCTTCGCTTCGTTTCACGACAGAGCAGGTAGAAAGGGCATCACTGCAGAAGGATACAGGGAAAAATGGCTCCAGATGATAATAATCAAGACAGGTGAACAGGGTGATCTAAGAACATACTAATCCGCATAAAGTTTCCTATAAGAATCATCAATATACCGCCCATCGTCCTAAGAAGCACTGATCTTGATGCAATAATATTTTCTATTTTGGTCTTCAAGTGGATTCGGAGTCGGGTCAGCTGAAACCTTCTTGGAGACCGAAAGAGTATGGCCACAGATTTCCACTTCAATGGCCAGTCACGCTCATGTTGGGATCAAATGAGCTTTCATGATTGTTACTGGTTCATATCTTGACGTGCATGCATCAATATCGCGCTCGAAATTGGTATTACGATATCGTCTACTCCCGTAACGCGTAAGAGTAAAACAGCATGCACGTTGAGACGGGCGGCTGTGTGCTGTTGCGGCTGTGAGAGCGAGGCATGGCCAATCGAGTTCATAGGAGGATCGGATGCAAAGAATTGAACACCCAAAGCAGCTAGAAGCCAAGAAAATTCTCTAGTACAAATGGCAGATGCTTTACGTGGCAGTTTACTGACGGATAATCCTTTTGTTTCGTGTCCTATCTTTGTAGCGGACAATTACCACAGGATAAAGAAAAGGGTTTATGGTGACACGTTGTGGAGGATTGAACTGTCTGCCGACCCAAACTTTTTTTATCATCATTAGATGCTCCCAGTTATCGGTGCGGTGACTCGTTTGATGATTAAAAGTTTATTCGGAATCATTTCACTATAAAATGTGACTTCGTCCATGTAAGAGATAATATTTTGTGCTCTGAATAGTGTGGTGCAGTTTTGTGTTTGTAATAGGAAGAATTTACGAAAAAGGTTCTTGGTTTTGACTTTTTTCATAAAGAACGGGTCATTTTCATATATTTTTCCCCTCGTTATCATCACATTCTTAAATGATCCGGTTCTTGGTTTTTTTCTTGATTCGATCTATTGCATTAAGATTTCCTCAAATGAATTAACTCTAGATAAATTTTAAAACAAATCTATTTTTTTATTTTTTATCATATTTTTTATTTTATTCTCATATACTCTTTATTTTTTAAACAAATAAAATTATGCATGACTTATATTACAATGGCTACAGTTTTTCCCTCTCATTGTCGCCTCTGCCTCTCGCTACCTCCTCTCTTTGAGGAGACAATCACAAATAAATTTTTCTTTCATCCTCCTCGCATGCAGCACCCTGAGCTACTCCTCTAAGCGAGCAGTGATAAATTTTTTTTTCATCCTCCTCGCATGCAGCACCCTGAGCTGCTCCTCTAATCGAGCAGTGATGAAGGTCAAAAAGAAAAATAAGGGCATACTTATCAGATAAGGTGCCTAGAATCTAAAGGACAAAAAAAAAAAGGGTGTGAAGGCTAAGAATGCCCTCGTTAAAGATAGTGCAACAAGAAGCAAATGATAATAAAGGTTGAGATAAAAAAGGATGATGCAAATGAGGGGGAGAGCTCATAAACAACGGGACGAAGGCCAAGGGCAATATCATCTTTTTAAAGGATAAGGAATGTTTTATGAGAATAAACTAATAAGGGTATTAGGATCATATCATATCAGTACTAACGTGAAGTAGTACTTTTAAAAAATTATATTGATTTGAAAAATAGTTCAATGAAATTGTACCTAAAATATGTTTTGACTTGAAAGTGAGTAAAATGATGTGATCAACTAAATCAAGTGATGTGACCGACTAAATCAGTAAATAATAAGAATGAAAAATAAATAAAAAAAGAGCATATTGGATTTATAGTGGTGTATCCACTCCTGATTCCTCATCCGTTGAGACTATTGGCTTTCATTAATAATCTTCTTTCAATGGAGGAAGATCAACTACCTTTACAACTCTTTTCTTCTTTTCACTGATTTAGGGGAGAACCTTTACATGTCTCACACCTCCCTTAGAATGAAACCTAAACATCAATACGAGGGGAACTTTCAACACTTAAAGCTTTACAATACTTTTAATCATAATTTTTGCTCACTTTTCTTACATCCTCAAGTAAGAATGAGTGAGGTAGTTATAGGCCTCAAATGACTTTAAAAAATGAAGCCAAAATTTAAATTTTTAGACTTTCAAGGTACTAGCGGTACCACCATCTACATTGGGTGATATTACCGCCTGTCAAAGCTTGAGAGACTGCGCTCTGGTGGTACTATCGCTTGCTTGGGTGGTATCACAGCATGCAACATTAAATGATAGTGGTATTATTGGAAAACTTCCGTGGGAGTATCACATGTGCAATAGAAGATCAAAACAAAACTAGTTTCTCACGTATATCAGAATCGTCGTGCAAAGATTGATGTGCATAAAACCATAAAATCGAAAAACTACATCATGTGAGAGATGTTTACCTAGGGAAATCATATATCTCTATTTTTCCAAATCCGGATGGAGAGGATGAAAGAGGTCAAATATCCTCCTCTCTAGTAGTATCCACACAATGGATAGTTGTAGTGATACTCCTCAGACATAGCTACAAATCTCATAACTCTTGCGCAAAGGGAGGGAGGAGAATAGAAGAGGGTGACCAAAGGTGCAACCTATCACATAAGAGCCGTCTTTGGCTCCTATTTATAGAGAGCCACTAAAAACCCTAGGGATCATGCCTTAGTGGGTATTGGATCTTCATCCACTTACCTACTAACCTTGGATTATTGGATCTCTATCCAATAATCTCCTTTGGCCTCTAATTGGGCCTCATGCAGGGAGTTTATCAATGTCGGGTCTTATATAATGAGAATAGGGGCTAATTAGATCTATGTCCAATCTTTTATTCGCTGAAGCATCTACCATATGTGTGTGACACTCTAGGCCTAATTCCAAGCTGGTCGTGAGTCATTTATGTCAGAACTCCTTTTGACTCAGTGAATTATTATCTCATAATAATTCACTCGACTCATCGACTATGGACGTACCAGGCCACTACCCCATAGTTCTTAGACGGTAGATGAAATCTTATCCATTAGACATGTTTATCCTTAATTACCATGTATCTATAGTCCCTCATCTATCTAATATCCTAGAGATTGTATACCGGGCATGATACTGTCAACCCACATATGGATCTATCTAAGTCTCCCTCTAATCATATTCTCTTAGAGAACTCCTCTCTCAATCCGACCAACCTGATCAAGGATTTACCTAAGCGAGAGCATACGGGATATTCCTCTAATGATACCGAGAGTGAATTATCCTCTATTGACACTCAATAGCCTTCATAAGGTTGGCTACCAATCTCGATAACTGATTATACCAGATTTAGAACTTTTCAATTCTGTAAGTCTGGTGAAAGAAAGCAGTACTCAAACAATGCACAACTAAGACTACGAAATTACTATCTGACGTCAGGTATCATTAACCATACAATCCATAAGCGGATCAATTAGTGAGCTTATTTTCCAATGAGTACTTGTATTGTATCCTTAGTGTCTTTACACAAGTGGCTATGAGACTAGCCACTTCCATCATATAGATGGATATATAGTACATCGATCAGTCTGGTTATCTCTATGTACCTCTTGAGCAACCTATGATCGAATTTTTTTAGGATCTATGTTTAAATGCGAATCAGTCTCATTAACGTGATCTCATCACGATCTGATTCCAATTATACAAAACCAAGGATATTACAATATATATATTAATATATAATATAATATTAGAATATACCAATAATAATAATGATGCAAAGAGACTATGCAGCGTGTCACACGTTCCATCATACATATAATTGGCTTGCAGGACACCTATAACCAGTAATCTCTGACTTGACTTAAAGCTAATCACCTATGTGTCTAATCCATATCAGACCCTTGTGACACTTAAAGACAATCTGAGCCAACGACTTTGTCAATGAATCTGTAATGTTATCTTCGGATGAAACTCTTTCCATTGTTATATCTTTTCGGGCTATAATCTCTTTAATCAGGTGGAACATCCTCAGAACTTACTTAGACTTCTGATGAGACCTAGGTTCATTTGTTTGAATGATCACCCTATTATTGTCACAGTATATAGGAATCGGCTCCACGCTACTCGGTATGACTTTCGAATCCCTAATGAACTTCTTTATTCACACCCCTTCCTTTGTTGCCTCTTCTGCAGCAATGTATTCTGCCTTTATGGTCGAGTTAACAGTAGTATCTTGCTTGGAACTCTTTCAGCTTACTGCTCCTTTATATAGGGTGAAAATATACCCTCAGTTCGACTTGCTATCATCAATGTCGGACTGAAAACTCGAGTCCGTGTAGCCCTTAACCTGGAGGCTACCTCCTTCATACAGTAAATGATCCTTAGTCCTTCTTAAGTACTTAAGGATATACTTTACTACATTTCAATATTTCAAACATGGATCTGCTTGATATTTACTCATGACAGTCAGAGCATGCGCTATATCAGACTTGGTACATAGCATAACATACATGATATACCATATCGTTGAGGCATAAGATATCCTATCCATGTCTACCCTTTCTTTAGGAGTTTTTTAGGATATACTCATAGAAAGTGATAGTCCATGTCTCATCGGTATGAGACCTCTCTTGAAATTCTACATGCTAAATCTTTTGACAATGGAGTCTATGTACCTAGACTAGAATAAGTCAAGTATCCTCTTGGATTCATCTTTATAGATCCGGATCCCTAAAATATAGGATGCTTCCCCTAGGTCCTTAATGGAGAAGTTTCTAGATAGCCAAGACTTTATTGTGTAAATCATTCATACATCATTCATAATGATTATGATGTCATCCATATACAACTCCAAGAAGGTAATAATGCTCCCACTTACCTTCATGTACACACAAGGCTTATCTTTGTTCTTAACGAAGTTATAAGATATGTCCACCTTATCAAATCTAATGTTCTAACTTCGGGAAGCTTGCTTCAATCCATAAATGCACTTGAGCAACCTGCACACTTTATCTGGACTCTTTTTGGATATAAATCCCTCTAACTATATCATATATACCTCCTCCTCGAGGTTGCTATCTAGGAATGCAGTTTGCATACCCATTTGTCAAATCTCATAATTATAGTGTGTTGCAATAGCCAAAAAAATTCTAATGGATTTAAGCGTAGCTACATATGAGAAGGTCCCGTCATAGTCAACTCCTTATCTTTGATGATATCATTTAACCACCGACCTTGCCTTATAGGTCTCCACCTTTTCATATGCTATGATCTTCTTCTTGAAGATCCATTTGCAGTCGATGGGTACAATACCCTCAGGTATATCAACAAGGTTCCAAACCTTGTTAGAATATATGGAATGCATCTAAGAATTCATGACTTCTTGTCACTTCCCAGAGTTTATATTCATAATAGCCTCCTTGTAGGTTGAAGGATCAACATCCCGAGAATCATCTCCACTAATATGTCCTACATATCTTTTAGGAGGGTGAGATACTCTACTAGACCTACACAAAATTGAAACTTATGTGCTAGGTACTTGAACAAACTCAAACTCTGGAATGATGCTTTAGTTAGGTACTCCAACCTCACTCAATTTTATCTCACTCCCACTGTTTCCACCAAGAAAGTGTTCCTTTTCAAGGAACACAACCCTCTTGGCAACAAAGACTTTCTAGTCCTCGAGATAATAGAAATAATACCGTAAAGTCTCCTTAGGGTATCTCACAAAGGTGCACATTTCCATCATTGATTCCAAATTGTCGAGGTTGTGTCTTCTAACATGGGCAGGACAACCTCAAATTTTAACCACCTTAAGATCAAACTTCTTTCTTTTCTATATCTCATATGGTGTAGACATTATCGACTTTGATATAATTCTGTTCAGAAGGCAAGCTACATTCTCTAGGGCATATCCCTAGAATGAGATAGGTAGGTCAATGAAACTCATCATAGATCACAACATGTCCAACAGTGTATGATTCCTCCTTTCTAAGACACCATTCAGCTGAGCTGTATAAGGATGTGTCCATTGGATAGAATCCAATGGTCCTTGAGGAAATGAGTGAACTCTATATTAAAGTACTCTTCTCCTCGATCTGATTGAAGAGCCTTAATACTCTTTTCAATTTGGTTCTCTACTTCATTCTTATATTCCCTGAATTTCTCAAAAGCTTCGAACTTGTACTTCATCAAGTACACATCTATACTTGGAGAAATCGTCAGTGAATGTAATGAAGTATGAGTAACTGCCTATAGCCTGAGTCAACATGGTACCATATATATCACTATGTATGAGTTCTAGTAGCTCAGTAGTTCTCTCTCTAGTTCCACTAAAAGGAGAGCTGGTTATCTTTTCATGAAGACAATGTTCACAAGTTGCATATGACTCATAATAGAATGAATCTAAGTATCTATCTTTCAGCAACCTTTGAATCATTCCCTCATGGATATGTCCTAGACTACAATGCCATGAGTATGCATTCACCTCATCTCATTTCCTCTTGGACGTATTTATATTCATGATATATGGAGAAGTGTCTAACATATATAAGCCATTTATCATGGTCCTTCTAGTGATGACCTCATCATCCAAAATTATTAAACAATTATTATTATTAAAAACTAATTTATATCCACTAATTATCAAACAAAAAATAAAAATAATATTTTTGATAATAGAGGGAACATAATAACATGCATCTAATGCAATGATAGCTCCACTAGGCAAATGTAAGGTGATCTCTCTAACGCCAACTACAGCAACTCTTGCTTCATTATCCATTCTAATGTCCATCTCATCTTTGGCTAGTCTCATAGGCCTTGCAAGAACCTATAATGTATTATAGATATGATAAGCACTCCCGGTGTCCAATACCCATGTGTTATCATGAAAATCAGACAAGTGGAGATTGATCATAAATATACCTAAAGCTTCTCCAAGCTTCTATTTTACTTTGTTTGCAAGGTAATCCTTATAGTTCCTCTTTCAGTGCCTGTCTTTGCCACAAGCACTGTCCTTTGTCCTTTGTCAGGTCTTTCTTGGCAACCTTTATCTTATTTGGTCTTTCTTGCCCTTGCCCTTCTTAAGAGTCTTACGAGCCTTTCTTTTCTTTTTTGTCTCACCAATATAGAGAAATGACTTCTCTTTCTTGATAGCACTCTTAGATTCTCTTAACATATTGAGGACCTCAGGGAGAGTCACCTTAAACTTTCTCATGTTAAAATTCATGATTTAGTAAAAAAAGGAATTTGGTAGGGACTGAAATATAAAATCAATGCATATGTTATCCTCTAGGGCTATTCCTAGACCTATGAGTTTTTTAATCTACTTTATCATCTTTAGGACATGGTTATGAACCAATGCCCTTTCTGTCATCCTGGCTCGTAAGAGACACTTGGATATTTTATTTCTTTGAGTTCTCCTATGTTCCTCAAACAGTTGACGGAGATGAAGAATGCTAGAATTGACATCCATGCTCTCATGTTGCTTCTGTAACTCAAGAGTCATGGAAGCTAACATGTAGCATTTTGCCAACGTGGAATAATCTATATACTTCACATAACGAGTGATCTTATCCTCGCTTGCCCCTTCTTCTAGCTATTATGATCAATTGACACTAAGAGAAGAAAGGGGAGGGGGGGATTAGTGCAAGTGTAAAATATCACAGTTTAAGGAAAAACATTTCATGAGAATCAAAACCAGAAATCAGAAGCATTTCGATAAGTGAGCAATAAGCTATTGAAGGAAGCTAAGTTATGATTATGATAAAAGAAAGATCTGTATATGTAACATCCCTCATCTTTAAATTTTTATAAAACTTATTTATAATGTAAGAAATATGTTTTGTATTGTTTATAAGACTTAGTTATAAAATTTGAGGACCTGTTTGTAAAAGCCAAAGGACCTCTTACGTTTGAAGTTAATGTGGCATGCTGAGTTTTGTCTATGATGAAGTGAATTTATGATAAATGGTTGGTTTGGTGATTGTATAGATTCATTCGCTGATGAATTATAAGTGTGGTTAATATCTGTTAAGTTGGCTTTGGGTTTCATAGATGTTTGAGTGATGCGATGTATGTTTTTAACCTGCACAAATTTTATATATGTGAATTTTGAAGAATGAATGTTTTCTCAATGTCCTCAAATGTTTGATTGGATCCTGGATGGATTGTGATGATTATAAAATTATCAATTTATGACATGGTCACACCTCTCGAATGTGATATAATTCTGGGGGGTGTGACAGTATAAGAACATGCATAATAAAAAATAACAAAGTAGAGAGATGCTCATAGATTTTTAGTGGTTTGGTCTCAACCTGGCCTACGTCCACTCATGAGTCCTCTTCTCCGAGGTCTACCAGTGTCCACTATCAATCTTTTTAGGGTGAAGACCAAACCCTTATAGGCTTTCAACTCAAGGGAGACTTCTTACAAGAAATACAACACTTTGCTCACTCCCTTTCCCCTTTTCTTTTTCTTGCACACTTTTAGCACCCAATTTTTTCACACATTTTCTAGCCCAATTATTGCGCAAAAACCTATACTAAATGCAAGAAAACTTGGAGAATTTATAGGCCCCAATTGGCTTTAGAAGAATAGAGCCAAAATTAGAACTTATCCAAAAAATCTGGATATAGGTGGTACAACCATCGAAAGCCACCCAGAAAATAGGGTATGGGCGGTTCAATTGCCAGCATGGGCGGTTCAACCGCTCAGCTGCCAAAAACCTAGGCGACAGTGGTACAACCGTCGGCTTGGGTGGTACAACCACCGACTGCTGCTCGGGTTCCTGGGTGATAGCGGTACAATTACCGCTCACCGACGGTACAACCGTCGGAAAACCTAGAAAAGTGATTCCCTTCACTTTTCCAATTTTGACTTATACCATTTGTTGACCACTTCTCAGGTCAACCAATTAAGCTCGACCTGAGATCAATCCACTTTCCAAAGTGGACCCGGTTAGCTTCACTTGAGTTAATTTGGATCCCTTTTAAATCTAACTCAAATAGGACTCAACCTTAATGTTGCTAACTATGACTTCATTAATTACAATCAATATAGCTAACATATCAAATCAAGACCTTCCCAACTCCCGACAAGCATTTCGGCTACCCCCAATAATCATCTGGTGAGTCTCGGTCTTCTTCCGGCGAACTCCCTTCGGCATCCTAGCAAGCTCAAGATACCCTCGACAAGCACCCGATGCACTCCAAGCGAGTTCCCAACTACATTGTCTTCACTCTGGTCCAATGCCTGGACTTGACTTTTGCCAAACCTCTAATTATAATTTTCTCTCTATCATAGTTAATCCTGCATCAATCAACTCAAACAACCTTGTTAGATCAAAACCCATCAATTGACTGTTGAGAAACCTCAGTGGGTGCATCACATGCGTAGTGGAAATCAAAACAAAAGTCGATTTCCCACGCAGATCAAATCGTCGTGCAAAAGATTGAGGTCGCGAGAAAAACTGCAAAAATTGAAAAATCACGATGTGTCAGAGATTGATTTTACCTAGGGAGATCATATATCCCTGTATTCCATATTTGGATGGAGAAGATGGAGGAGGTCAAGCGTCCTCCTCTCTAGTGGTATCCACACGATGGATCTCTGCAATGAAACTCCTCCAATCTAATCTTGCAACTCTTGCTCAGAGGGAGGAAGGAGAATAGGAGGTGGTGGCTAAAGTTGCAGCCTATCAAACATGAGTCTCCCCTCCTATTTATAGAGAGTCACCAAAAATCCTAGGGCTCCTGCCTTAGTGGGTGTTGGATCTTCATCCAATAACCCACTAACCTTGCATTATTAGATCTCTATCCAATAATCTCCTTAGGCCTCTAATTGGGCCTTAAGCAAGGAGCCCATCAGCATATGGTCTCATCTAATGAGAATATGGGCTAATTGGATCTCCATCCAATCCTCTATTCGTTGAAGCATCCACCATATGTGTGTCTCTTTAGGCCCGATACTGAGCTGGCCGTGAGTCACTCCCATCAGAACTCCTTCTGATATAGTGAATTATTATCCTCATAATAATTCACTCGACTCATCGACTATGGACGTACTAGGCCACTACGTCATAGTCCCCAGACGGTACAGGGGGATTGAATCCGTCGGACCTGTCTGTCCACAGTTACCATGTATCTATAATCCCTCATCCAAATAATATCACAGAGACCGTATATTGGACATGGTACTGTCAGGTCACATACAAAACTAGTTTGTCTTGCTCTATTCGGATTCTACCGGAGAACTCCTCTCTTAATCTGAATGACCCTGGCTAGGGATTTGTCTGAGCAAGCACATATGAGATATTCCTCTCGTGATACCAAGAGTGGATGATCCTCTATTGACACTCAATTACCTTCGGAAGGTTGGCTACCAATCCCGATAACCAATTATACCATATCTGAAACTTTCCAAACCTGTAAGTCTGGCGTTAAAGAAAGGAGTACTCATACAAGGCATCCTTGGTGTCTCAAGTCTAAGGACCAGATATACAACTGGGACTATAGAATCATTGTTTGAAATTAGGTATCATTAACCATACAACATTCCATAAGCAGACCAATCAGTGAACTCATTATCTAATGAGCACCTGTACTATATCCTTAGTGTCTCCACACAAGTGGCTATGAGACCAGTCGCCTCCATCATATGGACGGGTATATAGTACACCGATCTATCCGGTTATCTTAATGTCCCTCTTGAGTAACCTATGATCGACATTATTTAAGATCTGTGTTTAAAGGTGAATTGATCTCATTATCGTGATCTCATCACGATCCGATTCCCATTGCATAGAAACAAGGACATCACAATATATATGTAACAAATAATATAATGTGAGAATATGCCAATATTAATCATAAGAAAAAAAATCACATAGCGTGTCACACGTGCCATCACTCACGTGATTGGCTTGTAGGGCACCTGTAACCAACAATCTCTCACTTAACCAAAAGCCAATCACCTATGTGTCTGATCCCCATCAGACCCTTGTGATGCTCAAATATAATATAAGCTAATGGCTTCGTCAATGGATCTACAATGTTATCTTCCGATGGATCTATTTCCATTGCTATATCTTTTTGGGTCATGATCGCTTTAATCAGATGGAACCTCCTCAGAATAATTCTGTTGAGACCCGAGTTCCTTTGTTGGAGTTATCGCCCTGTCGCTCTCATAATATATGGGAGTTAGCTCCACGCTGCTTGGTATAACTCCCAAATCCTTGATGAACTTCTTCATCCACACCCCTTCGTCTTGTTACTTCTACTACAGTAATGTATTCCACCTTTGTGGTCGAGTCAGTAGTAGTATCTTGCTTGGAACTCTTCCAGCTTACTACTCCTCCATTCTGGGTGAAAACATATCCTGAATTTGACTTGCTATCATCAATGTTGGACTGAAAACTCGAGTCCGTGCAGCCCTCAACCTAGAGGCTACCTCCTCCATATACCAGTAAAAGATTCTTAGTCATTCTCAAGTACTTAAGGATACACTTTACTATCTTCTAGTGTTCTAAACCTGAATATGCCTGATACCTACTCATGACACTCAGAGCATGTGTTATATCAGGCCTAGTACATAGCATCACATACATGATAGACCCTATCGCTGAGGCATAAGGTATCTTATTCATGTATACCCTTTCTTCAGGAGTCTTTTGAGACATACTCCTAGAAAGTGATATTTCATGTCTCATCAGTATGAGACATCTCTTGGAATTTTTCATGCCAAACATTTTGACAATGGAGTCTATGTACATAGACTGGGACAAGCCAAGCATATTTTTGGATCTATCTCTATAGATCTGGATCCCTAAAATATAGGATGCTTCCCTTAAGTCTTTCATGGAGAAGTTTCTAGATAGCCAAGCCTTTATTGTGGAGAGCATTCCTACATCATTCCCAATGATTAGGATGTCATCCACATATAGCACCAAGAAGGTAATAGCTTTTCCACTTACCTTCCTGTACACACAAGGCTCATCTTCGTTCTTAACGAAGTCATAAGATCTGATCACCTCATCAAATCTTATGTTCCAACTTTGAAAAACTTGCTTCAATCCATAAATTGATATAAGTAACTTGCACACTTTATTTGGACTCTCTTTGGATACGAATCCCTCTGGTTGTATCATATACACCTCTTCCTCGAGGTTGCCATTGAGGAATACCATTTTGACATCCATCTGCCAGATCTCATAGTCATAGTGTACTGCAATAGCCAAAATAATTCTAATGGACTTAAGCATGGCTACAGGTGAAAAAGTTTCGTCATAGTCAACTCCTTGTCTTCGATGATATCCTTTAGCTACCAGCCTTACTTTATAGGTCTCTACCTTTCCATCCACTCCGATCTTCTTCTTGAAGATCCATTTGCAGCCGATAGGTATAATACCCTCAGGTGCATCCACAAGGTTCCAAACCTTATTAGAGTACATGGAATCCATCTCAAAATTCATGGCTTCTTACCACTTGCCGGAGTCTATACTCATAATAGCTTCCTCGTAGGTCTGAGGATCAACATCCTGAGAGTCATCTCTACTGATATATCCTATATATCTTTCATGAGGGTGAGATACTCTATTAGACCTACATAAAATTAGAACTTGTGTGTTAGGTACCTAAACATACTCGAGCTCTAGAATGGTGCTTGAGCTAGGTTCTCCAACCTCGCTCAATTCTATCTCACTCCCACTATTTCCACCAAGAATGTGTTTCTTCTCAAGGAACACAGCTCTCTTGGTAACAAAAACCTTTTGGTCCTCGGGATGAGAAATAATACCCACAAGTTTTCTCTGGGTATCCCACGAATGTGCATCATTCTGTTCTTGATTCTAACTTATCGGGATTGTGTCTTCTAATGTGGGCAGGACAGCCCCAAATCTTAACAATCTTAAGATCGAGCTTCATTCCTTTCCATATCTCATATGGTGTAGATACTACCGACTTTGATGGAACTCTGTTCAGAAGGTAAGCAGCAGTCTCTAGGGCATACCCCCAGAATGAAACGGGTAGGTCAGCGAAACTCATCATGGATCGCACCATGTCTAACAGCGTGTGATTCCTCATTTCTGATACACCATTGAGCTAAGGTGTATAAGGAGGTATCCACCAGGATAGAATCACATTGTCCCTAAGGAAATGGGTGAACTCCATACTCAAGTACTCTCCTCCTCGATCTGATCGAAGAGTCTTAATACTCTTTCCAAAGGCCTCAGATTTGTACTTCATTAAGTACACGTGTCCATACCTAGAGAAATCATCAGTGAATGTAATGAAGTATGAGTAACCACCTATAGCTTGAGTCGACATCACTATGTATGAGTTCCAATAACTCGGTGGCTCTCTCTCTCCAGTTCCACTAAAAAGAGAGTTGGTCATCTTCCCACGAAGGCAAGGTTCACAAATTGCATATGTCTCATAGTCAAATTGATCTAAGTATCCATCTTTCAGCAACTTTTGAATCCTTCCCTCATGTATATGACCTAGCCTATAATGTCATAGGTTTGAATTATTCACCTCATCTCTTTTCTTCTTAGATATATTTATTATATTCATGATGTGTGAAGAAGTGTCTAACACATATAAGCCATTTACAAGGGTCCCTCTAGTGATGATCTCATCATCCATTATTATTGAACAACTATTGTTCTCAAAAACTAATTAACACTAATTGTCAAACAAGAGATGGATATAATATTTTTGATAATAGAGAAACAAAATAACATGCATCCAATGCAATGATAGCTCCACAAGACAGATGTAGGGTGACCTCCCTAACAGCAACTGTAGCAACTCTTGCTCCATTACCCATCTTGATGTCTATCTTGCCTCTAGCCAGTCTCCTAGGTCTTGCCAGAACTTTCAATGAATTACAGATATGATAAACACTCCGGGTATCCAATACCCATGTGTTATCATAAAAATCTGACAAGTGAAGACTGATCATGAATATACCTGAAGCTTCTCTAAGCTTTTGTTTCGCCTTATCTATAAGGTAGTCCTTACAGTTTCTCTTCCAATGCCCATCTTGGGCGCAGTGGATGCACTGTCTTTTGTCCTTTGTCGGGTCTCTCTTGGCAACCTTTGCCTTACCTGATCTTTCTTTGCCCTTGCCCTTCTTAATGATCTTGCAGCCTTCTTTTTCTTTTTGTTATCACCAATATAGAGAACTGGCTTCTCCTTCTGGATGACACTCTCAGCTTCCCTCAACATATTGAAGAGCTCAGGGAGAGTCACCTCAAACTTGCTCATGTTAAAATTCATAATGAAGTGAGAAAAGGAATCTGGTAGGGACTGAAGTATAAGATCAATGCACAAGTTATCCTCTAGGACTATTCTTAGACCTATGAGTTTCTCGATCCACTCTATCATCTTTAGGACATGGTTCTCAACTGATGTCCCTTCTGTCATCCTAGCTTGGAAGAGTTTCTTAGATATCTCATATCTTTAAGTTTTTCCCTGTTTCTCAAATAGCTGGTGGAGATGAAGAAGGATAGAATCTGCATCCACGCTCTCATGTTACCTTTATAACTCAGGAGTCATTGAGGCCAACATGTAATATTTTGCCAACATGGAATCATTTATATACTTCACATAGCGAGTGATCTCATCCTCGCTTGCCCTTCTTCCGGCGTGGGCATAATTGTATCAAGGACATATGCGATTTTCTCCGCCGTGAGAACAATTCTCAAATTACAGAGCTAATCTGTATAGTTTGGACCAGTGAGGTGGTTGGCATCAAGTATGCCACGTAGGGGGTTTGTGAGCGATATGTTTCTGACAAAATAAGATATAGCAAAAATATAACATGCAGGTTTTACAGAAAATACTAATTAAGATATGGACTTCTATCTTAATATACTCACACTATTTTCTTAGCGAATCATGCGACACCCTTGACACGTGAGACGGAAGTCTCCAGCAGACTCCTAGTGGGGATCGGGATCCAATTGGCATCTTAGTGCAACCTCGAGGGACTCGACCAAACACTAAGCCCAAAAGGTAGGCAACTCTTGCCAATCACAACTCCTTGTGATTCCCGTCACGTTCGACCTTCGAATCATCATGGTCTCGAGGGACTCGACTAACCATGATATTCAGTTAAGTCATCACCATCGTTACAAGATGAGTCTGATTTCATGATATGCCCTCGAGGGACTCGACCAAGCATACCATGTCCTCAGGTCACCGGTGACATCTCTATGTCGTAAGTAAGAACTCGATCACATAGATAGGTGAGCCTCGAAGGACTCGACCAACTCAACCTATGTCGTGATTCAATTTCTTCCTATAACGATGGAAGGCCATGTGGGTCAATCTTATTGCCTCACGCTTACCGACTTAATATTATCATAGGAGGAGTTTTTGTTTCGTATCGGTCTCCTAATATGTTGTGTCACACACATACATATTTAATATATATCTACATCGCATGCAAATATATATATATATATATACACATATATCTAGTAGGTGTATAACACATCATATATGCAAGCCACACCGGATGATTATGAGCCGTCACCTAATATGATTAAGCCTGAACCAATGGGCCTAATCACGCATAATAGGATCTATGTGTGCATTGGCACATCTCCATGCCCTGTGATTGTTGATCTCGTCATCATCGGTTCTGTCGGGTCGTCGCATCACCATGCGTCGTGATCTCCCGCCACGGCATCATGGGTCCTGCTGTAACCTCCACGCTCCCGTTGCGCCTCTCCATGTAATTACAAATAATCACAAGCACACAGGCCCAATAATAAATGAGAAAAACGTAGGTTCGCAGGCCCCAATAATAATAATAATCATAATTACACACATCACACCACATGGCTAATGATCATCCATCCACATCATACATCACATGTACATCACATCATATATAGGATTACTAGATATATAATAATTAATTAAACTATTTAATTAACTATTTTTCTGGAAATCAGGATATGCTCGAAATTTTCAAAATTGTCAAGGGCATTTTCTTAATTCTGGATGAGAGGACAGTCCTCGAAATTTCAAAAATTATCAAGGGCATTTTCAAAATTTTATACAAATTTTTAGAATTGTTGAGGGTATTCTCGAAATTCTGTACATGAGGACCGTCCTCAAAATTTTTGAAATTCAGAGGGACAGGATCATCCTTTTCTCAAAAGGATGCCCTAGCCCTCTCTTTCCCCCCTTCTGTGCCGCCACCGCCGTTGCCCCTGCGTAGGCGATGGCTGCCCTTGCGGGTGGCTGCCCCCGCGGGCGGTCGCCCCTTGCAGGGGGCCTGGCAGCAGCCGACCGCCCCCTTGCAGGTGGCCGACCCATGCCCGGCTGCCCCTCCTCCTCGTTGCCTTTGCTGTGAAAATGCAGTAAGAATGCGTAGAACGATTCTACGCGATTCAATCTCATCACACGGAGTTTAAAACCAATCTTTCGCACGAAAACCTTGGCTCTGATACCACTGTTGGGAAACCTTAGTGGGTGCATCACATGCACATCAGAAATAAAAAAAAAAAAATCAGTTTCTCATGCAGATCAAATCCTCGTGCAAAAGTGAGAAAAATCGTAAAAACTGAAAAACCGCTGTGTGAGAGATTGATTTTACCTAGGGAGATCGTATATCCCTGTATTCTAGATCCGGATGGAGAAGATGAAGGAGGTCAAGCGTCATCCTCTCTAGTGGTATCCTCACGATGGATCTCTGTAGCGAAACTTCTCCAATCTAATCTTGCAACTCTTGCTCAGAGGGAGGGAGGAGAATAGCAGGTGGTGGCTAAAGCTACAACCTATCAACCATGAGTCTCCTCTCATATTTATAGAGACCACCAAAAACCCTAGGGCTCCTGCCTTAATAGGTGTTAGATCTTCATCCAATAACTCACTAACCTTGTATTATTGGATCTCTATCCAATAATCTCCTTACGCCTCTAATTGAGCCTTAAGCAAGGAGCTCATCAGCATAGGGTCTCATCTAATAAGAATAGGGGCTAATTGGATATTTATCCAATCCTCTATTCGCTGAAGCATCCATCATATTATCACGGGCTTAGCTGATTTTGCCTAAGCCGTGCGGCACCCATGCGTGTCTGTCCGCAAAGGTCAGCCCTCCCCGAGATCTCCTAGAGTCCCTTAGACTTACAAAAGAGAAAACGTGCTAGAAGAAGCAATTCCCACGGGATCCATAAGCAACTGCTCAAGCAAACACTTTATAAAGCCAGATACAAATTACACCCATGGACATTACAAACTCAAAGAGGTTGCACACGAAGGATAATGGTTCATTACAGACCGAAGTCCCCACAAGTGCTTATAAGACACACTTATATTTACAAGCCAAAATTGGTCACAAAACAAACCAAACTAGGGCTGCTAAGCCTACTGCAAGCTCGCTTCCTGATGTACAAGGTATGTACGCAAACCGAAGGACACGAACAAACATAAGCATTTCATCGAACACCTTGTTTACATTGTTGTCTGTGACATTCTCCCCCACTTATTCCTTCGACGTCCTCGTCGAAGCCATTATAGACATTGCATCTCCTTACATTTTGCTGAATCTTCAATCTTTTGCTTTGGCTGCAATACGTCCCTTTGGCTCCCAACCGCTCTCCGTCACTGTTGTTGAGTAGTCAAACTCTGATCCGCCATGCTGCTTCAACTCACCAATGATTAAATCTGGTGTGGGGTTGGCTGAGTTGTGTTGATCCTTGTTGGTTCTCGTGAATCCTTCTGATAAAGGAAAAGACCTGCCTTATTATGCGCCAGTATCGTAGTATACTCATATTGCTTTAACTGGATGGATGCTTGTTGAAACTTTGACGAGCATCACCTCGCAGACATTAAGGTTTTTGAGATCCTTCCTCCACAATGTTTGCCCATTGAACCTTCTTCCACTTTTAATTGTCACTTCCAAGTAGATTCGCATCACTCCCTCTTTCGCTTGGCATTCAATTGGAAAATAAAGCGAACAATCTACTCTCAGTAGTACTGATCACCAATGGTGAGGATTTGACAACTATTGTCTTCCATAAGCTTTCTTTGAAGGGTCATTGAACTTGTGCAGAGCTCCTCTGCTGGATAAGTAAGAGAACTGCGATACTTGACTTCACCCATTCTCTTAGTAGTTGAGAAGACAAGGTTACTTGGCTTCGCTCACCTCCTCGAGTTAAGAGAATTGAGGTACTCGGTTTCGCCCATTCTCTCGAGTTGAGAAGGCAAAGGTTACTCGATTTTGCTTGCCTCCTCGAGTTTGTACTTCATGCATTGAGCTGGTTACTAACATTTGTCCGCTCTTTACTCACACTTCTGAAGCACTTGAAGTGTTTGCACTCCTTGCGTTGAGTTACCTACTATGATTCGCCTTCTCACTGCCATCGAACTTCTGGAATGCAAGAAGTTTCGCTCGAAAAGAGCAAAAAGTTTACCCAACTTGGAGTCCCCCAACTTGGAGTAAGTCTTTGATAGATCTAGTCGCCTCTGGGATTGTACCGTCTTCTCCATCACCTTTGTCGCCTACTCCTCTGAGTAGAAAGGTATAGTATCGCGTACTGCCTACTTCGTTCCTTGGTCGAGCACTCCTGCATCAACCCGAAGTCCCCCACTTTCGGTTATCTTGATGAGAAGCCCATGGACACCGATCTTATGAAGTTCCTTGGCCTTTGCCCTTTTGCCTTGTCTTGGTAATTGGAGTTTGCTTTGCATTCTCTACCTCTTCACCCCCTTTTACGACCAATGCTCTCCCTCCATGAGAGCAAGGGATCGATGACTCCACGGAAGTCCCGCCTCTGCGATACCATGGTGCTGCCAAGCCCATAGCCCTACTCTCCGTTGACTTGCATCTGCATCCCTTCCTTCGCAATTGGTAGATCCGCCTCTGCGGTACTGTGGTGCTCCTCCGAGTCCACCTCTTTTCTAACCGACACTTTGCTTTTAGGTAGCTGAGCCCCACTGGACTTGTCGTCGCTTCCTCGCCCCTTTCGACCACCTGCTTCAACACCATTGTGTCCTCCTAGTAGTTCTCCCTGGTCGATGGAAAGATAGACTACAGCTTCTCATGCATGACCTCTGCCATCTTGTTGTAGGGCTCGCGCCGATTCTGTTCTCCTTAGCTTCCTTGGTAGCAATGTTTGTTTACTCAGCTTTATCCTCTGACTGGTCGGGCTCTCTTAAGCGAATGTGAGCACTGAAGCAGTCCAACTCTCCAGCTGCTCCGATCATACCTTAGTATAATCAAGTCCCCTCAATGGGACTTACTGGTACTTGCAATCTAACTTCTCCCTCAGTGGTACACAGCCCCCATATGCTGATGACCAAGGCTTTCAACTGATGCAAGCTTCGATGCGCACACACGGAAGACTCACCTCTGTGGTACTATGACCTTCACTCCTTGAATCCATAGCCCTTCTTCTTATTGTGCTGTACACCAAAGTGAAGCTCCTAGTAACTCCTGATCATACCTCCATATGATCTTGTCCCTCAAGGGACAGGATTGCCTGTATTGCATTGCCACGAACTATTCCATCGCGATCCGCTGCACCATGTCGCCTCCTGGTGACATCTCCATTATATATAGATTCTCGTGTAATGAACTCGGACTACGACTTCTCCATGTGTGGCCTCTGATAGGAGTGACTCAAGGCCAGCTTGGTATCAGGCCTAGAGGGTCACACACAAGTGGTGGATGCTTCAACGAATAGAGGATTGGATAGATATCTAATTAGCCCCTATTCTCATTAGATGAGACCCGACACTAATAGACTCCTTGCATAAGGCCCAATTAGAGGCCAAAGGGGGTTATTAGATAGAGATCCAATAATGCAAGGTTAATTGGTAACTGGATGGAGATTGATAGAACCCCAGAAGGAGCTCTATAGATTTTGACCCTTGAGGGGGATCAACCCTTAGAACGTTGTAGGGATTCCTCCCTCCTAGATTCGACACAAGGATGAAATAAAATTGATAATTGCTTAATTCAAGAGGAGGGTGGCTACATCTTTAAATGAGGATCAAAACCCTAGCCTAAGGGGGTGCTTACCTAAGTAGAATTATCCCTTTGCCGACCTGCCTTAATAGGAACAGGGGGGCGGCTAAGTTGGCTCTATAGCCAACCTAAGTAGGGGGAAACCCTAGTTGACCAACCCGGTAAGGGGGCGACGACTACTAAGCCCTAAGGGCTAATCTAAACCCTAGCTATACTCCTTTATAAGATAAAAATGGCTTTATTATAATTTAATAGGATTGTTATTAACGAGTACTAAGATGATTAGGACTCAACCCTGTTAGAGTTCTATCAAGTCCCGCCTCTTCAGATCAGCCTTGTCCTCAAGGCTGAGGGCCCATAAACTCTGGAAACTGAATCTTCAACTCCTTATGTGACTCCCATGCTATCATTAACTGAACTTTGGCCTCCTCATCAGCTGGGGTGTTAGTTGGAAGGATTTGGGCTGAGCCGTCTTCTTTAAATTTTCATTTGAGGTGTGATACCTAGCAGATCAATTGTAATCTTGATCTGGTGTGCAAATTTGATCTCCAAGTTAGGGCTCCAATGTGACCCTCAATTTTATAGGCTGAAAGAAATAGGGAGACCACTTCATTAAGGCTCAAGTTTCCTACTGATCGGGCTAGAGGTGTAAAAAAACTTGATCTTCAATTTTTCATTCATTCTGAAGTTTATCGGGAGACCGTTTCTTCTTTGCATGTGCTGCCATATGGTTAGTCTTTAGTGATAGTCAATCTTTCTTCTAGAATAGTGACTGTCTTATGGTATAGTTTAGAATGATGAGAGCCCAATCTGACATGAGCATGGATTGCAATTCTTCTAGTTTTACTCCACTTTCGTGCCATGGACCTGTATCCAACCATATTTTAAATTTGGTAGCAATTAGTATCCTTTGTAAAAACCTCGTATGGAGTGTGGGGGAAGCCTCGGTGTAAATTAGGAGTCGACCATCTTGCATAAGAATAGCCCTAATTCCAACTCTTGATGCATCGGCCTCAATGACAAAAGTGCGGTTGAAATTAGGCAGTGCTAGGACCAACGTTATTGTCATGGCTACCATGAGTCGTTCGAAGGCTGCGGAGGCTTTATCCGACCATGAGAAGGAGTCTTTCTTCAATGAGGACATGAGTGGGGCACTGATCTTGTTATAATCTTTCACAAAATTTTGGTAGTAGCTAGTGAGTCCAAGGAAACTGCGTAGTGATTATACGTTTGTAGATCTCGGCCATCTTTGCATTGCCTCGATCTTTGTCGAGTCCACCGCCACTCCATCCTCTGATATAATGTACCCAAGATATTCCACTTTACATTGTAAGAAGCTGCACTTTGACTATTTAACATAAAGAGTATTCTCCTGAAGAATCATTAGAAAAGTTCGTAAGTGCTGAAAATGTATATCAAGCGTAGGGCTATAAATGAGAATATCATCAAAGAATACCAATACGAACTTATGTAGAAAACTCCGGAAGATGTCATTCATTAGGCTTTGGAAAGTAGAAGGAGCATTCGTAAGTCCGAAAGGCATTACCAGAAACTCATAGTGGCCGTTATATGTGCGGAATATAGTTTTTGGGATATCTTCAGTGCATACCTGAATCTGATGGTATTTGGATCAGAGATCCAATTTAGTGAAGACTCGAGCTCCTTTTAATTTGTCCAAGATTTCATCTACGAATGGGATATGATATTTATCCTTGACAGTGATGGCGTTTAGAGCCCGGAATTCAATGCACATCTGCCACGTACCATCTTTCTTGCGCAGTAGCAATATCAATGAGGAGTAAGGGCTGCAACTCGGTCGAATCACCCCGGTGTCAAGCATCTCTTTAATAATATTCATAATCTCATCCTTCTGCAAGTGAGGATAGTGGTAAGATCACAAATTTGCTAGAGGTTTGCCTAGGGGGCAGCCCACGCGGCTCTAAGAAAACATTCACGAATTCGTCCAGCAAAAGGGCAAGCTTAGGATCTGAGTTTTGTACATTCTCCCCCTTAGATGGCTACTAGATATGCATCAAGAATCCACCATATGCTTTGTGCAAAACTTTCTCCATTCATTGCGACGAAACAGTGGAAATTTGGCTCCCGCACTTTCCTTGTAACGTGACATGTTTCCTTTTGCAATAAAATTTCATGATTAATTTAGAAAAATTCCAGGAGATATCACATAGTGTTGTGAAACATTTGATCCTGAGTATGGCTTCATAATCATCGATGGGTAGGAGGAAAAAATCAGCTACCACTTCTTGGTCTTGGAGGAGTAGTTTCACCCGCGGGCAACGTTGGTCGCAATTGAAGATTCGGTCGTCGGTGACCTTTACGTCAAACTTGTTGCAACCTTCGATTTGAAGCACCAAATGTGCAACAACCTTACTATTGAGGAAGTTATTGGTGCTGCCCATGTCGATAAGAATGGTGATGGGTTGCTGTTTTAGAAGTCCTCTAACTTTCATCGTCTGCGAGTTGGAGTAGTCGGCCAATGCGTGCACTGCGTAGTCGACCGGTTCAGACTCTTCCTCTATGGCTTCTTCTTTAGGTTCAAGGGATTCTTTAGATGTTTTATTGTCCTCATTCTCTGCTGGTTCAATCATGAGGAGCCGGCCCTTTTTGTAGCGATGTTCACGGCTCCACGGTTCGTCGTAATGCCAACACAACCCCTTGGCCGATCATTCGTGAAGCTTGTCTCTTGTCAACTTTTCTAGTACGGTAGCTTGGATGGCAGTAGAGGGGGTAGTAGGCCTCTGCATGGTTGGTCAGGGAGCAACCCTTGTCCTTTGTACCTCATGGTTCAATCGTTCTTCCTGGTTACGCACGAAGGAAATCGCCTCCATAAGAGTGTACGATTGTCGCGCCTTTACTTATCCTCGGATCTCCGGCTTTAGGCCCTCGATAAAAGTACCTAAAAGTTATTTCTCAGACCATTTCTTAGTTTGGTTAGATAAATGCTCAAACTTTGTTTGATATTCTTGTATTGTAGAGGTTTGACGAATCTTTGCCAATTGTCCGTTGATGTTGTCGAAATCGGTTGGTCCGAAGTAGTTTAGTAGTCATTCCTTAAATCACTGCCAAGAGAGTCCTCCATGGGTGTGCTCAAACCAATTAAACCACTGAATAGCATCTCCCTTGAGGTAGATGACAGCAATCTCCACCCGTGCGGCGTCGGTGGTTCGGTAGAATCGAAAATAGCGCTCCGTGCGTGAGATACACTCGAGCAGGTCTCCTTCTTCCCATCTAGGGAAGTCAACCTTCATGCATAGATTGTTGAGATCAGAGGTGATGTGGCCATGTTCTTGAGGATCATCTTGCTGATCTAAAGTTTCTCCATGTTATGATTTCCTCGGGCTCGATGGTCAACCAATGCTGAATTCGGCGAAAAGGGATCGCATCTTCTCTTCCATGCGATTTTTAAAGGCTTCAAGCTTTGCATCAATAGACTCCTCTGATGTCATAATATATGCCTCTAGATCTGTAATATTGAGATCTTTTTTCTATTGTCGGGTTAGTGGCATGAGAATTTTGGAGAAGGGGGTGGCCGATTGGAAGGTGAATCGGTTTGGATGGGAGTAGGCTGCTATTTAGGGCAGATTTGGGTGGCTATTTGGATTCAGTTTAGGGTAAGTTTGAAAGGGTTTTTAGTAAGGATGTTAGGGTAAGGAAAAGAGAGTATGAATTCTCATAAAAAATAGCACTCAAATATGATAGAATTCGGTGAAAAAATATGCTGCGATGTGCTGTCCTGCTGAACCGATTTTATGCCGGAGAAATGATGACTTCTCGACGTAAATTCTAGAGGAAAGTTTATGAAAATTATGCAGAACCCTTGGTTCAGATGTTGTTAATACCATTAAAAAGTTTGACAAAATTTTGGCAGCGTAACAGTAGGGAAATAGGGCAAAAGACGAAAGGCAGATCCTTAGTCGTAAAATTCTAGAACTACATGATGGTGAAAGATTGCACAAGAAAACTGGTTCCAGAAGGAATGTTTTCCAGAAATCAATTTCAGATGAAAGCTAAGTTGATCTTTGGAATTGTATAAAAATTTCAGCCAAAAAGGATGAACAAAAGTTCAGTTTCAAGAGGCTAATAGACGGAAGGCAGATTCTGCATTGTAAAATTTCAGTACTGTACAATGAAGAATTGCAGCATTATAAGTCTATATCCAAAAGGAGTTTTTTCACAAGATCTGTCTTAAAGAAAGCTAAGATGATCTACAAAATTATATAAAAGTTTCAGTCAAAAAGGATGATTAAAAGTTCAGTTTCAAGAAGCAACAATCGGTTAAAAATTTCTATAGTGTTTCACTTTCGCAATGATGATAACATTTATGACGGTAAAATTTTGCAGCAAGAAAACTTTTGGAAAAAACTTCTCCCACGTATAAAATAGAGGAATAATAGTAACAAGAGGCATGGGCTTAGAGTTTTTACCAGATCATTTGATGTTGACGTAAAGGAAGGCAGATTACTTTGATCTATGGCTGGGGTGGATGACGGTGGATGGAGGCGACGTCAAAAGAAATTATGGGAATTATTTGGAAGATGGAGGTATGGATGATGGCTATAGGGGTAGCAAGATCGCTGCTCTGATACCAGATGATAGAATCCCAGAAGGAGCTCTATAGATTTTGACCCTTGAGGGGGATCAACCCTTGGAATGTTGTAGGGGTTTCTCCTTCATAGATTCCACACAATGCTAAAATAAAATTGATAATTGCTTAATTCAAGAGAGAGAGGGGGGGGGGGGGGGGGGGGGGGGGGGGTGGCTACATCTTTAAATAGGGATCAAAACCCTAGCCTAAGGAGGTGCTTACCTAAGTAGAATTACACCTTTGCCCCTCCTATAGCCGACTTGCCTTAATAGGAACAGGGGGCGGCTAAGTTGGCTCTATAGCTGATCTAAGCAGGGGGAAACCCTAGCTGACCAACCCGGTAAAGGGGGCGGCGACTACTAAGCCCTAAGGGCTAATCTAAACCCTAACCATACTCCTTTATAAGATATGAGTGGCTTTATTACAATCTAACAAGGTTTTTATTGACTAGTACTAAGATAATTAAGACTCAACCCTGTTGGAGTCCTATCAGAGATCCAATACCCACTAAGGTAGGACCCCTAGGGTTTTTGGTGGCTCTCTATGAATAGGAGGGGAGGCATATAGATGATAGGCTACATCTTTAGTTGCCCCCTCCTATTCTCCTCCCTCCCTTTGCGCAAGAGTTGCGAGACCTGGGATTGTAATTAAAGGAGTATCGTTTAGATACTGCTAGAGAGGAGGATGCTTGACCTCATTTATCCTCTCCATCTGGATATGAAAAAATAGGGATATACGATATTCCTAGGTAAACTATCTCTCACATGATGCAATTTTTCGATTTTGCGGCTTTCTCGCGATCCAATCTTTTGCACGATGATTTGATCTATATAGGAAACCTATTTTGTTTTAATCTTTCGCTATGCATGTGATGTTCCTGCTAGGTTTCTCAATAGAAAGCACCCCTGAAATAGGGGCAACAGTAGTACTACCGTCGCCCACTAGTAGTACATCCTGCAAAAGCCACCTTTTCTATACTTTTATGTACCTGACTCATACCTTATGTTAACCCCTTTCTAGGTCAACGAAATAAGCTCAACCTAAGCTCAAATCCAACCCAAAGTGGATCTGGTTGCCTCATATTGAGTTAATTTGGATTACTTCCAAATCTAACTCAATTTGGACTCCAAATCAAACCGATGCCAACTACAACATACTAAGGCATACAAATACAATCAATTTGACCAATATGTCAAGTGACATTCCTATCTCCCGGCGATCTTCCCGGCAACCTCCAGCAAACTTCCGACGAGTCTAGGTCATCTTCTAGCGAACCACCGGTGCATTCCTAGCAAGCTCACGATCACCATCGGTGAGCTCCCAACGAACTCCCGGTAAACTCTCGATCACCTTCGGTGTGCTTCGGCGAACTCCTAGCAAGCCCCCGATCACCCTCGGCAAGCTCCCAATGAACTCCCGGTAAGCCCCCGATACCTTCGGTGAGTTTCCGACGAACTCCCGACAAGCTCCTGATACCTTTGACGAGTTTTCGATGATCTCTCGATGAGTTCCTACTGCATCATCTGAACCCCAGCCCAATTCTCGAACTTGACTCCGGCCCAACATCTGATTGTATTGTCTTGTCATAGTTAATCCTGCGTCATTCATCTCTAACACACAGGTTATATAATAAAACCCATCAATTAATTTCATCATCAAAATATGAGATTCAATAATCTCCCCCTTTTTGATGATGACAGAGTTAACCTTAACTCCCCCTATGTAACCGCCATAGGATAAAACAAACTTAAATTTCAAAAGAACCAAACACTTTTGAATTCATTTATGATACCATTCATTACAAAATTTTGATATTTATCTTCCTACTAAAAAAATTAACATAAGTCATACATTCATGATACAGCATTAATTTTAGACATTTTAAAGATTTTAAAATAATAAATCATTTCTCCCCCTTAAATCATCAAACATTTCTCCCAATTTGTCATCTACCAAAAAAGGAAAAATACCTATTTTAACATTTCTTATTAATGTTCAACATTTGTCATCAATATACTATTTCTCCCCCTTTGTCATCAACAAAATGGTAAAATGTTTAGTATACCATCTCTAAGCAAATGTTCACCATATTTCAGATATAACATTATGTCATGTCATTTCTCCTCTTTTTTTATCAACAAAAAGGTGAAATGTTTAGCATATAATTTATAAGCAAACGTTCAAGACAAATGTTATCATAGTTCAAATTTCTCTCCTTTTGTTATCAATAAAAAATATATTGATCACATTTTTAAACACTAAATGTTTAACACACCATTCGTACATGAAGAATTTATTTCATTTCCCCCCGGGGGGTGGGCGATGTGTGGGTGTGAAATCAAATGGGGTATAAAGGATTATAAAAATTTCATCACAAAGAAAAGCCTTGAATCTCAATCTTATAAATGTCAATCTGAAGAGAATTATTTCAAAGGTGAGCTAAAAAATATGAGAAATCCAAGAGCTACTCATGCATTCATCTTATGTAAATTTCTTAAGATTAAAAACAAAGAAATTCAAATAATATGGTAGCAAATCATTTATTTGGAAGATTTAAAATCATTTCAAATTTTCTTCTAACTAAATTATTCATCATCCAATGTTAGAAGATTTTCTGTATTTAAATTTCTTTTAACCAAATTAACAATTTTGTCTCTCCCTTTGTTATTGTCATAAAGAAATATAATGGTTTAATTTTTTTTACATCTATATTCTAATTATGATCATGAGTACAAATGAATCATGTCATTAAAGCTGAAGGATCAAATCATAAGTTCTAAAAGATATGATTTAATTTAATAACTCTCCTAACAAGAAATCTTATGATATCTAAACAATATTGAATAAAAATCTTAAATTATAATTATCAAAATCATAAATCTCATTTTTAGCAAAACGAAGGAATATTAATTTGGTGAGAAGTTATACCAAGAAGGAAGTTAAATAATCATGTCATGAAGAATATTAGTTTCAAATCATGAATGCCAAAAGACATGATTTAATTTTCACAAATCTCCTATTAGATGACAAAAAGGAATATTAGGAGATCAAATAATAAGAAGGGTCTTCATTTATCAAGTTATAAAAATCAAGATCATGAGTAAGTTGCAAAGGAGAAAAGATAAAAAGATCATGATTCATGTATAGGAAACTTCAATAATATAGTTCATAAGAAGAATATCTAGTTATAAGATCTTAAATCTCATAAATAGTAACTAATAAGAAAAATCATAGAAGTTAGCATTTTGATTCCCATAAGAGATTTCTCAAGTCAATAAATCATGGGAAGGTTGAAGATTTAGTTAAGAAAAAAATTATTCAAATTTTAATCATAAAAATCATATTTGTAGTTTAAGAGATTCAAATGGTATGACTTTATCTTTTATTGAAGGCTTGATATGATATAGATAATTTCAAGGGGTTGTCATGCTCATTTTTAAATTTTTATTTATTCTAAGTTCAAATTCAAAAGTAATATATCATTTAATGATACAACCTACTTTAGGTCAACATATAACCTATCCAATATTTTAATCATTAACGCCAATAGTTTTTAACCTATCATCAAAATCCCCTTTTCCATAAATTTTGACTTAGATAATTTTATATTAAAAATAATTAAAGTTTCTTCTAATTTTTGCATGCTCTATTATGCAAAAGTCATGCACCATTGAAGGCAATCAATATTAACTTTATAACCATGAATCATTTAAAGATTCGTTTACCAATAATTTTATTTTTAATAATTTTTCTTGTTATTACTTAGGTTAATGAGCTTGAAAGAGTGTTATATCTTAAGTCATGTGCCTTGAACATCCACTTTTAAAACATCATTTAGTGCCAGAAGACAAATTTATAGTATGAGAGGTTTTAGTTTAGATACCCATTTGAATTTGGGTCCCTCATGAAGCGTTCTTTCTATTTTCTCTAATAGCTTTAAATCATTTATGGTTCTTTTAGGAATTCAAATCAATTTATGTGGATTATATTTCTTAAATAAACACTTATAAATAACGTGTCCATATCTATCGTAAAAATTATATCTATTTTTGAGAAAAGAGTATAATGTGGGTCTTCTAATAAGGGTAGTTGACTTTTGATGAGTATTGCTCACAATGTTAATACATTCCTTAGGAATATGACCTTTATTTGCAAGGATTATGTTTAGAGATTTATTCTCTATTTTAAAATTATATAATGTTTGTTTCAATACAATATTTGATGCATGAATTGTGTGATTGTACTACTTCATGCATTTCTTCAAGTTTACTAACTAGTGACGCATTCTCCTCTTTAAGTAGTTTATAGAATTTACTAATCTTTCTAAAATCATTACAAAGCTCATGAAAAGAACTTAATAACTCATTAAAAGTAAAAGAACTTTCATGTGGGCTACTTACCTCATCGTGGTTAACCATGAGCGTGAGATTTTTCACTTCTTGGTTGTGCTCCTCATCTTTGAAGTATCTTGGCTCTTGTGTTCATAGCAAGAGGTTTTGTATAATTTAAATTTATTTAATATTTTTTATTTATTAATTTTTCTGATTCATTTGTCAAAATTACAAAGTTCCCAAGGTTTTATTCAATGAATCATATGTTATTCTCAGTTCTAGTTACTTCCTATCCTTTGGAAGTTGATGTTCTGTTCTTAGTTCAATATCCTTCATGTTCTTTGGAATGTTTAGTTCTTGTGTTCTTAAAGTAATTTTCTTTTTGTTCTTTAAAATCAGTTTTGCAAGTCTTTTCATTTTATGATTCATTTAGTTTAATTATGCTTTTATGTGTCATTTCTAATTTTTGTCAAATCTCAAAAGCCAAATCACATGTAGAAACCCGATCAAACTCGTCTTTATTTAAACCAGAAAATAAAACATTCATAGCTTTAGCATTTAAAGAAAACATGTCTTTCATGATCATTCCAATCATTTATTGGATTGGATGACTTCTAAAAACTATTTTCGATAATACACCATAAATTAAAATATAGCAAAATCAAGAAAATAAGCATTCAAATTTTTCAAGAGGTGTAGTCCATCCCATTAAATATAGGACAACTTGTGATGCATTGACCTTCGTTAATGCCATAATAAGCTATTTACTTGGGTGTTAATCCAATGAGTACAACGTGGCTCTGATACCAACTGCTAAAATCAATTGGCACTAGAGAGAGGGGGCGGGGGGTGGTGGTAAATTAGCGCAAGTGTTGAAAACCTTAGTTTTAGAAATACTTGCTCGATCTAAAAATAAAAATCAGAAGCGTTTTGTTTAAGTTGAATACGTGAACAATCAATATTAAGTTACTATCTTGCTTAAAGAAAGCTTGAGCAAGAATAGGTAAATTTAAAAAGGAAAGTTAAGGAAGGCTCACAATGTATAGTGGTTCGACCAAAACTTAGTTTATATCCACTTTTAGGAGTCCTACTCCTTGAGGCCCGCTAGTGTCTACTAATGACCTTGGGGTGAAGATAAAACCCTTATACTTCTCACTCTCATTTTCATAGGTTTAGGAGAAGAACCTTATACAAGAGTTTCTCACTTCTCTTAGACTCACTTTTACACTTTGATGCACTCAATAAATGCTTTCAAATTTTATAATTCTTTAACAGAATTTTATCCCACTTTTTCATTCACCACCCTTGCTTCTCTAAGCAAGAAAACTTGGGGTATTTTATAGACACCAATTGGCATAAAAAATAGAGTTAAAATTTATTTCTTTCCGTAAATTCTATATACGGGCAATACTACCATTGGTGCCGATGGTACTATCGTCGAAAGCACCCCTAAAATAGGGACGACGGTAGTACTACCATCGCTTGGATAGTACTACCGTCACCTGGGCAGTATTACCATCACCTGGGCAGTACAATCGTCGACCTGGGTGGTACTACCGTCGAGAATCCCGTAAAAGCCACTTTTTTTCATTCTTTTGCATACCCGACTCATATCTCCTATTGACCCCTTCCCAAGTCAATGAAATGAGCTCAATCTAAGCTCAAATCCAACCCAAAGTGGACTCGGTTGCCTCACTTTGAGTTGATTTAGATTCCTTCCAAATCTAACTCAATTTGGACACTAAACCAAACCAATGATAACTATGACATACTAAGGCATACAAATACAATCAATTTGACTAATATGTCAAGTGTCCTTCCTAACTCCCCGCGATCTTCTCGGCAACCTTTGACGAACTTTTGACGAGTCTCGGTTATCTTCTGGCGAACCCCCAACACATTCTCGATAAGCTCCCATTGACGAACTCTCGGCAAACTCCCGATCACCTTCGGTGAGCTCCCGGTGAACTCCCAGCAAGCCCCCGATCATTCTTTGTGAGCTCCCGGCGAACTTCCAACAAGCCCCTGATACCTTAAGTGAGTTTTCGACGAACTCCCGGCAAGCCCCCGACGGTGATCTCCCAGCGAGTTCTCATTGCATTGTCCAAACTCCAGACCGATGCTCGAACTTAACTCGGTCCAACATCTGATCGTATTACCTTATCGTAGTTAATCCTGCATCATTCATCTCTAACACATAGGTTAGATAATAAAACTCATTAATTGATTTGATCATCAAAATCCTATATTCAACAAAAAGTACTTTCTCAGAAAACCTAGGTAGTAGTACAGTTAGTCAGTGGTAGTACCACCTATTCCAAGTGGCAGTACCACCCATGCCTAGAAACCTAGGCTCTATTCGCCGATGGTACCAGTAGTGCTAGTGGTGGTATCGCTTGTACCTCGAAATGTTAGGGTGGTTGAATTTTTTGCTTCAAATTTTGAAGTCAATTGAGGTCTATAAATACCCCAAGTATTCTTGCTTGGGATAGCAAGAAAGTGAAGAAAAAACTTGAAAAAATACTGTTGAATTGTGTAAAAGTTCCTCCCTCTTCTCCGAGTGAGATTTATGTTTAAGGGAGGGTTGAAAAATTGTAAGGGTTGTCTCCTAAGCCTGAGAAAAAGAGAAAAGACTTGTAAGGGGTGTTTAATTTTTGCTTATTGAAAAAGATCATAAGTGGAAGCCGGTGGTCTCGAGTGAAGAGGAATCGAGAGTGGACATAGGTCAAGGGGACTGAACCACTATAAAACTCTAGTGCATCTCTTTCTTATATTTCATTACCATTGCTCTTGGATTTAATTGCTTATTAACTAGTTTTTAAAACCAAAGTTTTTCACTTGGCACTAATTCACCCCCACCTAGTGCCAACTTGATCCTAACAGTTGGTATTAAAGCCACATTCACTCAATTGGATTAACACCCAAGCGAGTTTAATGGCTTTTTCTAGCATTAATGATGGATACTCTATCACACATCATCCTTTATTTAACAGGACCAACTACACTTACTGGAAAACAAGAATGAGAACTTCTCTAATTTCTTTAGATCTTGAGTTATGGAACATTATGGAAAATAGCTTTCAGAAGTTTTCCAATCTAATGAATGATTCAAATGGTTATGAAGGGAACGTGTTTTCATTGAATGCCAAAGCTATGAATGCTTTATTTTGTATATTGGATAAAAATAAATTTAATAATACTTCTACGTGTGATTCTGCATATGATATATGACACACATTAGAAGTCACAATTGAATAAATAAGTAGAGTAAAGGAATAAAAAATTAATCTCTTAGTACATATTATGAATTATTTAAAATGAAGCCAAATGAAACTATTAGTGACATGTATACCGATTTACGGATGTCATCAATGATTTAAAATCTCTTGGTAAATCTTCTACGTGTGATTATGCATATGATATATGACACACATTAGAAGTCACAATTGAAGAAATAAGTAGAGTAAAGGAATAAAAAATTAATCTCTTAGTACATATTATGAATTATTTAAAATGAAGCCAAATGAAACTATTAGTGACATGTATACCGATTTACGGATGTCATCAATAATCTTAAATTTGTAAACAAAATTTTAAGATCTTTACCTAAAAGTTGTGATCCAAAATAACTGTCATTCAATAGGTTAAAGATTTTGCCTCTCGAAGAACTTATAGGGTCATTGTTGACCTACGTAATGACTTATTTGACACATGATGAACATGAGAACAAATTGTTAGGATCAATTGGCACTAAGAGGTGGAGGGGGTGGGGGGGGGGGGTTTGTGGGGGGTTTGTGAATTAGTGCAAGTGTGAATTTTAGTTTTAATAAAAAAAAATTGCTTGAAGCAAGATAGAAAAATTGGAAGCTTTTCGTTCAAGTAAAATAATTCAATCTTATAGAGAAATGCTAAGCTTCTTGCTTAAAGATGACTCAAAAAAGAACAAGCAAATCCAAATAACGAGATAGACAATGTCATAAGTGAAGTAATTGATTTTGAAACTTTGCTTTCAAAACATAAATAAAATCTGAATCGTCAATAGAAAAGTAGTGAGCAAGATAAGCAAAGAGAACTCACAGTTTTATAGTGGTTCGACACCAACCGGCCTACGCCCACTCCCAAGTCCTTCTCCTTAAGGCACACCGACGTCCATTATCGATCTTCTTTGGGTGAAGACCAAACCCTTATAATCTTACAAGGGAGACAAGATTATAACTCTTTGATCACTTTATTACCCCCCTTTTCTTTTTTTTACAATTCACATAAGTTTTTTTATAGAATTTATCCCCCAAATTATTATATTGAATGTAAGAAATTTTGGGGTATTTATAGGCCCCAAATAGCTTCAGAAATTGGAGCCAAAATATAAACATACCTAGAAAATCCGGGTACGGGTGATTCAGTCACCGGCCATGGTGGGTCAACCGTCAAAACTACCCAAAATCTAGGGTACGAGCAGTTCAACCGCCCAGCCTGGGTGGTTCAGCCGCTGACAACCATCCGAAATCCTGGGCGTTGGCGGTACACTCGCCACTCACCGTTGGTTCAGCTGTCGGGAATCCCGGATAAGTGATTCCCTTCACTTTTCTAATCTCGAGTTGAACCATACATTGACCAATTCTCTAGTCAACCAATTGAGCTCAACCTAAGCTCAATCAAACCATTTTACTGGACTTGGTTGCCTCTTTGAGTTGATTTGGATTCCTTCCAAATCACACTAATTTAGAACTCAATCTTAACCTATGACTTAAAGGTTACAATCAAACATGACCATCAAGCTTACAACCTCACTCCCGCAATCTGGCAACCTCCAACATACCCTATGACGAGTCTCACGGTCTTCCTCTGGTGACCTCCCAGTGTGTTCCTAGTTATCTTCCTGATACCTTCTGTGAAGTCCTAGCAAATTCTCGACGAGCTCCCATCATATCATCCAATCCTTGGCCCGATGCCTAAGCTTGATCCTGGGTCCATGTCTGATCTATAATTCCTTTTCACCGTTGTGGTTAATTTGTACAATGCTAACTGTGACTTAATTAATTACAATCATAATGGCCAACACATCCACTTCAAGACCTTCCCAACTCCCGACAAGGTTTTCGGCTACCCTCGATAATCTTTCGACGAGTCTTGGTCTTCTTCTGACGAACTCTCTTGCGTTATCCTGGCAAGCTCCTGATACTCTTAGCAAGCTCCCGACGCACTTTAGTCGAGTTTCCAACTGCATCATCCGAACCCCGGCCTGATGCCTGGACGTAACTATGGCCAAACCTCTTATTGTAATCTTCTCTCTATCATAGTTAATATAACAGCAATCAACTCTAACAATCTTGTTAGATCAAATACTCATCAATTGATTTCGTCATCAAATTTGAGATTCAACAATCTTCCTCTTTTTGATGATGACAAGAGTTAATTCTAACTCCCCCTAAATCCATGCCTCAATAAATAAAGCTTAAATTCAAGAGAACCACATCCTCTTGAATTTAAGTATCACGAAATAAATCATATTCCAAGCAAATTTCAACAAGAATTTACATTAAGTTATCGAATCATAAATTTTAAAATTATTATGCATCCATATCTAAGATATCTAAGTATATCATTCAATGTCATGTGTCATCAATGTCCATTTCTCCCCCTTTGTCATCAACAAAAAGGTGAAATATATAGCTAATAATTTCAAAACACATGATAACATTACTCCCCCATAGTAAAATAGAATATGCATTATAAAATTTTCTTCCCCTTTATGATTAACAAGGAGAGAAACAAGGAAGGAATTGTGATAGCATCATTTAGAAGAGCTCTTAATAAATTTCAAAAAGAATATTAAGATGAACTCAAAAGTCTAAGAGATTTAAAGACTACTTATGTATTTCAAATATAACAAAAATCATCTCTTGATACCAAAAATTATCTCTTGTAAATTTAAAATATAGCAATTCATCATCTTCATGTAATTTTTCTCCCCTAAACAATAAAAACATGGAGAAAGTTTTTAAAAATATTATCATAAAAAGCTTAATCTCATAAAATCTAGATTGACAAATCATATATTTTCATGATTTATCATCTCTTGATACCAAAAATTATCTCTTGTAAATTTAAAATATAACAATTCATATATTTTTATGATTTAGATATAAAATTTTAAAAGAAAATTTCGAATATGAGCTCAACAAATCATTCTCATGTAAATTTCAAGAAAATATAGCAAATAAATATGAAAAATAACAAATCATTATCTTCATGTAGATTTTCTCCCCTTATTGTAAACAAGAAGATAGAATCAAGGAGGGGTTTTGAAAAGCATTATATGCAATACATCATATAATCATAATAAAATCATGAATACTATTGCAAATCATCTTATATAATTTCAAAATCATCATTATATGCATGATCATCATACATGATTTCACATTATCATACATTCTCCCCCTTTGTCATCAAAAAAGGAGAATTACAATTAGCAAATCTTAGCAATTTAGCAAATTTTCATCACCTTAGAATATACAAGCTAGTGAGTTCTTTATTATCTTTTGAGAAGTGCAAGCTAACAAATTTTTGCTTCCTTTGTAATGTTCAAGCTAGCAATTTTACATTATGCAAGGTAACAAGTTGGCAAGTGTTACTTCTCTTAACATATTTTTTGAGAATTTGAGGTTAAGTAAAATTTTTGCTTCTCTTGAGATTTGCAAGATATCACTTTTTGCTTCTTTTTTGAGATGAGCAGGCAAGCAAGTTTTACTCCCTTTTGTGATTGTCAAAAATAAGGGATGGTTACAATAGTACAAAACTTTTCTTATTACATCATTTTTCAAATCATCACATAAAATATATCAAGAAAAATTAACATGATGATGAGATATACAATTCATGAATATAAATTATGAATATCAAGAGACAAATCATAGGAGAAACAAATAAAATATCTTGATTCATGCATAAGAAAACTCAAGTTGTCAAGATAATGATTTATATAAAAATCTCCGTTTAAATAACACGAGAACATATAATAAGAGATTATGATTCATAAAAGATTTTAAATTATAATTCTAAGGAATCAAAATCATGATATAGGTAAAAGATCGTTCAATTTCAAATAATCAAAATCAATTTCAAGATATTCAAGATGAAATAAATAGACTTATCGATCTCTTGAAATGCTAGTGATTTCCTTTCCTCCCCTTCACCCTTTTTATCATTGTAAGAAGAAAAAAGAAAGGGGAATAATACATAACAAAACTTCAACTCATAAATTATCAATATGTCAAATAACATATCATGGTTTATTATGATATGTCTCCTTTTTAGTAAATAGCTAAAGGAATCGTAGGAGTATAAATGATAAAAAAATCTTGATTCATAATAAATCTCAATTTATAACAATCAAGGAATCAATATCATGATTTGGATAAGAACTTATTCAAATTCAAATCATCACTTTCATGATTCAAGAGATTCATAAAAAATAACATAATCAATTCATTAATCCCTTTTGGAAAATTTATAAGATAGAAAAATTTTCAAGAAAAAATGTATTCTCTTTTATTTCCTTTATCTTTTAAGCCAAATAAAATCATATATCATTATTTAAAACTGAAAAAAGAACTTTCACTACAGCAAAGATCAATAAGCCATAAATCACAAAGATTATCATGCATAATTTTGAAATATAAACTCATTAAGCATGATCACTATGCATCATTAAATTATCAAGCATGATTTCTGTGAACATATAGCATCTTTAATCAAAATCAAAAAGTAATATGAAAATAATCAAGATCATTGTTTAGATTCATGTTATAGTTCCAAATAAATAAGCTTATGATTCATTTATGAACTTCTTCAAACAAACTTGATTTATGTAAAGATTTCAAGTATCATTTTCTAAACTTACAAAATCCAAGTTCAAATCATCAAAATCAATATTTAAAAAAAATAATCATGAATAGATTCATCAATCTCTTATTGAAATCTTAATAAAATAGAGATTAAGAATTTATCAAAAGAAATCATCACAAATATTATAATAAGATATTTTCAAACATGATCTTTGGTTTATCTTTAATTCAATGATTTTTCTTTGTTAAGTGTGTCTAACTCTTTTAGACTTTTTGCGAAAAGAGTTGTTATACAATTATCATGTGTATTTCAAATATATATATTTTTGAAAGCACTAAAAGAGAAATATGAAAATTTTCTTTAAGTTTTCTATTCGAGAACCATCATCAATCATAACTCATACAATTATCATCGTAACATTTAAATCATTCCATAAACTTAGTCAATAATAATATAATATTTGAATCATCAAATTATTTTTGCAGTTTAGGAGATTTAACAATAATGGTATCATTTTATCTTGTTGAATGATTCATAGGATAAAAATATTTTCAAGAATAATTATCCTCCTTTTTTAGTTGTTTTAACTTATGAAATTTCTTTCAAGAATGCAATGTCATTTAATGTTAAAAACTAAGTGTCATCAAGATCATTGTAATAAATTATTTTAAACTAAAATTTTGATTTATTTTAATTATAATAATTTTTACACTTAGTGAAATATGTTATCATGTTCATTTTATTCTTATTAAATATACCATCAAATTTTCAAAAATATTAGACAATGAAGCATGATTTTTCTCTCCCTTTTTTGTATTGTTCTATACTCAAATTCTATCATTCAACAATAATCATCATCAAAATCTTTTTTTCATAAATTTGAATTTAGATAAAGTTTTTAATTTATTTTTGTACTAGTATGCCAAAGTTAGAGCAATCAAGATTAATTATAACAATGAGTTATCCAAATATTCATTACCCGTAATTTTATTTCAATAATTTTTGTACTAGCATGCCAAAGTTAGAGCAATCAAGATTAATTATAACAATGAGTTATCCAGAAATTCATTACCCATAATTTTATTTCAATAATTTTTGTTATTACTTAGGCTAGTGAGCTTTGAAAGAATATTAGATCTCAAGTCATGTGCCTTGAGTATCTACTTTCAAAACATTACTTAGTGCTCCTAGCCTTGTTAGGAGGCAACTTTATATTATGGGAGGTTTTGATTTAGATACTCATTTGAGTTTGGGTCATTCATGATATGTTCTTCCCATTTTCTCTAATAATTTTAGGATGTTTATGATTCCTTTAGGAACCTACATTAATTTATGTTGTCTATAATTTTTAAATGAATACTTATAAGCATAGTATCCACATTTACCACAAAAAATATATCTATTTTTGGGCAAAGAGTGTAATATGGGTCTTCTAATGAGGATAGTTGGCTTTTGATGAGTCTTACTCACAATACCAATACTTTTCTTATGAACATGACCCTTATCAACATCGATCATGTTTAGAGACTCAGTCTATATTAAGCCTTTTTTAAGTTTGTTATAGTATGTTATTTTCTTTTTTAATCACTTCTAGTGACTCATACTTAGAAAAAGAAAAACATGATGTTGATGCATCATTTAAGGTTTCATATTTAGTGCATAAAATATGTGATGGTTTTACTAACTAAAGAATCATGCTCTTTCTTAAGTAATTTATAAGAGTTGCTAATCATTCTAAATTCATCATAGAGCTCATGAAAAGCATTTGATAATTCATCAAAAGTAAATGAGACTTTGGAGGAATGACTTACCTCATTGTTGATGGCCATAAGCACGAGATTCTCCACTTCCTTTTGATTATGCTCTTCATCTTTAAAGTGTTGAATCTTGAATTTTGATGATGAATCAATTGATGAGTTTTATTATCTAACTCGTGTGTTAAAGAAAGTAATGCAGGATTAACTACGATGGTAAAAGGGCATTACAATTAGATGTTGGGCCGGAGTCAGGTTCGAGCATCGGGCCAAGGTTCGGACAACGTAGTGGGAGCTCGACGAGAGTTCGTCGGAGGTCAACCGATGTTTAGAGGATGTTATCGAGAACTCACCGAGACCTCACTAGAGGTTTGCCGAGAAGTTTGTCGGGAGTTCGCCAATAGCTTGTCGGGAGCTCGCCCGGAGTTCGCCGGAAGAATACCGAGAAGTTCGTCGGGAGTTCACCGATAGGTTGTCGGAAGCTTACCGAGAGTTCACCGGAAGAATGCTGGAAGTTCATTAGGAGTTCACCAAAGGAAATCGGGAGCTCGCCAGGGGTTCATCGAAAAGATGCCGGGAGTTTGCCGAAGAGACGATCGAAAAATGAAGATTGTACGTTGAGTATCGTAATTAGCATCATAATGAGAGTTAGTTTTACAAACTCAATTAACAGGATATTAAGCCTTAATTGGGGCTGATTTGGACTCATTATAAAAGTCATTTCAGTAACCCAATGTCAGATAAGACATAGTATTTGAAGATAGGGTCTCCAAGATGACATAGTCTTCGAAGGTGTATCAGGCAGTTGAACTGCCTAGACCAGCGATTGAACCACCCAGAACATAGTCTTCGAGACTAACACCTCGGGATCACTTAAAAATTAATTTTTGGCTCCATTTTTGAAGCCATTTGGGGCCTATAAATATTCCACCCTTTTTTTCCTGAGGTATACAAGCAGTTAATAGCAAAAATCTTGTGAAAACACTGTTGTAATTGAGAGCTTCTCCTCATTTCGTCTTGTGTAATTTTTTGTTTAAGGGAGAGCTTTGAGTCTTGTAAAGGTTATCTCCTAAAAATGTAAAAGGAGAATAGAGTTGTAAGAGAGTAGTTGATCTTCACCCATTGAAGGAAAATCAATAGTGGAAGCTGGTGGCCTTAACGGAGGAGGAATCAAAAAGTGGACGTAGGTCACGAGACCAAACCATCCTCGTCTTTGCTCTTTAACTTCATTGCTCTGTTATTTAACTATCTATTATCTTTGCTTGCACTATTACAAACATCTCTATACTTCAACGTATTTTCGTTATGATTTTTCATTGAGCAAATTTTTCAAATCGATGAATATTTTTTTCATCAACACTAATTTGCCGCTTTGATCCTAATAATAGGTATCAGAGTCATGTTTCTCTTTATTTGGCTTAAAATCCAAATAAGATTATTTTTATTAGCAATCAAGAGGGATTTTCTATCATAGGTCCTCCTATATTCAATGGGACGGACTATACATCTTGAAAAATTTGAATGCGTATCTTTTTTATTTCGATAGATTTTGATTTATAGTGTATTATTGAAAAATATTTTCAAAAGTCATCCAATTCAATAAATGATTAGAATTGATTATGAATAACAAATATTTTGTTTAAATGCTAAGGCTATGAATGCCTTATATTGTGCTCTCAACAAAAATGAATTTGATCGGATTTTCTCTTGTGATTCGGCTTTTGAAATTTGGCATATATTAGAATTAACATATGAAAGCACACTAAATCTAAATGAATCATTAAATAAAATGTCTTACAGAAATGAACGAGAAGAATACATCTCTAAGAGCAAGAAAATTTTAACACTAAGAACCCAAGAACACCTTCCAAAAAATAGGAAGGAATTGGAACTAAAGAGAACATGTGACTCCTCGAGAGAAATCTCAAGTGATAAGAACCTTGGGTATGAACTCTTGATAAAAGAACCAACAAATTTAATAAATATGAACAGAAACCTTAAAATGGACAAAACCTGTTATGATGAACGCAAGAAGCTATGGTGCACCAAAGATCAAAAGCATAATTAAGAAGTAGAAGATCTCGCGCTCGTGGCCAACCACGATGAGGTAAGTAACCCACCCAAAAGCTATTTTATTTTTAATGAGTTATTACTTTCTTTCCATAAGCTTTATGATAAATTTAGAAAGATTAGCAAATCCTATAAATTACTTAAGGAAGAGCATGCATCAATAGTTAGTAAACTTGATAAAATGTATGAAGTAGCACCATCACATAATACATGCACTAAACATGAAACCTTGCATGATGCTTTATCATTACACAATTTTTGCTCTAAACGTGATATGATGCTAGATGAAGTTAAAAAGGAAAATATCATGCTTAAATAAATATTAAAAAAATTGAAAAAAGTAATAAATCCCTTAATATGATCCTTGCGAATAAGGGCCATATTACTAGAAGAAATAGTATAGGCTTTGTTCGTAACACTCAACAAAAGCTAACCATCTTCATTAAAGGACATATGTTATATGTTCATCTAGAAATAAATATAATTTTTATGGAAGAATTGGACACTATGCTAATAAATGTTCATTTAAAATATATTCTACATAAATTAATTTGGGTTCCTAAAGGAACCATAAACAACTCGATACCATTAGTAAAATTAGGTAGAGTGTTTCATGAGAGACTCAACGTAAAATGGGCACCTAAACTAAAACCTCTCATATTATAAATTTATCTCATAACAAGGCTAAGAGCACCAAGTAATGTTTTGAAAATAGATGCTCAAGACATATGACTTGAGATCTAATATTTATTTAAACCTTACTAGCCTAAGTAATAACAAAAAAATATATTGAAATAAAATCATTATTAATAAATCTTTGGATAACTCATTAATCTTAATTGCTCTAACTTTGGTATGCTAAATGAATTAGAAACTTTATCTAAATTCAAATTTATGAAAGAATGATTTTAATGATGATTAATTTATTGACTTGTATGCTTAAATTTGTGTATATTATCTTGAGATTAAATGACCAAATATTGAATTTGAACTTGAAAGTCATATACAAAATCATTTTTCTTTAAAGGAAAATTTTCTTGATAACATGATAGAATCTTACAACATAAAAAAAAATTATTGGATTTTGGTTGAAGAATATCTCATAGTAATGACTCCACTTTAAAGTGATTTACCCATTTGATTTATCTTATCATAACCTTGATTGATAATAATACAAAGTTAGAGCATACTAGTATGAAAATGAATTAGGACTAAGAAACCCTAGTTATTGTTAATGAAAAATATTTATGTTAAAATTTATGAAAATGAGTTTTTGTTGATGATATATTAGTTTCTATGATTTGAAAGGTATTATATATATATAATAACTCTCTTGACTCCCAAAGATATTTATCCAAACAAAAACCTTTTTATATGAGTCTAGAGTTTTTTTTTATCATGGTTATGACTAAAGATCTTTCTAAATAAATCATGATCTTTTAAAACACATTTAATGATTGATTTAAATGTTATATTAGATAGACTTGAAATAAATAAAAATTTTGAAATGAGTTTGTCAACTCCTTGCACTATGTGTAAAGAGTTAGACTCATTTACATGTTAGAAATGGAGATTGGTTGAATTTTTGCTTTAAAGATGTTTTGTCATTTTGATGTATTATCATAATGGCCTTGATAATGTTGAAGAAGTAACTTGAAATATGGGTTGTATGATTAAATGGATATTGTTGAATGATAGAATTTGAGTATAGAACATTATAAAAAGGGGAAGAAAAATCATGCTTCATTGTCTAGTATTTTTGAAAATTAAAAATATATTTAATGAGAATGAAATGAGCATGGTAACTCACTCTAAAAATCATTAGAATTGAAATAAATTGAAGTTTTTGTTTGAAAATATTTTATTACAATGATGCTGATGAAATTTCTTCTTGAAATAAATTTCATAAGTTAAAAATAACTCAAAAATAGGATAATTCTTCTTGAAAATATTTTTATCATATCAACTCTTCAACAAGAGATAAAATTATAACATTATTGTTGAATCTCCTAAACTACAATAATTTGATGATTCAAATATTATATTGTTGACTAAGTTTGTAAAATGATTTAAATGTTATAATGATAGTTGTAGGTTAAAATGACTTATGAGATTGGATGATGATTTTTGAATTGAAACTTTAAACAAAATTTTTATATTTCTCCTTTTAGTGCTTTCAAAAATATATATATTTGAAATACACATCATAAGTGCAACTCTCTTCACTAAAGTCTAAAAGAGTTAGACACACTTAACAAAGAAACATCATTGAATCAAAGATAAACCAAAGATTATGTTTGAAAATATCTTATTGTAATGTTTGTGATGATCTCTTTTGAAAATTTCTCAATCTCTATCTTATTAAGATTTCAATAAGAGATTGATAAATCTATTCATGGTATTTTTTTGAAATATCAATTTTGATGATTTGAACTTGAATAATTTATTGTCATGATTTTAGTAAGTTTAGAAAATGAAACTTGAAATCCTTATATAAATCAAGTTTGTTTGAAGAAGTTTATAAATGAATCATAAGTTTATCTATTTGAAACTGTTGAGCAGATGGCCAAGATTCAACCCATAATGGGCTTTAGTGAAGCCCACAGCACAAAACCTCACATATATTAACCTAAAACCTAGATTAGGTGGCTAGGGTTGAGATTAAGAGAGCAGCGGTGGCTAAAAACGTGGGTGAGAGAAAGCAGACTACAGATTTATAGTAGAGACCAGAAAACAAGAGATCCAGAAAAGGGAAGAAGACAAGGGTAGGAAAAGACTATTCTCAATCATTCAAATCTCAGGTTAGATCAGTTTATAGTGGATTCTTACTGTGATCTCTTGGGAAGGTTTTGGATATTGTGCTTAGGATTATAGTCCTTGTATCCCTGAGATTCTCTTGTGGCTATTGCTTTGGGCTTGGGCAAGAAGCCTGAGATCTGTATATTCATTATTTTGATAGTGGATTTTCTCTGGCTTGTTCCATGGTTTTTACCCTTCGAGTTGAAGGGGTTTTCCACGTAAATCTTGGTGTTCATCTGATTGTGATTTCTGTTTCGTTCCGCTGTGTGTGACGGTCTACTAGTATTTGTTCGTATACAAAGTTGATTCCTGTTTTATGCCCATCAACTGGTATCAGAGCAGGGTTTTGGTGGTATTTAATCTTTTGTATCTGAACATGGAGGTCGGTAATATTTCTCGCATGATTAGTTTAAACGGAAACAATTGGATGATATGGAAACCAAGAATGGAAGATCTCTTGTATTGCAAAGATTTGTATGGACCTTTGCAAGGAGATAGTGCAAAGCCCACATCTATGACAGATGATGAGTGGAAGAGGTTAGATCAAAAAACAGTTGGCTTTATTCGACAATGGCTAGATGATAGTGTCTTTCACCATGTTTCTACTGAATGTTCTACATACTCTCTTTGGAAAAAGTTAGAAGGTCTTTATGAAAGAAAAATGACTGGCAACAAAGCTTTTCTGATCAGAAAACTTGTGAACTTGAAATATAAAGAGGGTACTTCTATTCCTGAGCATTTAAATGAAATGCAGAGTATTACTAACCAGTTATCCTCTATGAAAATGTCTCTTGATGATGAGTTGCAGCCATTGTTACTTCTCAGTTCTTTGCCAGAAAGTTGGGAGACACTAGTGGTTTCTCTCAGTAATTCGGCACCAGATGGTATTATCACCATGAGTCAAGTAACAAGCAATTTGTTGAATGAGGAGTTAAGGAGAAAGAATTCAGCAACTTCTCAGATTGATTCACAAGCACTTGTCTCAGAGAATAGAGGAAGGTCAAAGTCAAAGGATAGAAGTGGTTCACGTGTGGGTAGAAGCAAGTCAAGGTCAAGGAAAGATATTGTTTGCTACAATTGTGGTGAGAAATGACATTACAAGAATCAGTGCAAGCAACCTAAGAAGAACAAGAAAATGGGAAAAGAAGTGGAGCATACAGAGTCAAAAGAGAATATCACAGCTACAGTATAATGTAGTGATTATTTGATTTTGTCTACTTCCGATGATATTTTTTCTTGTATATGCCAGGATCTCGAGTGGATAATTGACACAGGTGCTTCTTATCATGCTACACGATAGAGGGAATTCTTTGCTACTTATAGGTCTAGAAATTTTGGTGTTGTCAAGATGGGCAACTATGGCACAACAAACATCATTGGCATGGGAGATATCCATATAAAGACCAACCTTGGTTGCAAGTTGGTACTTAAGGATGTGAGGCATGTGGTTGACTTAAGACTGAATTTAATTTTAGTTGGAAGGCTGGACGATGAAGACTTTGATGTCAGATTTCATAAAGGGCAGTGGAAGCTCAGTAAGGGTTCTCTTATTATAGCTAATAGGAAGAAATGTCATACATTGTATAGATTACAGCCTAAAGCTTATGGTGAGCAGTTGAATGCTACAGAGAAAGACTCCAGTATAGAGTTGTGGCATAGGCGACTAGGACACATGAGCGAGAAGGGGCTGCAAGAACTTTCCAAAAGAGAGGTATTGCCATACCTCAGAGGTACACATTTGAACCCTTGTATCGATTGTTTGGCTGGTAAACAACATAGAGTTTTCTTTGTTAATACTGCCTTATCTAGAAAAATGCATGCCTTGGACCGTGTCTATACATATGTGTGTGGTCCTTTGAGGACAAAAACTCCTAGTGGATCTGTTAATGTTCCTAGTATCAGTGGTGCATTTTATTTTGTTACTTTTATAGATGACTTTTCCAGGAAAGTTTGGGCCTATGCTTTGAAGACTAAAGATCAGGTTATTAATGTTTTCAAAGAGTTTCATGCCAGAGTTGAAAGGGAGACAGAAAGGCAATTGAAATGTATAAGATCAGATAATGTTGGTGAGTACACAAGATTGTTTAATGATTATTGTAGGTCACATGGCATCCAGCATGAGTTGACAGTCCCTGGTACGCCTCAGCATAATGTAATTGCAGAGAGGATGAACCGCACCATCATGAAAAAGATCAGATGTATGCTTTCACAGGCCAAGCTACCCAAAAGGTTTTGGGATGAGGCTTTGAGGACTGCAGTTGATGTAATCAACTTATCACCATGTATAGCTCTAGATGGTGATGTTGCAGAGCATGTATGGTCAGGGAAAGATGTCTCCTATAGGCATTTAAGAGTGTTTGGTTGTCGTGCATTTGCACATATTCCAAACAATGAAAGGTCCAAGCTGGATGGTAAGACAAAAGAGTGTATTTTTCTTGGTTACTCACATGATCAGTTTGGTTACAGGCTTTGGGATCCAGAAAAACAGAAGGTGTTCAGAAGTAGAGATGTTGTCTTCTTTGAGGATCAAACCATTGAGGATTTGAAGAAGGAGGCACCAGCTAAGACTTCTGCAAAGGGATTTGTAGATTGTGACCCAGTTATTCCTCCAGTATATCAGGGTGATGGGGGAGATGTGCAGGAAGATGGTGCAGAGCCAGATGTTGATATACCTACAGGACATGTTGAGCAAGAAGAAGAAAGAGAGCAAATTCCCACAGAACCTCAGTTAAGAAGATCTTCTAGACCACGTCAACCTTCCAGAAGATACTCTACAGATGAGTATGTGATGCTTACTGATGCAGGTGAACCAGAGAGTTACCAGGAAGCAGTTGAAAGTGAGCAGAAAAAGAAGTGGTTTATTGCTATGCAGGAAGAGATGAATTCTCTACAGAAGAACCACACATATGATTTGGTGCAACTACCAGAGGGAAGTAAAGCCTTGAAGAACAAGTGGGTTTTCAAGTTGAAGACTCAAGAATATTGTTCTCAACCAAAGTATAAAGCTAGATTGGTTGTGAAAGGCTTTGGTCAAAAGAAAGGTATTGACTTTGAAGAAATTTTTTCTCCTGTTGTTAAAATGTCTTCTATCCGTGTTGCTCTTGGTATTGTTGCTAACCTAGACTTGGAGATTGAACAGCTAGATGTGAAAACAGCTTTCCTTCATGGTGATTTGGAGGAGGAAATTTATATGGAGCAACCAGAAGGCTTCAAAGTCAAAGGTAAAGAAAATATTGTCTGTAAGTTGAAGAAGAGCTTGTATGGGCTGAAGCAAGCTCCAAGACAGTGGTATAAAAAGTTTGATTCATTTATGATTGAAAATGAATATAAAAGAACAGCTTCAGATCATTGTGTGTACATCAAACGATTTAGTGAGGATTTTATTATTCTCTTACTTTATGTTGATGATATGCTTATCCTTGGGAAAGATATGTCTATGATTGACAGGTTGAAGAATGACCTGAGTGAGTCTTTTGCAATGAAGGACATGGGGCCAGTAAAGCAAATACTAGACATGCAGATTTCTCGTGACAGAAGAAAGAGAAAGATTTAGTTGTCACAGGAGAAATACATTGAGAAGGTATTGGATAGGTTCAGTATGAGTAATGCAAAGCCAGTTGGTTCTCCTCTTGCAGGTCACTTCAAGTTGTGCTCAGATCAGAGTCCGTCAAGTGATGAGGAGAAGGAGAAAATGCAAAAGGTTCCTTATGCTTCAGCAGTTGGAAGTTTAATGTATGCAATGATATGTACGAGGCCAGACATCGCATATGCAGTGGGTGTTACTAGTAGATTTCTTGCAAATCCAGGTAAAGAGCATTGGGCAGTAGTGAAGTGGATTTTTAGATATCTCAGAGGAAGTTCTAAAGTTTGTTTAAGCTTTGGAGGTGGACCACCTGTATTGATAGGTTACATAGATGCAGATATGACAAGAGATATTGACACAAGGAAGTCCACGTCAGGTTTTGTACTTACTTTTGTAGGGGGAGCTGTGTCATGGCAGTCCAAATTACAAAGGTGTATTGCTCTCTCCACCATAGAGGCAGAATATATTGCTGCTATAGAGGTTTGCAAAGAAATGTTATGGATGAAAGGATTCTTACAAGAATTGGGACTGAAACAAGAAAATTATGTGGTGTATTGTGACAGCCAGAGTGCCATCCATTTATGCAAGAACCCAACATTTCATTCCAAATCAAAGCATATAGATGTCAGATATCACTGGATCAGAAATGTGCTTGAAGAGAAGCAGTTACAGCTTCAGAAAATTCACACAGATGATAATGGGGCATACATGTTGACAAAGACTTTACCGAAAGAGAAACAGGAGATGTGTCGACAGCTGGTCGGCATGGCTTCACATTGAGGAGTCATGAGATAACCTCCCTTATGGGCTGAAGGGGGAGGTTGTTGGGCAGATGGCCCAGATTCAACCCATAATGGGCTTTAGTTAAGCCCACAGTACAAAACCTCACATATATTAACCTAAAACCTAGATTAGGTGGTTAGGGTTGAGATTAAGAGAGCAGCGGCGGCTAAAAACGTGGGTGAGAGAAAGCAGAATGCAGATTTATAATAGAGGCCAGAAAACAAGAGATCCAGAAAAGGAAAGAAGACAAGGACAGGAAAAGACTATTCTCAATCATTCAAATCTCAGGTTAGATCAGTTTGAAGTGGATTCTTACTATGATCTCTTGGGAAGGTTTTGGATATTGTGCTTAGGATTATAGTCCTTGTATCCCTGAGATTCTCTTGTGGCTATTGCTTTGGGCTTGGGCAAGAAGCCTGAGTTCTGTATATTCATTATTTTGATAGTGGATTTTCTCTGGCTTGTCCCGTGGTTTTTACCCTTCGAGTTGAAGGGGTTTTCCACGTAAATCTTGGTGTTCATCTGATTGTGATTTCTGTTTCGTTTCGCTGTGTGTGACGGTCTACTAGTATTTGTTCATATACAAAGTTGATTCCTGTTTTATTCCCATCAGAAACTATAACATGAATCTAAACAATGATCTTGATTATTTGAAATCATATATAAAAATTGAGATCCTATATTTCCATATCTTATTTTGTAAAATCATGATCATAATTTCTCGATACTTGTAACTTGACAATTTTCATGAATTGAGATCTTGCTTATAATTAATCTCCTAAATTTTTTATCGAAGAAGAAGATTTATTAAAAAGAAATAGTGTCTATTGATACTTATGATTTTATTCTTCATGACATGATTACTGTGTACTCATGGTTATATTTAAAACATGGATGTATTAAAAAATTAAACCATTATATTTCTTATTGACAATAAAAAGGAGGAGGAATCAAAATTAATTTGGTTAGAAGAAAATTTGAACATTGAATGAGGAACAATTGCTTAGAAGAAAATTAGAATTTTCGAAATGCATGCAAAATATTTGATAACAATTGAAGCTTGATTTACTATCATATTTTATTTGGAATTCTTGATGCTCATTATCAAAATTTACATGAGATAATCTTCAAAATGCACGATTTGATTGATTTGCTACATTACTTGAAATTTTCATAAGATGAACTAAATTGTATGGGTAGCCCTTAATTTTGGAATTTATATCTATAAAATTTATATCTATAAAATTGAGTTTTTTTATATGATACTTTTAGAACTCCCACATTGATTCTACCTTTTTGTTTACAAAAAGGGGAAGAAATAGACTAGATTTCTTTCTTTGTGTAATAAATATTTATGATAAATGTGTTGACATATGTATTGACCAAGTATTCAAATATGCGATAAATATTTTTTCTTTTTGATAACAAAGGGGGAGAAATGACATGATTGATGACATATGATAAATGTTGTGTTTGAAATTTTATCATATAATGAATATTTGTTTTGAATAATTGTTTCAAAAATGTATGTTAAACATTTTTTCTTATTGATAAATATTCAAAAATGATAAACGTTCAAATGATGGATATTTATGATAAATGCTCATATATGAATTGAACATTTCTCTTTTTTTTTATGACAAAGGGCGAGAAATGACATAATTGATGACGTAAGAGAAATGTGTATTTTGAAATCTTTGAAATGTTTATATGATACCAAGAAAAGATGATTACTCTGAAAATTTTATCATATATGTTATCATGATTTTTGATATAAAGTGAATGTTTAAAGTATTTATTATATGAAACATATCAATTAAAATTATTTATCATGCGATACCAAGAAAAAGAATGTTTTGAAAATTTTATAATGTATGATATCATGAATGGTTAAACTATGAAAATACTATACTTGAATTCAAAAGTGACATGTTCTTTTGAATTTAAGTTTATTGTATTAATCCTTTGGCATATACATAGGGGGAGTTAAGGTTAACTTCGTCATCAACTGGTTGTCATCATCAAAAAGGGGGAGATTGTTGAACCTCAAATTTTGATGATGAATCAATTGATGAGTTTTATGATCTAACTCGTGTGTTAAATAAAGTGATGCAGGATTAACTACGACGGTAAAAGGGCATTACAATCAGATGTTGGGTCGGAGTCAGTTCGAGCATTGGGCCAAGGTTCGGACGACGTAGTGGGAGCTCGCCAAGAGTTCACTAAAGGTTGACCGATGTTTAGATGATGTTATTAGGAACTCATCGAGGCCTCACTAGAGGTTTGCCGGGAGTTCACCGATAGGTTGTCGGGAGCTCGCCGAGAGTTTGCCGGAAGAATATTGGGAAGTTTATGGGGAGTTCGTCGACAGGTTGTCGGGAGCTCGCCGAGAGTTCACCGGAAGAATGCTGGAAGTTCATTGGGAGTTCATCAAAGGAAATCGGGAGCTCGCCAGGGGTTCATCGAAAAGATGTCGGGAGTTTGCCGAAGAGACGATCAGACAATGAAGATTATATGTTGAGTGTCATAGTTAGCATCATAATGAGAGTTAGTTTTATTAACTCAATTAAGAGGCCATTAGGCCTTAATTAGGGTTGATTTGGACTCATTATAAAAGTCATTTCAGTAACCCAAGGTTAGATAATGCACGATCTTCGAAGACACGACCTCCAAGATGACAGAGTCTTCAAAAATGTGTCAAGCGATTGAACCACCTAGATTAGGTGGTTGAATCGCCCAGACATAGTCTTTTAGATTATCAAGTGGCTGAACCGCCCAGAACACAGTCTCTCAGACTATGTCGGTGGTTGAACTGCCCAGAACGCAGTCTTCGAGACTAGCACCTCGGGATCACTTAAAAATTAATTTTTGGCTCCACTTATGAAGCCATTTGGGGCCTATAAATACTGCATTCTTTCTTGCTTGAGGTATGCAAGCAATTAAGAGCAAAAATCTTGTCAAAACACTATTGTAATTGAGAGCTTCTCCTCATTTCGTCTTGTGTAGTTTTTTGTTTAAGGGAGAGTTTTAAGACTTGTAAAGTTTATCTCCTAAACATGTAAAAGGATAATATAGTTGTAAGAGGGTAGTTGATCTTCACCCATTGAAGGAAGATCAATAGTGAAAGCTGGTGGCCTCAACGGAGGAGGAATCAGGAAGTGGACGTAGGTCATGAGACCGAACTACTATAAAATCGGTTTGCTTCCTCTTCTTTGCTCTTTAACTTCATTGCTTTGTTATTTAACTATCTATTATCTTTGCTTGCACTATTACAAACATCTCTACACTTAAACGCATTTCCAATATTATTTTTCATTGAGCAAACTTTTCAAATCGACGAAGATTTTTCATCAGCACTAATTCACGCCCTCTATCCTCAACGCGCCCCCCCACCCCCCCCCGCCCCCCCCCCCCTTAGTGCCACATTGATCCTAACACGGAGTGTCTTGGCTTCTTGCATTCATAGCAAGAGTTCTTATCTACGAGTTTAAGATTATTTTGTTGGTTTATGTTTATTAATTTATCTGGTTCCTTTGTCAAAGGTCCAAAGTCCTCATCACTCGAGATTTCACTCGATGAGTCATATGTCATGCTCAGTTTAAATTCCTTCCTGTTCTTTCGAAGGTATTCTTCAAGTTTATTTTTGCAAGTCTTTTCATTTAATGGTTCACTTGATTTAGTTGCGCTTTCATGTTTCTAATGTATATCATATATCGAAAGCCAAATCAAAACAAGAAACCCGATCAAATTTATTTTTATCTAAGTGCACAATAAGGCATTCATAGCCTTTGCATTCAATGAAAACATTTATTTTTCATAATCATTCTAATTATTTACTGGATTGGATGACTTCTGAAAACTTTTTTTAACAATACACTATAAATCAAAATCTATTTAAGCTAAAAAAATATACATTCAAATTTTCCAAGATGAGTAGTTCGTCCCATTAAACATAAGAGGACTTGTGATGCATTGACCCTCGCTCAAGCCAAACAAAGCCATTTATTCTAGTGGGTGTTTAGTCCAAAGAGTAAGAATCTTACTCTGCTTAAAGATGACTCAAGAAAGAACAAACAAATCTGCATAACGAGATAGGCAATATCGTAAGTGAAGTGCTTATTTTTGAAATCTTACTTTCAAAATGTAAATAAAATCGAAAGCGTCAATAAAAAAGTATTGAGCAAGATAAGCAAAGAGAACTCACAGTTTTATAGTGGTTCGGCACCAATTGGCCTACGTCCACTCCCGAGTCCTCCTCCTTGAGGCAAGCCGACGTCCACTACCGATCTTCTTTGGGTGAAGACAAAACCCTTACAATCTTACAAGGGAGACAAGATTATAACTCTTTGATCACTCTCTTAACTCCTTTCTTTTTCTTACAATTCACACAAGTTTTTCATAAATTTATCCCCCAAAATTATTATATTGAATGCAAGAAAACTTGGGATATTTATAAGCCCCAAATGGCTTCAGAATTGGAGCCAAAATTTAAACATACCCAAAAAATCTGGTATAGGCGGTTCAACCGCCGGCCTGGGCGGGTCAAACGTCGGCCTGGGCGGGTCAACCGCCGAAAGTACCTATAATCTAGGGTACGGGCGGTTCAGTCGCCCAGCCTAGGTTGTTCAATCGCTGACAATCGCCCGAAATATTGGGAGGCGGCAGTACACCCATCGCTCACCGGCGGTTCAGCCACCGGAAATCCCGAAAAAGTGATTCCCTCACTTTTTTAATCTCAAATTGAACCACACGTTGACCAACTCTCTAGTCAACCAATTGAGCTCAACTAAAGCTCAATCAAACCCTTTTAGTGGACCTGACCTCTTTGAGTTGATTTAGATTCCTTTCAAATCACACTCATTTAGGACTTAATCTTAACATATGACTTAAAGATTACAATCAAACATGACCACTAAGCTTATGACCTCACTCCCATAATATGACAACCTCCACAATTCCCTATGGCGAGTCTCATGGTCTTCCTCCGGTAATCTCCCATCGTGTTCCTAGCAATCTTCCCGATACCTTTGGCAAGTCCTAGCGAACTCCCGACGAGCTCCCACCGTATCATCCAATCCTTGGCTGATGCCTAAGCTTGATCTTGGGTCCATGTCTAATCTATAATTCCTTTTAATCGTCATGGTTAACATGCATGATGCTAACTATGACTTAATTAATTATAATCATAATGGCCAACACATCCACTTCAAGACCTTCCCAACTCCTGGCAAGCTTTTCGGCTACCCCCGACAATCTTCTAGCAAGTCTCAATCTTCTTCTGGCAAACTCCCTTGCGCCATCTTGGCAAACTCCCAATACACTCCAGATAAGTTCCCAACTGCATTGTCCGAACCCCGGCCTAATGCCTGGACTTGACTTTGGCCAATTCTCTGATTGTAATCTTCTCTCTATTGTAGTTAATCATGCATCAATAAACTCTAACAACCTTGTTAGATCAAACACTCATCAATTGATTTCATTATCAAAATCTAAGATTCAACACAATCTCCCAAGAATAAGAAGAATTTGGCACTTAGAACCCAAGAAGACCACTTGGGAGAAAACTCCATGATGATGATAATGACCTTGAACTCCTAACAATAAAATTTAAAAGGTTTATAAACAAGAATCTAAAAATAAACTCAAAAAGGGCACAATCACTTGTTATGAACACAAGAAGTCGGGATACTCCAAAGATGAGTGTACAAAATTGAAGAAAAAGTCGCCAAAGAAAAAGAAAGCACCTAAGACTTGGGACGAATCAAGTACATCTGTAGATGAGGTAGCGAACTACACTTTTGTGGCTTTCGACAAAGAGGTATGTGACTCACCCGAAATGTCTTTCCTTTATAATGAAATTACTTGATGTATTTCATGAGTTACTTGACAATTTTAAATTATTGAGTAAGAAATAAAAAAATCATACTTCTCTTTCTAATGTTTTCTGAAATTTTTTAAAAAAAATTGAATGAAATGAGCATGACAATTGTATGTTAACTCCTTGCACTAAGTAAAGAGTTAGACTCACTTAAAAAGGAAAATATATTATCATTGGAATTAAAATAAATTGAATCTTTTGTTTAAAGATGTTTTATTATTTTAATATATTGTACTAATGATCTTGATTATTTCTTTTGAAATGAAACTTGGTTTTTAATCTTAAACGACAATGCAAATCTGCATAAAAGATAGGTATTCTTGTATGAAATAAATCACATAAATTGAAACACAAATGTGGAATGCATTTTTTCTTGAAAATGACTTTGTCCTATTAAGTTTTCAATAAGAGATAAAGTGATGAATCTATGTATACCATTATTTAAGAATCTCTTGAACTATGAAAGTGATTTTGATAATTTGAATTTGAATGAGTTATGATCCAAATATGATCTTGATATTTTGATAATTATAACTTGAGATTTTTATATAAATCAATATCGTTCACTATGATTCTTTCGTTTTATTAAAAAGAATTATCTAAATGAATCATTTTTTTTCCTTAAGATTTCTCTTGTATGTATCAAGATTGTTTACTATTTGATCTCCTAAAATTTCTTTTTGTTATCTAAGACGAGGTTTGTCAAATTGAATCATATCTTTTAGTATTTAGGATTTGATACTAATATCCTTCATGTCATGATTTATTTAAGACTCTCTTGTATTCATGAATTGTATACCCTATCACCAAATTGATTTTCTTGATATCTTTCATAATATAATTTTCAATATACAATCCCTTTGTATTTATAGTTGTAATTAGAGCATTGATAAAAAAAATTATACCATCATATTTTTTTTGACAATGACAAAGGGGGAGAGAAAATTACTATCTTACAACAAAGCCATTGAATGGAAAACAATTTAATTTTATTAGAAGAGAATTAGGCATGCTAAAATCTCCAAATGCCTGAGTTGCTCTTATACATTTTGTTTCGGATTCTAGATTTTTGTAAATTGAGCTTTCTTTCAAGATTGTTTCACATCATTCCTTCTTACAAAGGAAGAAATTTAATTCATGAATTTTTGGGTATACATGATCTTTTATGTGATAATCATGAATCCTTCCTCGTTCTACTTACAAAAATAGAATATTAATTCATGGACTTTCGGTACTTTCCTCCCTTCTTCTTATTCTTGGTTTTTTTAAGGGGAGAAAGAAACTTACTAGCATCTTAAGAAAATCTAAAATGCTAGATTGCACATTTCAAGGAGAAAAAACATGCTAGCTTGCTCATTATAAAGGAAGCAAAAATTGCTAGCTTGTGCATCACAAAGAAAAACAAAAGTTATTAGCTTGCATATTGTAAAGAGAAGCAAAAAGTTACTATCTCAAGAGAAGCAAAATCTTTGTTCGACTTCACATTCTCAAAAACTTGCTAGCTATCATACTTCAAATAGAAGTAAAGCTTGCCAATTTGATATCTTACAAAGTGAAGTTAAGTTTGCTTACTAGCTTGCATGTTTCAAGAACTTACTAATTATACTTATCTTTTTTATTGATGACAAAGAGGTTGCATGTTTCAAGAACTTACTAATTATACTTATCTTTTTTATTGATGACAAAGAGGGAGAAGATATGAAGATTTGAAATTTGAATCATGCATGAATGATGTATTTTGAAATTATGATTATGCATGATGCATGTGGTAAAAATTTGCTAGTTGCATTTTTCTCCTTTTTGTTGATGACAAAGGGGGAGAAGATATGAAGATATGGAATTTTAATTATACATGGAATGATGATTTTGAAATTATGATTATGATATAATGAAATACTTATAATTTTCTAAATTCAAAGTTTATATCAATATGACATATTGATAGGGAGAGTTAAGGTTAACTACGTCATCAATTGGTTATCATCATAAAAAAGGAGAGAGATTGTTGAATCATGGATTTTAATGATAGAATCAATTGATAAACTTATGATCTAATCTATAGGTTAAGAAAAATGATGCCGGACTAACTACAACCTTGAAAAGATAAAAATAATTAAAGATGAATCAAACGTTGGGCTGGAGTCAAAGTTCGGGCACTAGGCTAAAGGAATCAAGGATACGCCGAAGCTTCATACGATGTGACAGGAGCTCATCGAGAGTTAGCCAAAAGGTTGTCGGGAGCTCATTGGAAGTTTACCGGAAGTTTATCGGGAGTTTATCGGGAGTTCGCCGAAAGATTGTCTGGAGCTCGTTGGGAGTTCGCGGAAGGTTGCTGAGAGTTCGCCGAAAGTCAAATGAATAAATTGATATGTTGGACAATGAGGATTGCTTGCTTGTAATTGTTTTAGTCTTAATTATCATAATTAGGGTTTAAGGGCTGATTTAAGCTCATTAGAGAGCTCATTTTATTGACCTAGAAGAAAGTACAACTAGGTCAAAAGAATGTGTAGCTCAAGTATGAAAAGTATTGATAAGTACTTTTAAAAAAACCTGATCGATTGTACCACTAGCTACTAGTGATAGTACCACAAGTCGGTGATAGTACCGCCTATTCCAGGCGGTAGTATATAGCCCGTGCCTAGAAACCTAAGCTCTATTCGGCGGTGGTACCCCACCCATACCTTAAAATTTCGGGGGTTGAATTTTTAGCTCCAAACTTTGAAGCCAATTGGGGTCAATAAATAGCTCAAGTATTCTTGCTTGGGATGGCAAGAAAGTGAAGGAAAAAACTTGGAAAATACTATTGAAATTGTGTGAAAGTTTCTCCCTCTTCTCGGAGTGAGATTTGTGTTTAAGGGAGGACTAAAAAATTGTAAGGGTTGTCTCCTAAGCTTGAGAAAAGTAGAAAATAATTATAATGGGTGTTTGATCTTCGTCCGTTGAAAAAGATTAGGAGTGGAAGCCGGTGGCCTCGAGTGAAGAGGAATCGGGAGTGGACATAGGTCAAAGGGACCGAACCACTATAAAAATTTGGCGTACATCTCTTTCTTTCCTTTCATTACTATTGCTCATGGATTTAATTGCTTATTAACTAGTTCCAAGTTAAAGCACTTTTAATATCTGTTTGCTCCGAATAAAAATTTAGCCAAAGTTTTTCACTTAGAACTAACTCCCCCCTCACCCTCTATTGCCAACTCAATCCTAACAATTGTTCCTCTAGTTCATTAGCTCCTCACTTCATCCACTTCTTCTCCATAAGTTTCCCCTATTACCGATATTGGAAAACCTTGAGAGCAACATATGCGCTATGAAAAAAAAATAAACAAAAGGTTTCCCATGTTTATCATATCGTCAAGGAGGTTATTTGTCCTCCTCTCTAGCAATATCCATATGGTGGATTGATGCAGCGATGCTCCTCCAATCGTAATGCAAAACTCACAATTTTGTGCACCTTCTTCACAACTTTTATACACCACCTTATAGCAAACGTGAAAGAAGAACTCCTTTCTTCTTCGTCGTCGTCATGCACTAAGGAGAGGGATGATCGATTGAGAAGAGAAGAGAGGGAGGAGAAATAGGAGGGGGCAGCCAAAGATGTAGGCTATTATATTTCTTGGCCTCCCCTACCTCATATTTATAGAGAACATTTTAAACCTTAATGGATCTTGCCTTAGTGGGTATTGGATCTCTATCTAATTACCCTCACCTCTTGGATTATTAGATCTCTATCCAATAATCTCAATTTACCTCCAATCCAGCCTTATGCAAGTAATCCATTAATACTGGGTCTCATCCGACTAAATAGGAGCTTATTGGATAACTCATATTTAATCCTCTACTCACTGAAATATCTACCATATATGTGTAACCCTCTAGGCCTATTACTGAGCTAGCCGTAAGAAGCATTTGTCAGAACTCTTTCTAACTCAGAACTCCTTCTGACTCAATGAATTGTTATCCCATAACAATTCACTCAACTCATCAACTATGGATGTACTATGCCACTACGTCATAGTCCTTAAATGGTACTAGAGGATCTAATCCATCAGACCTATCTATCCTCAGTTATCATATATTTATAGATCCTTATCCATCTAATATCCTAAAGATTATATATTGGGTATGGTACTATCAGACCTCATATGGAATCTATTCGAGTCTTGCTCTAATCGGATTCTCTTGGAGAACTCCTTCTCTCTTAATTCGAATGACCCTTGCTAGGGATTTGCTTGAACGATAGCATACAAGATATTCCTCTCGTGATATCGAGAGTGGATGATTCTCTAGTAATACTCAATTACTTTCATAAGATTGGCTACCAATCCCGATATTCAATTGTATTAAATTTGAAATTTTTAGACCTATAAGTCCGATGTCAAAGAAATAAGTACTAAAATAACACATCCTTGGTGTGTAACATCCCTCATTTTTGAAGACATATGTTTTTTCGAATGTGATTTAATTCGGGGGCGTGATATGGTGTCTCAAGTCTAAGGACAAGACACACAACTGAGACTACATAATCGCTGTCTAACGTATTAACCATCTAACATTCTGTAAGTAGATCAATCAATAAACTTATTCTCCAATAAGCACATGTATTGTACCTTTAGTGCCCCCACACGAGCGTTTATAAGACCAATTGCCTCCATCATATGGACGGGTATATAGTATACCGGTCTGTTTGGTTATCTCGTTGTCCCTCTCGAGTAACCTATGACTAGGATTATTTAAGGACTGTATTTAAAGGTGAATTGATCTCATTATCATGATCTCATCATGATCTGATTTCCATTGCACAGATCTAAGAACATTACAATATGTGCAACAAGCAACATAAAGTGAGAATATGTCAATAATAATAATAATAATAATAATAATAATAAGTAGAAAGATTGCATAACATATCACACATGCCATCACTCATATGATTGGCTTGTAGAGAACCTATAACCAATAGTTGAAGCACTACCCTTGGAGTCATAACCATTGTCTTGACCTTCTCCTAGGCCTAGTGACACTAACGTCCCTCAACTTAACCCAAACCGTGATTGTGGCTATCCACCACCTATGCCACCAATATAATCTACCCATTTCATCGCCCCTAGACATCAAATAACAATGCGATCCAAGTCCTTGACTTACATGCTAGCACAAACTCCTTACCTGAGACCATTGAACCCACCTCAATTACTCAGGCCCAAAAAATCTCCACACTACCATAAAGCCATGTGTGAAGAATATGATGCTCTCCTCTATAACTCTAGATGGACCCTTGTTCCCTTTCATCACACATAAAATATCATCGGGTGTAAGTGAGTCTTTCGAATAAAGCGAAACCCAGATGGATCAATTGCTAGATATAAATCTCGTCTAATGGCTAAAGGGTTTTTATTAATAACCTAGTATTGATTTTACATAGACATTCAGTCTTAATGTTAAACCCATAATAATTTAACTTATTCTAAGTTTGGTCATTTCAAAAGGTTAGCATTTACGATAATTGGATATTAACAATGTTTTTTTATAGGGGACTCTAACTGAAGATCTTTTTATACAACAACCTCTTGGCTTCATCCATCCTCAGTATCCAAGGCATGTTTGTAAACTACGAAAAGCTATTTATAGATTTTGACAAGCTTTGAGATCCTAGTATACTGAACTTGACTCATTTTTGAACTCAACTGGTTTCATCAACTCTAAGTCTACTATCTCATTATTTCTAGGAGAACAAGGAGGCATAATATATCTTCTAGTGCATGTGGATGATATTATTGGCATAGGTAGTAATCCTAGGGAGATCCAAGCATTCCTAAAACAATTGACAGATTGATTCTCCCTCAAAGATTTAGGAACCTTAAGCTACTTTCTGGGAGTGGAAGCAATATGTACATCTTCAAGACTCTTCATCTCATAAAGAAAGCATATTCAAGATCTATTATCAAAATCGAATATGAAAGAGGTTACAAGTCTCATCTCTACTAGTGAATCACTCAAATTATGTGATGGAAGCCCTACTATAGACCCCACTCAATATCGATAATTAGTTGGCTCCTTATAGTACTTAGCTCTTACATGTCTAGACATCTCATCTATAGTTAATAAACTATCATAGTTCATGCATCAGCTATCTACTATGCATTGGTTTGCAGTCAAACGAATCATATGATATCTTAAAGGGACCCTCAATCATAGTCTTTTTTTTCTGTAAACACTCCCTACTTCATCTTTATGCCTTTGCGATGTTGATTGGGCAAGCAACTTTGATGATAGAACATACACGTCGAGGTATATTATTTTTTTTGGAGCTAATCCAATCAGTTGGAATTCTAAGAAGCAAAAGATACTCATACAGTCTACAACTGAAGCAGAAAATCGTATCATCGCCACCGCTGCTATAGAACTCAATTGGATCATGAATAAGGAACTTAACATCAACTCCCCTCTTACTCCTATAATATATTATGATAATGCCGGAGCCACCTATCTCTATGTCAATCTAGTATTCCCCTCTTGCATGAAACATATTGTCATCAACTTTCTCTTTGTGCGAGATCAAGTTGTCATACATCAACTCCATGTTTCTAACATATATACGGTTGATCAACTAGCAGACTTACTCTCGAAGCTGCTTGTCTATAACTTTTTTTACTACATCAGTCCAAAATCGATATCTTTTATAGAAACTTAATCTTATGAAGACATGATAGCAATTAATTTTTTCAACTGCATGAGATAATCTCATGATCAATTAAAAAAAATCTTCTCATCTAACATATATATATATATATATATATATATATATATATATATATAGAGAGAGAGAGAGAGAGAGAGAGAGAGAGAGAGAGAGATTATATCCATAACGTTCCAATGGAACTTTTAAAATCACACTCCACGTTAGCAGGCATCTCCAGATCTACATGTTCCTAACCAAGGTTTTCTGGTGCCTTCTAGCGCTGGCAGTCCACAAGAGGCTGGTCAATGGCCAGTTTGCATGCTATAGTTTACCTATACTGATGGAAGTCCAGGAGACATGCGGACTTTAAGGGCATAGCATGGTCCCAGAACAAAGTCTGAGAGCAAGTCCAGATGTCTGTCTTCTGTGTTGCCACCCTTCCTTGACTTTTCCATGACCTTTGGAGTTTTTCTTCATTTGTTTTATTAGCCAAAGTTTGAGATGGACCACATCGCGTGTACCCTACACGACAATCATTTCAGTTGATATGTCACCTCTGCATCCACAAGTTCTGGTCCCATTTTGCTTGAATGCCACAACAATCACCAGAGTACCAACATTTTATCTAAAGTGACTCATCCATAGTGGAGAATAAGAAGACCGTAGCATGTTGAACTTAGCTATCAATCCCAAACTGTTATTATTAGAATAAGTTTAATGATACATGTATGCTAAAACCGACTTTGTAGAGCCCATCATTTCCGGCATATATTCTCTTGTTAGTGGTTTATGGCATATGTATAGAGTACCAATTCATTTTCATTATGAGTAAGCAATCTTGAGAATTCATTATAATTCTTTACCAAAGGTGGATGCTAAGATTGCACATATTCTACGCTAATTACATATTACGCTTTATACTTGAATCATTATCTATATTTTTGAAAAAATTATATTAAAATTTTATAATAATAAAAATAAAATGATTTATTTTATTTTTCTAATTTATATGCTAGTCATCGGTCACACTAAAGAAAGACATAGCACAACACCTGATCGTTGCTTCTACAATAACGATCGCCCTATTAGCGTCATTGTCGTTGTGCATCGGAGCCTGTTGATGAGTGCCTTCGACATTTTGTTGTCAATAGATAATTTTTTCCCTATCGACGAAGAAAATGAGAAGAGCATTCTATTCTGATCCATTGATGTAAGAGACGAGAAAGATATTACCTCGGATTACAACAACGAATGCCATTTTGGTTAGACTAATTTTTTAGACCAATTCTTCGGTGAATGCCCTCAGCCTTTTGTCTGCAACAAAGGTGGATCACTTTGAGGAAGAGGACCACCTGTATATGGTCTCCAATGTGTCCTTTGGGCCTTCTTATGTTCCCAAAGAGGACAAACATTCATGTTGCTATCTTTGCAACATCACTTGCTTTCAAGGTGGCAATGCCTACAAAGGAATGCGCAGGACCCTTATCAATAGGTTTTTCGATACCACAACGGTCATAACAATAACACTAATAGGGCGACCGTCACTATAGAAGCTATCGTTCGATTGCCATTGAAATTATCTTTTGCTCATCGGTCTTATGTCAATCCATCACGTGATGTTACTTGCTGTGTCATCCATCAATAGAACCAATAATATTAGAGAAAATGGGATGAATTATTTGACTTTTATAATCATAAAACTTCCACTATAAATTTTTGAAGTACATGATCCCTAATGTTAAAAGGGTCCAAATACAAGAGATAATTTATAATTAGTCCCATATATCAATATACATTATGGTATTTAAAGAAAAAGCAAGCATCATCTTCATAGCTAAAAGAGAATTGCATCAACATAAGAAAACAAAGCAAGTCATTTTCGCTGATTGATGACTTCTACTTCCATGCTTAAGCATAAATAACTTTTTTTTTTCAAAGCCACCTTGTCTTCCTAATTAAGGATCTCTTTTCTCATCGAACTGTACAATTACTATTTTGTCGATGAATTCTGATGTTCCTCTTCTGTTATGAATTGCTATAGTTAAAAAAAATTATTAATCATAGTTTATCATAAGATCCTGAACTTAAATTATGTTTTTATTATTTATCATTAAAAATAGTTATGTTTTTGCTAACTTACAGAAAGGTACGCATATCATTTTCCGCTTATAAGCCTCTCATAAATGGCAATCAGATTGAAGAAAATATTTTTATAAATTGAGGCGAGCAATTTTTGTGAAAGAAAGTACAAATACATGCAGCTGAAGAATAATAAATCATATTTGAAATATTTATACATCGAAGCTCATTTTAATTACACTAAGTTTCTCCAGATATATAGTTCACCGTTCAAAACTGAAATTTTTGAAAGATTTTAGAAATCTTGTATAACGCTCAATTTTCTGAAGAAGCAAAATTCTTCTTTTTCTTCTTCTTCTGCAGAAAAAAACTTTAAGAAACCTAGTTGGATTTAGTTTTCCCAACATCGATGGTTTTTTTGGCTTATTTCGAGCTCAAGATGATCGATAATGTACAAAATGCTAAGTATTTATACTGGGGAATGGTGCTACTCAATTTCATTTGAAGATGATATTTTAATATAGAGGAAGAAGAAGAGAAAAAGAAAAAAAGAAAGAAACACAGAGCTTGTTTGATTGATCTCCTTATAAGAATTACCAGAAGAGTTTTGAAAAAACTAAACTTTATCTATATGATAAGATATTCAAATTTAAATAACTAATCCATCTATCTTAAGCTCCTATGACGACGATATATATTCTTATATTGTTATTATTATTATTGTTCTACAAATGGTAGGAAAGGAAAGTGAGATTAGAACTCATAATCCTTATCACCAAATGTCAAAGTCTTTGTAGCTAAACTACTAAGTATATTAAAGCATATTAGGTGAGATTACGAATCCTCGATCTTTCATTTTTTTTTTTGGATAAGTTAATCTAGTATACCGACGAATTTAAGTACTGTTATTAACGAACCTGCCTAAAGAAGTTTTTAGACTTGAGATCTCCTTTTAATTTGGTTATCATTATCTCACTCCTCTCCGAAACATAAGAACCAATACCAACAAAATAAATGTGTTGAAAGAGACGTCCCTTATGAGACTGGCGTCATGTAAAACGCACAGCTGAAAAGTGGACAAGATGCGTGCATCATGAAGCAATATTTTTGACAGGGGGAGTTCAACCAACCACTCCATCGATTGGAGATCCTTTGTTAAAAAATTCCTAACAGAGCCATTATTAAGTTTGAAATGGATACAGATGACTTCACTTACTCTCTAAGTGGCTGTCACTTTTACTTCCTTTCACTAACCACATCCATCCAGGTGTCTTTGCGTAGGACACATAGTCATTGGTCTTTATAGCTGTGATGGACTGGTGGTTGAACCGTGGAGCCTGCAAGTCTTGGTTTGCTTGTGTCCACGAGGTTAAAACTGTTTATTTTTATGTATATAGGTGGGGCCTAATATTGGGGAACTTATGCCATCAAGTAAGGAATTGATGTGATTTGATCAAGATTGATGGTGTCGAAAGAAATTACAGATTCATTTAGTCGTTCATAAATAGTCGGGATCTACCATACAGATTCGGTTTTACATAGATCATCACCATCAATTCGCTTCGTCTTTGATTGTATTTACCAAGACACTGTTTAGTAAAGAGAGGCTAAAAGATTGGATGCAAGAAATTATATTTAGATAGGATGATCAAATATCAAAGAAAGGAAAAAAGAAAAGGGACGAGCTCGTTAAAGTCAGATATCATGATATTATCACTTGTGCCAAAAGCTTAAGCCTCGGGAAATAACTCATAAATAATGGACAAGACATAGGTCGGTTTGCACTGACAGTAGAACTGGTCTCGTGCAGGTCTGAGCCTTGTGATTTCCTGGAGGCTCGAATGAAGAGTGGAGTTTGTGTTGACAAGGCTGATCCGTGGATAGGCACTCGTGATCTAACACTGTTGCCGTCAGTGGAGTCAAGATGAAAGGGGAACCTCTTCAACCTAAAATGATGCTGACACCGTGGAGCTCAAGCTTCATCATACGGTCCCTCACCCATTCGCTTTGGAAGCATGCTTGCCGTCTATAATCTCCGCTTCAACACGTGCGAGTCTCGTCAAAGCGTCATCTTCCCGGAAGACATGGATGTGCCCGTCTACAGACGAAGCCAACACATGAGTCTTTGGGAGAGCTCCAACCCGTGTACTCTTCGTGCTTACAAATACAGAATATATTCTTTGATCTATATAGGGAGGGTGGCGGAGGCCAAGGTGCAACGTGTCTGTGCTCCCAAAGGGGTTGATGGCCGATAGCTCGGGGAATAGCGAAGAAGCAGAAGGGCGTGCGCTCGGGACGTCCACGGGAGCGGGCTCAGGTGATGGCGGCATCAAGGAGCAAGACAGGTTGCTGCCGATTGCGAACGTGGGAAGGATCATGAAGCAGATGCTGCCCCCCAACGCGAAGATCTCAAAGGAAGCGAAGGAGACGATGCAGGAGTGCGTGTCGGAGTTCATCAGCTTCGTCACGGCCGAGGCCTCCGACCGGTGCCACAAGGAGAAGCGCAAGACGGTGAACGGGGACGACATCTGCTGGGCGCTCGGCACGCTCGGATTCGACGACTATGCGGAGCCGATGAGGCGGTACTTGCACAAATATCGTGAGGTCGAAGGTGATCGATCTGCAAGCAATGGTCTGAATACCAGGAGTAGCAACTTCGGCACCGGAGATGGTCAGACGTTGTTCGATGACATGGACAGGAACGATCCTTCAACATCGAGGAGGTATTAGTCAGGTCTGAGGATGATGATGATGATGGCGTTGTGTCAGTGGGTAACAAATCTCATGTTTCTGACTCCGAGTTTTTGGTTGTTCTTGAAGCTGCTCCCTTTCTGTACTCTGTTCAAGCTTCGACACCTATGTTTCCTTTGATCATATGGTGGAAGCTGAAGTGCCGCTGCCTTTCATCTAGTAGTTGACCGTATTATCACTTGTTAGGCAGTCTTGAGCTATTGCAATTAAATGTAGGCGGCCTTAAATTATTTGTACAAACAGTACATGAGACAGTATGTAAGATGTCCTTTCATGCTGTATCATGTGCTTGTCTTTCCAAAATGTGAAGAAAAAAATAAATAGTGGACACACACATGTACAGAGAAGAGAGAGAGAGAGGGAGAGAGGAGGAGGGATATTAGAGATGGAAAATATCACTCGTGAGGGTTACATGTTAGCTTGCCTTTTTATCTTCTTCCTCTACTTCTGTCATAAGAGCTTAATTTGCATCAGCTTAATCTTGGGTGCATCACCAAGCTAAACAATGGTTTCTCTTGTTATAGTACTATAAGACCGGTAAGTGGCTTTTGCAAGTTGAGTAGACTGCCTACTGTCGTTCATTGTCTCTAAGAAAGGTTACAAAGGACAAAGGACTAGATTGTACGAATGAGAGGTTTTCAGTGATTGAATTGTTCTATACTTTTTATTCTTTGAATTGTTCTATACTATGTATATTTTTTGAATTGTTCTATACTATCAATTCATCATACTTACTACAGATCTACTAAAACACTTCCTCATTCAACAAACAAGGTCATAACAGATGAGTTGCACAAGCACATGAAGTGGAACATCAGAATCAGATGAATCTTGAGAAGGCATATGAGGTGCCACTTGATGGAATCATTTTGCTTCATTTTTACATCGATAAGATAGCAAAATGGATCAAGCTACCTGTTAGGATCACCTCATGTTAATGTTTTGGACTTGGTGCAATTTGCTCATGTCAACTTAGCTTGTGTTGGTATGGAAGATTAACTAGGTGTTGCATTAATTTCCAAAATTCCTTTTATAGTGTGCTTGTTGGAGAGTTCTTGTGCTTTTATTCCACAAGATCGATATGTCTGTCATGATAATAATGGCTGCCTTTTTTCTAGAATATGTTGGTGATGATGAACATGAACATGGGAAAAATATCTTAACTGTTACCTAATTAATTCATATAGTTAGTATGGTGAGAAATTATGCGTGATAATTAATATAAAGAGAAAATAGATGGGATGCCATTTGGAGTTCTTATTTATAAAACATCATTGCGATGAACTTAAACGTCGAGATCAAATTACCCGTCTAAATATTATTTTACCAAATATTCCCATGCAAAAAAAAAACATTTAAAATCTTACACAAATGTTATTATAGTTAGTCTTCACCAGTTGATTATTAGCAGAATAGCATTAGAACTCCTTATAATATCGTGTATATGCATGCTCCTACAAATTAGTAAATTTATTTATCCTTCATATTTTTAATATTTTTAAAACTCATTGGCAATCGTAATTGATGGCAATTAGCATGAAGGATTTAAATATAAATATTTTGAGTATATGGCCTGAGTATTTGGAGGGATATACATGATATATTAATTTGAGGAGGGGAAATAATAATTTTTAAACTTTAAAAATATAAATATCGTAATGCATCTGATTTATGAATAAGTATGATACAACTTGTATCTTATTTTACTTCAAAAGAATAGGAGTGAAAGGACTATTAACCCATCTGATTTATTTCAATTCCTCCCACCAAACATGTATTAGCACTTTTGGACGTCAAAAATACTCATAAATTGTTGCATTTTTTTACTTAATTAATTTTTGGATCAATAATATTTGTTCCTTGTTTTGAAAAACATTAATATTTATTTCTCATTTTTCCAAAGATAAAATACAAAAAAGGAACAAGAAGCTTATAAGGGACTGAGCTGCCATTAAACAATTGGATAAACGATGGTCCAAGAATATAGTCTTGATAAACACAGCTCAAACATGGATCGTAAGCCAAAAATTTAATAACGATTATCAACAATTTAACATGATTGCCTTAAGTTTTCATATCAAAGAGACAACAATTATGATTGACTGAAGAAAAGAACTGTACTTTTCACAATGAATTGTAAAAACCAGCAAGTCATAATTTTTGAGCAGCAAAATGCGTGTGACAATATAAATCGCATAGACATCTGCAAATCCATGCTACCACAACCTTTGGCATGGCTGTGTAAGAAACCATCAAAGACTCGGCACTTTTTTATTGACACCAAAGATTAATCCTTGAACCTCATCACGGAAGAAGCTACTTAATCTTGAAGTTAAGAAGGTTATAAAACTTACTAGATGTAGTGAAAAATCGTCACCTTTAATTTTCAACTCAGTGGGAAAAGATTAGTGCTAATGAAAAATCTCTTGGAGCATAAAAACGTTGAACACTTTCTTTTTTCTTCAAACAAACAAAACTGGAAGGCAGAGTTTTCACGTACATATGGATTTTGAAGACATTGATTTAACATGCTCCTCATATTGGATTACATCAAGATTCAAGCATAACTAAATATTAGGCACTGCCATTACAAGAGCTCAGCAGATTCTGGTTTCTACTCCGTTAAATCTCTTGGTTACGATAGCAAAACCAATTTGGTACATTGAGCCAACTCAACATTATAAATATGGTACAAGACGACATACTCTCATACATGGTTACTCGGAAAGTGAGGAGCAATGCCGAATAATCTAGATGACGTCTACGCATAGCGTATGGGCGAACCATCTTAGGCGTCGGTGAAAATTAAACGCCTACGTATGCCAATGCTGGTAATTATTAAGCAATTACGTACATCAACATAAGGTAGCAAGTATAAAAACCACCCCCAGATGTAGTACCGAGGGTCGGTCCTTCCACACACACACACTATAATTCTCTCCACCTCAACTTTTATTGACTAAAGTATCGGATAGGTCGAGTCAGGAGACCCTCCCACCTAACTTTAGCTTGAATACAGGAATCTGGCATCCAGGTGGAAGGAACGACCCCCAGCCACATCCCAGGAAGTTGGTCGGGTGACCTCCCAACCAAATCTCACGCTGGCATATTCTAGCTTAGAAGTAATGTTGGTGATCTTGCACACTTGGGTCGAACCAGGCTATGCTGCCACATCGGCCACAACATAAGGAACCATAATATTTTAGCATTAAAAGGATGGCCGATATCATAAGAACGTCAACCACAGAGTAACCTTGGCTAATGCCCTGGAGAGGAGATGCACGCGATCCACTCTGCCTTCGGTCTTATAGGACAACTCCCTCTTCCTCCACACCAGGACGAAAATGTTTCATCCTAGACCCCAAGTCGTTACTATAGGTTGTTCAAGACCCCAAGCTCTCTCCCCGGGGGGGGAGGGGGTAGGGGGCGGGGGAGTGTGAGGCACTATGTCATCTTTGCTGAGGTGTTCCTCAGCCTCACTCACTAGGTTTAAGCTTTGGCTAGAATGATGCAAACCATCATTCCCCTTATTCCCCATTTCACTCAACAGATTGCATCACCACAAAAGCCCTTGCTGGTGGCTCAACTAACTAAACCTCGTGGACCTCAAGACCCTCCCATGGATGACTATCAAATCTAAGCAATAGATGCATGTCTGCCAAACAAAGAATAGTCTAGAGGTAGGAGGCCGACGCTTGAGCATGGAGCTCCAGAAGCCCCACGGATCGCCATGAGCTATGCTGAGCTAAACACCTTATCGTTCGACTCAGCTGAGTCTTTCATGGCTCAACTGCGCTCGGTTAACCGACGCTTGGATGATGGCAACTCTAACCCAATGGAGCATGTCTCCACCTTCCAAGCCCAAATGGCTCTATATAATACATCCGACACTCTAATGTACTGAGCTTTTCCCACCACTCTCCAAGGTCTAGCTCAAATGTGGTATAGCCATTTGAGGCATTCCTTGGTTTCATCCTTTGGCCAACTTGCGAGAGAGTTCAAGTTTAATTTCTTGGCAAGTACTCGACCTAAGCCATTTGTGGCCACCACCTTGGCCTGAGCCAAACGGACGATGAGCCACTCTCTTATTTCGTCACCTGCTTCATCATCGAAATCAAGACAGTTCTTGATGTTATTCTTTCTTTGATTATGTGTTCTTGATGGGATTACATCCATCTAGGTTTTTCTGGTTACTGATCGAGAAGCTGCCGACAACCATACTAGAAATGCTCCAGCGCACTAACCAATACATTGCCATTGAGGCATTGGTGGCTGAGAAGTGAGAGGAGCACAAGAGGCCTCACATAGAGAAGTCCCAAGGCTACCCTTGGAGCCATTAAGAAGAAGGCTCGACTGACTAGAGCCATCCTTCCTAAGGCCTCCTCCACCGCCCCTGAACACATCCAGGATATAAATCTTCCTCCAGATTAGAGAGAAGAGGCTCCTAAGAATACCCAACCCGATCAAAACCCCACGTGAGCTCAGGGATTGAGCAAAGTACTATCGGTTCCACTAAAACTATGACCATGACACCAAAGAATGCTATGACCTAAGTAATCAGATTGAGGAACTCATCCGCATGGGATATTTTGAGCACTATATGAAGAGATCCTGGGAGCCCTCTCCTTGCCCTCAGGGACCAATAGAGAAGCAGATCGATATCATCGTCGATGAGCCGATGTTCGGTTGAGACAATGCATTGGGCCGAAAAGCTTACGCCCGAGCCATTATGGAGAAACATCCCAAGCAGGGGGATGAGCCTAAGATCACCTTCGAAGTGGGGGAAATCGAGTACCCCAACAATGATGACACTTTAGTGGTCTTAGTCTGGTTGCTAATGCCCAAGTGAAGAGGGTTATGGTGATACTAGAAGCTCTACCGACATCTTGTATTTTTATGCCTTCAAGAAGCTCGAGTTGATTGAGACCGACCTTCACCGATGACTTCCACCCTTACAGGATTTATGGGTGACTCTATTGCCTCACTCAGGATGATCATCCTGTCTGTCACCATGGGACAGGAGTCGAGGTCCAAGGCCATAATGGCCACCTTCATGGTAGTCAACCTCACGTCCGCATACAATGTTATTCTCGGTCGCCCAGTTCTCAATAAGTTGAGGGCGATCTACTATCGAGCGATAAAGTTCCAGACCCAAGCTAGGATCGGGGAGGTAAGAAGCGACCATCGGGAGTCCAGGTAATGCTACCTAACTATTGTCACATTGCCCAAGAAGATGAAGCCCGACTTGGCTCCAACGACTCTAAAGGAGGCGAACAAAGTGCAACCACCTCTCGATCATCCCTAGATCGATCGCTAGGTGGTAGTTGAGGCTTTGTACCATCCCAAGCCCATAGAGCAATTATTGGAAGTTTTCCTCGATAAGCGATGACCCGATCAGGTCGTGAAGATCGGGTTTGTCTCCCCAAGAAGGAGCAGGTTTAACTCATCAATTTCTTAGTGAAGAACGCTGACGTCTTCACTTGGTCATCCAAAAACATGTCGGGTACTGATCCCAAGGTCGTACAATGCTACCTCAACATCCTTCTCGAGGCACAACCAATGAAGCAAAGGCCTTAGAAGTTTGCCCCCGACTAATAGAAGGCAATCAGCACTGAGGTGGACTGATTGAACGAAAGCAAGGTTTATAGTCAAGGCCAAGTATTCTCGATGGCTATCTAATGTAGTCTTTATCAAAAAATCTAATGGAAGCTAGAGGATGTGCATTGACTACAACAAACTCAATCGGGCATGCCCGAAGGATTGCTCCCCCTCTCAAGGATTGATTAATTAGTCGATATGACTTAGGCCATGAACTCCTCACATTCATGGATGCATTCTCAGGCTATAACCAAATATGTATGGCTCCCGAGGACCAGAAACACACTACCTTCATCACCAATAAGGGAGTCTACTATTACAAGGTCATGCCCTTCGGCTTGAAGAACGTCAGGGCAACATACCAGAGAATGACGAATCAAATGTTTAAATATCAGATCAGGAGGAACGTGAAAGTCTACGTCAATGATATGATCATAAAAAGCAACCTCACCAATGCTCACCTAGGAGATCTTGTTGAGACGTTTCAAATGCTCAGAAGGTTCGGTATGCGTCTTAATCTCACCAAATGGATCTTCGGAGTTGGCTCTACCAAATTCTGTGGCTTCATCATCTACCAAAGGGGGATAGATGCAAATCCCGAGAAGGTTTGAGTGATAACTGAGATGCAACCTCCTCGGATGATCAAGGACATTTAATGACTCACTAAAAGGCTAGCTGCCCTCAACTGATCCCTGTCTCGGTCGGGGGACAAATGCTTCCGCTTCTTTCGCACATTAAAGCGAATACTTAGGAGGTCTATCGAACTCAGGGAAATCAACATCCAAAACGTCCCGAGGATAGCTATTAAGGTGTAGGCACTTGCAAATATCATTTTCGAATTAACCCCCTCCTCAGACAACATCCTCGGAAGGGCCAAGCAGAGATGGACCTTGTATGTTGACAGATCGATCAATGTCGAAAGAGTGGGGTAGTAGGCCTCGTTTTGAAGGGATCTGATGACCAGCTATATAAGCCTGCACTTTGCTTCAAATTTAACTACTAAAAATGAATCCGAGTACGAGGCGCTTCTTTCGGGGCTCTGCCTGGCCTCGAAGTTACATGTGAAAGAGCTCGAAGTCTTTAATGACTCATAGCTATGTCGGTCACATCAATGGAAACTAAGAAGCTCGGGATCGCATCAATGGAAACTAAGAAGCTAGGGATCCAACCATGGCAAGATAATTGTTCGAGGTACGTGACTCATCAACAACTTCCAACATTTCTTTGTGACCAGGTACTGGTTACAGGTGCCTTACAAGCTAATCACATAAGTTATACCATATGTGACATGTTACACAATCTTTTTTGTATATTATTATTATTGATATTTTTCTCACTTTATGTTGCTAGTTGCATATATTTTGATGCTCTTGGATCTATTGAATGACAATTGGTTCATGATGATATCATGATAATGAGATCAATTTGTCTTTAGACACAGATCCTAAATAATCCTAGTCATAGGTTACTCGAGAGGGACATCAAGATAATCAAACAGACCAGTGTACTATATGCCAATCCATATGATGGAGATAGCTAGTCTTATAGTCGCTTTTGTAGGGATACTAAGGGTATAATACAGGTGCTCATTGAAGAATGAGTGTTAGGATCAATTGACACTAGGAGAAGAAAAAGGGGGTGGGGGGTTGGGTGGGGTGGGGTGCACGGTGGGAGCGGATGAATTAGTCCAAGTGTAAAATCACGTTTTAACAAAAACTTTTTGTTTAAGAAAAAATGAAATCGGAAGTGTTTCTTGAACTTGAAGGAGAATAAGTAAACGATTTAAAATCACAATTGGAAAATGATATTCTTGCTTTCCTAATTAAGAACAATTAAAAGTAGAGAATAACCGAAATAAAGAACACTTACGGTTTTATAGTGGTTCGACACCAATCTTGGCCTACGTCCACTTCCGAGTCTTCTTCATCAGGCCCACCGGTGTCCATTACCAATCTTCTTTGCGTGAATATCAAACCCTTCCAAACTTGATCTTATAAGGGAGACTCTTTACAAGAATTTTACAACTCTTAGCTTACTCTCTTCCCCTTTTCTTTTTCTTACAATGGTCACATAATTTTTTTCACAAAATTTCTATCCCAAAATTGTTGTATGAAATGTAAGAAAACTTAGGGTATTTATAGGCCGTAATTGGCTTCAGAATTTGGAGCCAAAATTCAAACATATCCGAAAAATCCGGGTATGGGCGGTACAACCGTCGGCGCCGACGGTCAAACCATTGAAAGCTTCCTTGAATCCAAGATATGGGGTTCACCGTCGACCTGGGCGATTCATCCATTGTCAATCACCTGAAAACCTGGCACTAGCGGTACAACCGTCGGGAATCCCGAAAAAGTGATTTCCATCACTTTTCCATTCTCGACTTGAACCTTATGTTGACTAATACTCTAGTCAACCAATTGAGCTCAACTTGAGCTTAATTAATCCCCTTTAGTAGACCCGATTATCTCTTTGAGTTGATTTGAGTTCCTTCCAAATCACACTCAATTTGGACTTAAACTTAACCTACGACTGAAAGATTACAACCATACATGACCACTAAGCTTAATTAATGACCTCACTCTCACAATCTGGCAACCTCTGGCATTCCATACGGTGAATCTCGTGGTCATCCTCCGACGGTCTCCCGACGTGTTCCTAGTGATCTTCTCGATACCTTCGACAAAGTCTTAGCGAACTCCTGACGAGCTCCTATCGCATCGTCCAAGCCTTGGCCCGATGCCTAAGCTTGATCATGGGTCCATGTGTGGTCTGTAACTCCTATTCACTATCATGGTTAAACATCAACGATGCTAACCATGACTTAATTAATTACAATCATGACTAACAAATCCACTTGAAAACCTTCCCAACTCTCGATAAGCTTTTCAGCTACCCTTGACAATCTTCCGACAAGTCTCAATCTTTTTTCGACGTACTCCCTTGCACCATCCTAGCAAGCTCCCCGATACCCTCGGTAAGCTCCCAACGCTCTCTAGGCGAGTTCCCAACCGCATCATCCTCACTCCAACCGATGCCTGGACTTGACTTTGGCCAGACCTCTAATTGTAATCTATCATAGTTAATCTTACATCAATCAACTCTAACAACCATGTTAGATCAATAACCTATCAATTGATTTCATCATCAAAATTTGAGATTTAACAATCTTTCCCTTTTTGATGATGGCAATTAATTGATGATAGTAGTTAATCCTAACTTCCCCTAAATCCATGTCACAATCAGGAAAACTTAAATTCAAGAGAATCACACACTCTTGAATTCAAGTATCTTGAGGCAATCAATATTCCAAGCAAATAAAAATTTACATCAAGTCATGAAAGCATGAATTTCAAAAAAAGTTATGGATCAATATCCAAGTATAATTATGCATCAATATCCAATTATGTGCATCAATATCCATGTGCCATCAATGTCCATTTTTCCTCCTTTGTCATCAACAAAAAGGTGAAATGTATAACTAACAATTTCAAAGCGTATGATGACATTACTGTTCTCATGAAAAATTTTTAGTTGGATATATATATGTATCATTTTTATGTTATCAATTTACTATTTCTCTCCCTTTGTCATCAACAAAAAAGGGGTGAAATAACTAGCAAGTAACTTTACATAAGGTTATCATATGTCAAGGTTTTCATATTTTTATAAAATAAATTTCGCATTGCTCCCCCTTAATAAAATAGGATAAAACCTATTTTTCTTATGAAAACTTTCTTCCCCCTTTTTTGTAAATAATAAAGTAGAAATAAGATGAGGATTTGAAAAAAAATCATCATAAAATAGATCTTAATCTAGTAAATTTTGGGTCTTGAGATAGTTAGGAGCTATCCATGCAATTTCAAAATTAGTAAATCAAGTAATTCATGCATTCTCATAGTTTAGCATCCTAACTCTCAACCTCAATCTTATAGATATGAATTTTGAAAAGAATATTTCAAATATGAGCTAAAAAATCCAAGAAATCTAGAAAGATTAAAAAACTTAAGAGCTACTCATGCATCATCTCATGTAAATTGCAAGCAAATGTAGCAAATAAATCCGTAAAATAGCAAAACATCATTTTTATGTAATTTTTTTCCCTTTTTGTGAACAAGAAGGTAGAATCAAGGAGGAGGTTTTGAAAAGCATCATATCACAAAAACACTCAATTTTATAGATAAAAATTTTATAGATGTAAATTTCAAAATCAATGGCAACCCATGCAATTTAGTTCATCTTATGCAAATTTCAAGCATGATAGCAAATCAATCAAATCATGTATTTTGAAGATTATCTCATGTAAATTTTGATAATAAATCATTAAGAATTCAAATAGAAAACATGATAGTAAATCAAGCTCAAATTGGTAATCAAGTTACATGCATTTAGAAAGTTCTAATTTTCTTCTAAGCAATTGTTCCTCATTCAATGTTAGAATATTTTTTATATCCAAATTATCTTCTAATCAAATTAATTGTGACTCCTTCCCCTTTTTTATTGACAACAAAACATATAATGATGTAGTTTTTCTATTGCATGCATGCTTTAAATATAACCATGAGCACAAAGGAATCATGTAATGAAAAATTAAATCATAAGTATCAAAAGACATAGTTTCTTTTAATAAATCTCTTCTTAGATGATAAAAATTTTAGAAGATTAATTGTAAGCAAAATCTCAAATTGTCAAGTTACAAGTATCGAGAAATTAAGATTATGATTTTGCAAAATGAGATATGGAAATATAGGATCTTAATTTATATATGTGATTTCAAATCATCAAGATCATTATTTAGATTCATATTATAGTTCCAAATAGATAAAACTTATGATTCATTTATAAACTTGCTTTATATAAGGATTTCAAGTTTCATTTTCTAAACTTGCTAAAATCATGATAATAACTTATTCAAGTTCAAATCATCAAAATCGATATTAAAACAATATCATAATAGATTCATCAATCTTTTATCGAATAGAGATTAATTTTTTTTTAAAAGAAATCATCACAAATATGACAATAAGATATTTTCAACCATGATCTTTGGTTTATCTTTAATTCAATAATGTTTCTTTGTAACTGTGTCTAACTCTTTTAGACTTTAGTGAAAAGAGTTGTTATGCACTTGTCATATGTATTTCAAATATATATATATTTTTCTAAAATAAAAAATATAGAAATTTATGTTTAAAGTTTCAATTAAAAAATCATCAGCCAATCGTAACTTATTTTAACATACAACTATCATCATAATATTTAAACTTAGTCAATAATAATATAATATTTAATTCATCAAATTATTGTCATTTAGGAGATTCAACAATAATGTTCTCATTTTATCTCTTGTTGAAAGGTTGATAAGATAAAAATATTTTTAAGAATAATTATCCTCCTTTTGAGTTATTTTTAAATTATAAAATTTATTTCAAGAATGCAATATTATTTAAAGTAAAAAACAAAGTTTCATCAAGATCATTGTAATAAAATATTTTCAAACAAAAGCTTTAATTTATTTTAAATCAAATAATTTTTAGACTTAGTGCAATGAGTTTTATCTATTTTTAATTCTTCAAAAATATTAGTAAATGAAACATGATCTTTCTCTCTTTCTTTTTTAATGTTGTTCTATGCACAAATTCTATCATTCAACAATATTCATTTAATCAGACAACCCATATTTCAAGTTACTTCTTCAACATTATCAAGGCCATTACAATAACACATCAAAATGATAAAACATCTTCAAAGTAAAAATTCAATCAATCTCAATTTCAACATTTAAATGAGTCTAACTCTTTACACAGTACAAGGAGTTGACAAACTCATTTCAAATTTTTATTTATTTCAAGTTTAAATTCAAAAGTAATCTATTTTTTTAACAATACACATTCAATCTTAACTTACAACTATTCAATCATTTAAATCAATCATTCAATAACCACAATATTTAATCATTCAACAATAGCCTTTCGAAGTATTCAAGCCAATAATTTTGATCTTAGTATTCAATCAAAAATCTCATTTTTGTAAGTTTCAATATAAATATATTTTTCAATAACTAAGGTTCTTTGGTTCTAGTTCATTTTCATACTTGTATGCTCTAGCTATGCATCATCAATATTAATTATATAATGATGAACCATCAAAAGATTCATTGTCAATAATTTTAATTCCAATAATTTTCTTGTTACTACTTAGGCTAGTAAGCTTGAAGGAGTGTTAGATCTCAAGTAATTTGTCTTGAGCATCTACTTTCAAAATATTTTTAATGCTTCTAGCCTTGTTAGGAGATAAATTTATAGTATAAGGCGTCTAGGTTTAGGTACCCATTTTATTTTAGGTTCTTCATGCAAAACTTTATCTTTCTTTTCTAACTATTTTTTGTTGTATGAAGTTCCCTTGGGAACCAAAACTAATTGGTGTGGACTACTTTTTCTAAATAGACATTTGTTTGTCTTATGTCCTAATTTGTCACAAAAATTATATTTAATTTTCAGTGGCAAATTTAAGGTAGGTCCTTTAACAAACATGGTTGTCTTTTTTTGAATGTTACCAACAAAGTCTATGTCATTTCTTCTATAAATATGACCCTTATTGGCAAAGATCATATTTAAGGATTTATTTCTAATTTCAAAATTTTCTAATATTGCATTAAACATGATATTTTCTTCTTTAACATTATCTAGCATTTTATATTTAGAACAAGGGTTATATGATACTAATGAATAATATATTTTATCAAATCTAGTAACTAACAAATCATGTTCATTTTTAAACAACTTATAAGATTTGTTAAGTTTTCTAAACTCATCAAACAATTCATGAAACATATTTAATGACTCTAAAAATAAAATACTTAATGAATCACTAACCTCATCTTGTATCGCCATTAGAGCATAGTTAGCAACTTCTTCTTTGGATTGGTCTTCTTCATCCGATGAGCTTGAGTCATCCCAAGTTGCCGAAAGTGCTTTCTTCATGTGTGGCACCTTCTTCTTCAATTGAGAATATTTATTTCTGAAATATTTCGGTTTATTATATTTATAGCATATGACATTGCCCTTCTTCAGTTTATTTTTATTTTTATAGTTTTTATTTTTTTTCATAAATTTTTTAAAATTTCTAGATAATAGTATAATATCATGATCCTCATCACTCGAGGTTTCACTTGAGGAGTCATTTGTTGTTTGAAGTACTACATCCTTCATGTTCTTTGGAAGGGGTTCATCAAGCTCTTCATGAGCTTTACAATTTAATTCATATGTCATTAATGATCTAATGAGTTCTTCAAGAGGTAAGTTATTTAAATCTTTGGCTTCTTGTATAGCGATTACTTTAGGATCCCAATTTTTAGGAATAGATTTTAAAATTTACTAATAAATTTAAAATTAGAAAAATATTTTCCAAGAGCTTTAAGTCCATTGACGACATCCGTGAAACAGGTGTACATATCTCCAATAGACTCACTTGGTTTTATTCTAAACAACTCATAATTATGAACTAAATGTTAATCTTAGATTCTTTTACTCTAATAGTCCATCGTGTATGTAAAATCATGTTTTAAAGAAAACTTTTTGTTTAAGAAAAAATAAAATCGGAAGCGTTTCTTGAACTTGAAGGAGAATAAGTAAATGATTTAAAATCATAATCGAAAGATGATACTCTTGCTTTTCTAATTAAGAATAATTAAAAATAGAGAACACTTATGATTTTATAATGATTTGGCACCAACGTCCACTTTCAAGTCCTCTTCGTCAAGGCCCACTATTGTCTACTACCAATCTTCTTTGGGTAAAGACCAAAACCTTACAAACTTGAACTTACAAGGGAGACTCTTTACAAGAATTTTACAACTCTTAGCTCACTCCTTTCCCCTTTTCTTTTTCTTACAATTGTCACACACAAATTTTTTCATAAAATTTCTATCATAAAATTGTTGTATGAAATGTATGAAAACTTGAGATATTTATAATCCCCAATTATCTTTAGAATTTGTAGCCAAAATTTAAACGTATCTAAAAAATCCGGGTACGAGTGGTATAACAATCGACACCAACGGTCAAACCGCCGAAAGCTTCCTTGATTCTAGGGTATGGGTGATTAACCGCCAACTTGGGTGGTTCATTAGTCGTCTGCCGTCGAAAACCTGGGCGGGCTGTTGGGAATCCCGAAAAAGTGATTCCCTTCACTTTTCCAATCTCGACTTGAACCTTATGTTGACCAATCCTCTGGTCGATCAATTGATCGCAACCTGAGCTCAATCAATCCCCTTTAGTGGACCCGATTACCTCTTTGAGTTGATTTGGATTCTTTCCAAATCACACTCAATCCGGACTCAAACTGAACCTATGACTTAAGGATTACAACCATACATGACCACCAAGCTTAATTAATGACCTCACTCCCGTAATCCAGCAACCTTCAGCATTCCCTATGGCGAGTCATATGTTCATCCTCTGGCGATCTCCCAACGTGTTCCTAGCGATCTTTCTGATACATTCAATGAAGTCCTAGCGAACTCCCAACGAGCTCCCACGGCATCGTCCAAGCCTTGGCCTGATGCCTAAGCTTGATCCTGGGTCCATGTGTGGTCTGTAACTCCTTTTCACTATCGTGGTTAAACCTTAACGATGCTAACTATAACTTAATTAATTACAATCATGACCAACAAATTCACTTGAAAACCTTCCCAACTCCCGGTAAGCTTTTCGGCTACCCCCGACAATCTTTTGGCGAGTCTTAGACTTTTTTCGGCGAACTCTCTTGCGCCATCCTGGCAAGCTCCCGATACCCTCGACAATCTCTCAATGCACACTAGGCGAGTTCTCAACCGCATTGTCCTCACTCTGGCCCGATGCTTGGACTTGACTTTGGTCAAACCTCTGATTGTAATATGTTATAGTTAATCCTACATCAATCGACTCTAACAACCTTAATAACTCATCAATTGATTTCATCATTAAAATCAAAGATTCAACAATCTCCCCCTTTTTGATGATGACAATCAATTGATCATAGGAGTTAATTCTAACTTTTCCTAAATCTATACCACAATAAAGAAAATTTAAATTCAAGAGAATCATACACTCTTAAATCCAAGTATCTTGAGGCAATCAATATTCCAAGAAAATAAAAAATTACTTCAAGTCAACAAAGCATGAATTCAAAAAAAAATTATGCATCAATATCCAAGTATGTGCATCAATATCTATGTGCCATCAATGTTCATTTCTCCTCCTTTGTCATCAACAAAAAGGTGAAATGTATAGCTAACAATTTCAAAGCACATGATGACATTACTTTTCTCATGATTTTTTTATATATATATGTATCTTTTTTATGTCATCAATTTACTATTTGTCCCCCTTTGTCATCAACAAATAAGGGATTAAATAACTAGCAAGTAACTTTACTTAAGGTTATTATGTGTCAAGGTTTTCATATTTTTACAAAAAAAAAATTCACATTGCTCCCTCTTAATAAAAAAAGGATAAAAACCTATTTTTCTTATGAAAACTTTCTTCCCCCTTTTTTGCAAATAACAAAATAGAAATAAGTTGGGGATATAAAAAAATCATCATAAAATAGATCTTAACCTAGTAAATTTTGGGTCTTGAGATAGTTAGGAGCTATCCATGCAATTTCAAAATTAGTAAATCAAGTAATTCATGCATTCTCATGGTTTAGCATTCCTAGCTCTCAACCTCAATTTTATAGATATAAATTTTGAAAAGAATATTTCAAATATGAGCTAAAAAATCTAAGAAATCTAGGAAGATTAAAAAACTTAAGAGCTATTCATGCATCATCTTATGTAAATTTCAAGCAAATGTAGTAAATAAATCCGTAAAATAGTAAAACATCATCTTTATATAAATTTTCTCCCATTTTTGTGAACATGAAGATATAATCAAGGAGGGGGTTCTGAAAAGCATCATATCACAAAAACACTTAATTTTACAAATGAAAATTTTATAGATGTAAATTCCAAAATCAATGGCTACCCATGCAATTTAGTTCATCTTATGCAAATTTCAAGCAAGGTAGCAAATCAATCAAATCATGCATTTTGAATATTATCTTATGTAAATTTTGATAATAAGTCATCAAGAATTTCAAAAGAAAACATGATAGTAAATCAAGATTAAATTGTTAATCAATTATTTTGCATGTATTTAGAAAGTTCTAATTTTCTTCTAAGCAATTGTTCCTCATTCAATGTTAGAAGATTTTTTATATCCAAATTTTCTTTTAACCAAATTAATTTTGACTCCTTCCCCTTTTTTATTGTCAACAAGAAATATAATGATTTAATTTTTCTATTGCTCTATGTTTTAAATATAACCATGAGTACAAAGAATCATGTCATTAAAAATTAAATCATAAGAATCAAAAGACATTGTTTCTTTTAATAAATATCTTCTTAGATGATAAAAAATTTAGGAGGTTAATTGTAAGAAGGATCTCAATTCGCGAAAATTGTCAAGTTACAAGTATCAATAAATTAAGATTATGATTTTACAAAATGAGATATCGAAATATATGATCTCAATTTATATATGTGATTTCAAATCATCAAGATCATTGTACAGATTCATGTTATAGTTCCAAATAGATAAAACTTATGATTCATTTATAAACTTCTTCAAAAGAACTTGATTTATATAAGAATTTCAAGTTTCATTTTCTAAACTTGCCAAAATCATGATAATAACTTATTCAAGTTCAAATCATCAAAATTGACATTTTTAAAAAAAATATCATGAATAGATTTATCAATCTCCTATTAAAATATTAATAAGATAAAGATTGAGAAAATTTCAAAAGAAATCATCACAAATATTACAATAAGATATTTTCAACCATGATCTTTAATTTATCTTTAATCCAATGATGTTTCTTTGTTAAGTGTGTCTAACTCTTTTAGACTTTAGTGAAAAGAGTTGTTATGCACTTGTCATGTGTATTTCAAATATATATATTTTTCTAAAATGAGAAATATGGAAATTTTTGTTTAAAGTTTCAATTCAAGAATCATCATCCAATCATAAGTTATTTTAACATACAACTATCATGGTAACATTTAAATTTAGTCAATAATAATATAATATTTGATTCATAAAATTATTGTAGTTTTGGAGATTCAATAATAATGCTATCATTTTATCTCTTGTTAAAGGGCTGATAGGATAAAAATATTTTTTAGAATAATTATCCTCCTGTTGAGTTATTTTTAACTTATGAAATTTATTTCAACAATGTAATGTCATTTAAAGTCAAAAACAAAGTTTTATCAATATCATTGCAATAAAATATTTTCAAACCAAAGCTTCGATTTATTTTAAATCAAATGATTTTTAGACTTAGTGCAATGAGTTACTATGCTCATTTCATTCTCATTAAATATATTTTTAATTCTTCAAAAATATTAGTAAATGAAGCATGATCTTTCTCTCTTCCTTTTTTATGTTGTTATATGCATAAATTCTATCATTCAACAATATTCATTTAATCATACAACCCATATTTCAAGTTACTTCTTTAACATTATTAAGGCCATTACAATAACACATCAAAATGATAAAACATCTTCAAGGCAAAAATTCAATCAATCTCAATTCCAACATTTAAATAAGTCTAACTCTTTAGGAGTTGACAAACTAATTTCAAAATTTTATTTATTTCAAGTTCAAATTCAAAAGTAATCTATTTTTTTAACAATACATATTCAATCTTAACATATAAGTATTTAACCATTTAAATCAATCATTTAATAATCACAGCATTTATGTCATTTAATAATAGTCTTTCCAAATATTCAAGTCAATGATTTTGATCTTAGCATTCAATCAAAAATCTCATTTTTATAAGTTTTAATATAAATATATTTTTCAATAACTAAGGCTCCTTTGTTCTAGTTCATTTTCATACTTGTATGCTCTAGCTATACATCATCAATATTAATCATATAATGATGAACCATTAAAAGATTCATTATCAATAATTTTATTTTAATACTTTTCTTATTACTACTTAGGCTAGTAAGCTTGAAGGAGTGTTAGATATAAAGTAATATGTCTTGAGCATCTACTTTTAAAATATTTTTATTACTCATAGCCTTGTTAGGTGACAAATTTATAGTATAGGGGGTCTAGATTTAGGTAACCATTTTACATTGGGTCCTTCATGCAAAACTTTATCTTTCTTTTCTAATTATTTTTTGTTGTATGAAGTTCCCTTGGGAACCCAAACTAATTGGTGTTGACTACATTTTCTAAATAGACATTTGTTTATCTTATGTCCTAGTTTTTTACAAAAATTACATTTGATTTTTTATTACAAATTTATGGAAGGTCCTTTAACAAAAATGGTTAGCTTTTGTTGAATTTTACTAAGAAAGCCTATGTTATTTCTGTTAGGATCAATTGCCACTAAGAGGGGGGGGTGAATTAGTGCAAGTGTAAATTTTCTTTCGAGATGAAATCTTTTCGATTAATCAAAGATAGGGAAACTGAAGCTTTTCGTTCTTAGTGAAATGATTGAGTCAATTAAGAAAAATGCTAAGATAATAATCAATCCGGAAAGATAAGCAACATTTGAAGGAAATAACTTATCGTGAAAACTTTATTTTCTAAGAGTTGAGATAAATTGGAAGCTTCGATACAAGAATTATGTAATCAATGAAAGAAAAGAACCACTCATAATTTTTATAGTGATTTGGTGCCAAATGCCTACGTCCACTCCCGAGTCCTCCTTCTTGAGGCACACCGACGTCTACTACCAATCTTCTTTGGGTGAAGATAAAACCCTTACACTTGAGCTCAACAAGCTCAACCAAACCCTATAGTCGACCTGAGCTCAACCAAACCCTATAGTCGACCCGGTTGCCTTATTGAGTTGATTTGGATTTCATCCAAATCTAACTCAATTAGGACTTAATTCCTAACTATGACTCAATGATTACAACACTTAATGACCAACAAGCTAAACCAAGATCTAACTCCCGCCAATCCGACAGCCTCCGATATTCTTGCGATATGTCTTTCGGTCTTCTTCAAGCGATCTCCCAGCGTATTCCCAACGAGCTTCCTGATCCCTTCGACAAATCTCCTAGCGAACTTCGCCGAGATTTCACTACATCGTTCGAACCCTGGCCCGATGCTCAAGCTTGATCTTGGCCCATCATCTAGTTGTAACTTCATTGCTCCTGTCATAGTTAGTCATGCACGATGCTAATTATGACTTAATTAAATACAATCATAATTGTCAAATATCCATTACAAGACCATCTTAACTCCCAACAAGCTTGTCGGCTACCCCCGATAATCTTCCGACGAGTCTCGGTCTTCTTCTGGCGGACTCCCTTGTGCCATCCTGGCAAACTCTCGATACCCTCGGCGAGCTCCCGATGCACTCTTGAGAAGTTCTCAACTGCATCGACCCGATGCATGGACTTGACCTTGGCCAATCATGATTGTAATAATCATTCTATCGTAATTAATCCTACATCAATCAATTCTAACAATCATGTTAGATCAATAATCCATCAATTGATTTCATCATAAAAATCTGAGATTTAACAATCTCCCCCTTTTTGATGATAACAATCAATTGATGATAGGAGTTAATCCTAACTCCTCCTAAATCCATGCCACTTAAATTTAAGAGAATCACACAATCTTAAATTCAAGCAATCAATATTTTATGCAAATTTCAACATAAATTTATATTAAGTCATCAATTCATCAAATCATAATAAGAATTATGCACTCATCCATATCCAAGATGTCTAATCCATATCCATATCATATGTTATCAGTGTATATCATCAATATCATGAGTCATCAATCAATATCATGTGTCATCAATATATATTTTTCCCCATTTGTCATCAAGAAAAAGGTGAAATATAAGGCTAAGGATTTTAAGGCACATGAGTCTTTGCTCTTCCTTTGTAAAATATAACATGAGTCATAAATAATTTTCTTCCTCTTGTGAAAAAGAAGGAAAGAAAATAAGGGAGGAGTTGTAAAACATCATTAAGAAGAGCTCTTAATAAATTTCAAAAAGAATATTAAGATGAATTCAAAAGTCCAAGTTGAAACTATTTTAACCACATCATATGCAATACATCATATTATAAAATTATGATTATTATTCCAAATCATCATGTATATTTTTAAAAATCAACATACATTATCATCATACATGATTTCACATCATCCTATCTTCTACCCCTTTGTCATCAACAAAAAGGAGAAATGTAATTAGCAAGTTTTTGATATATAAGAGCTTAGCAATTTACCAAATTTTTCATCAATTTAACATGCAAGCTAGTAAGTTCTTTCTTTTCTATTGAGAAGTGAAAGCTAGCAAATTTTTGCTTTCTTTGCAATATTCAAGCTAGCAATTTACATCATGCAAGCAAACAAGTTTTGCTCCCCCTTTGTCATTGTCAAAAAGAAGAGATAGTGCAAAACTTTTCTTATTACATCATTTTTCTAATCATCACATGAAATATATCAAGAAAAATTAACATAGTGATGAGATATACATTTCATGAAGACAAATTGTGACTATCAAGGGACAAATTATAAGAGAAACAAATAAAATAAAATCTCTGGATTCGTTCATAACAAATCTTAAGTTGTCAAGTTCATGATTTGTATAAAAAATTTCTTTTAAATAATATGAGAACACATAACAAAAGATTTTGATTCATAAAAGATTTCAAGTTGTAATTCCAAGAAATCAAAACCATGGTAAATCACTTATTCAATTTTAAAAATAATTAAAATCACTTTCAAGAGATTCAAAATGTAATTAATAGACTTATTAATCTCTTGAAATGCTAGTAATTTCCTTTCTCCACTTTGTAGGAGCAAGAAGGTAGAATCAAGGTAGAGAAATGAAAAATATCATATCACAAGAATACTCAATTTTAAAGATGTAAATTTTATAGATGTGAATTTTGAAAATAAGTTCAAAACTTTAAGATATTCAAGGAGATTCAAAAGTTTAAGAGCTACTCATGCATTTAAAATCATCTCATGAAATTTCAAGTATAGAAAAAAAAATTATTTATTATAATTTTTGATAAAAGGCATCAAGAATTTTATAAGAAGGCAAGATAGTAGATCAAGCTCAAGTTGTAAATCAATTATTTTGCATGCATTTAGAAAGTCTTAATTTTCTTCTAAGCAATTATTCCTTATTCAATGTTATCCAAATTTACTTCTAATCATATTAATAATTTTATCTCTTTTTTTTTTTGTCATTGTCAATAAAGAAATATGATGGCATAATTTCTTCTTAGCATTCATATTCAAATTGCGCTAAAAAGTACAAGGAGATCATGTCATTAAAGATAAAATCAAATTTTTGAATATCAAAAGACATGATTTCATTTAATAAGTTTCTTTTCCCCTTTTTTTGTGAATAATAAATATGAGTCTTGGGGATAATCTCAATTCATCCAAGATAAATCTTTTTAATAAAAAAGAAGAACGATCTTGATAAAAAATATAATTATTATTGTTAAGATCATAAATCTCCTTTTTATTAAAAAAATTATAGAGATCAATAACGTGATTCCCATAACGTAAAAGTCAAGTCAAGAAATTAAAAAAATATTCATGATAATACAAATTTTTTTCAATTTTCAACTTATCACAAATTTAAGAAATACTAATTTTGGTGATAAGTTATGTCATTTATGAGTTTTAAAATAAATCATGTCAAGATAAATATTGATATCTAAAGACATTCATGAATATTAAAGACATTAATTTAATAAATCTTTTCTTATATGATAAAATAGAATCTTAAGAGATCAAAAAAGTGTCTTTATTCATAAAGATATCATTTTGTAGATATCAAGATCATGAGTTAATTTCAAAAAAGAAAAAGTAGAAGATCTTGATTTATATATATGAAACTTCAAGTTTTGAAGAATATGGTTCATAAGAAGATTTTCAAGTAATAGATCCGAAGAGACAAATTATGATTCATTCATATGACTTTCTTTAAACGAATTTATAATAGAATTTTAAAGTGTAATTTTTTTTTCATCTTGTCAAGATTATGATAAAATCATCAAAATATCAATAACATTGGATAGATTCATCAATCTCATTTTAAAACAAAATCATTTGTAAACTTATCCAAAATCATCATCAAAAATCACTTTTTTTGAAAAATTTCAATAAAGTCAACATAGATTGTTTTCCAAAAGAAAATAGCTAAAATTTTCTAATTCATTTTTGTAGTTAAAGAGATTCAATAATAAATGTATCATTTTATCTTGTAAAAGGATTCATGGGAAAAAAATTCTTTCATGAATAATTGTCCTTCTTTTGAAATTTATTTCTAGAATGCAATGTCATTTAAAGTCAAAAATAAAATTTCATCATTGCAATAAAATATTTTCAAACAAAAACTTTGACTTATTTCAATTCCAATGATTTTTAGACTTAGTGTAGTGAGTTACCATGCTCATTTCATTCTCATTAAATATATATTTAATTTACATAAATACTAGACAATGAAGCATGATTTTTCTCTCCCTTTTCTATATTGTTCTATGCTAAAATTCTATCATTCAACACAATCATTCAATTATAGTATTTCAATCAATGTAACATTTAAATCAATCATTCCATAGAATTTGTCAATATTTGAACCATTTAACAATAATCTTTGCATACAAGCCAATGATTTTAGCATTCACTTACAATCTCATTTTTATAAGTTTTAATATAAATATATTTTTCAATAACTAAGGTTCTTTAGTTCTAATACATTTTCATACTTGTATACTCTAGTTATGCATCATCAAAATTAATGATGAACCATTAGAAGATTTATTATCAATAATTTTAATTCTAATAATTTTCTTATTACTACTTAGGCTAGTGAGCTTGAAAGAGTGTTAGATCTCAAGTAATATGACTTGAGCATCTACTTTCAAAATATTTTAATTGCTCCTAGCCTTGTTAGGAAACAACTTTATATTAAGGGAGATTTTGATTTAGGTACCCATTTAATATTGGGTCCTTCATGACATGTTATTTTCATTTTCTCTAATGGCATAAGATTGTTTATGGTTCCTTTAGGAACCCAAACTAACTTGTGAGGATTATAATTCTTAAATGGACATTTGTAAGCTATATGTCCTAATCTTTTATAAAAATTACACTTGATTCTTGGTGGCACATTTAAGGTTGGTCCTTTAACAAAAATGGTTGACTTTTGTTGAATATTACCAACAATGCTTATACCATTTCTTCTATTAAAATGACCCTTATTGGCAATGATCATATTCAATGATTTATTTCTAATTTCAAATTTTTCTAATGTTGTCTTAAGCATGATATTTTTTCTTTAATGTTATCTACCATTTCATATTTAGAACTAAGATTATGTGATGCTAATAACTCACGCATTTCAATAACTTTACAAACTAACAAATCATATTCATTTTTAAGCAACTTAAAAGATTTGTTAAGTTTTCTAAACTCATCAAACAAATCATACAACATGTTTAATAATTCTGAAAAATAAATGCTTAATGAATCACTAACCTCATCGTCGATGGCCATAAGAGCGAGGTTCTCCACTTCTTGATTGTGCATTTTATCTTTGGAGCTCCTCAGCTTCTTGCGTTTATAACAAAAGGTTTTATCCATCTTTAAATCATTTTTTATGGTTATGTTGATTAATTTTTTTAATTTATTTATCAAATGTTTAAGGTCCTCATCACTCGAGATTTCACTTAAGGAGTCATATGTTCTCAGTTCAAATTCCTTCCTGTTCTTTGGAATGTGTTCTTCAAGTTTATTTTTGTAAGATATTTTATTAATTAATTTATTTATATTAATTGTGCTTTCATGTGTGATTTCTAATGCATACCATATATCAAAAAGTCGAATCAAAACAAGAAACCTGATCAAATTCATTTTTATCAAGTGCACAATATAAGGCATTCATAGCTTTTGTGTTTAAAGAAAAAGTTTTCTTCTGTAAATCATTCCAATTATTCATTGGAAGAGAAGACTTTTTAAATCAATTTTCAACAATAGTCCATAAATCAAGGTCTAAAGAAAGCAAGAAAACTATCATCCAAGTTTTCCAATAAGTGTAGTCCGTCCCAATGAATATGGGAGGACAACGATAAAAAAAACCCTCCTGAAAGCCAATAAGAGCTATTTCTCTTGGGAGTTAAACCAAATGAGAAAAATCGAGACTCTGATACCAATTGTTAAGATCAATTGGCACTAAGAGAGGGGGGAGGTGGTGAATTAGTGCAAGTGTAAATTTTTAGTTTAGATGAAAATATTTCGATTAAACCAAGATAAGAAATCCGAAGCTTTTTGTTAAGAAAGTTGTTAAGTTAATAAGCAAACCAGAAAGATAAGCAATGTTTGAAGGAAAGAACTTATCGTGAAAACTTTGCTTTCAAAGAGTTGAGTTAAATCGGAAGCGTTAATACAAAAATATATAAGCAAGAAAACACTCACAGTTTTTATAGTGGTTCAGTGCCAACGGCCTACGTCCACTCTCGAGTCCTCTTTCTTGAGGCACACCGGCATCTACTACTGATCTTCTTTGGGTGAAGACCAAACCTTTACACTTTGCTTACAAGGGAGATAATATTATACTCTTTGATCACTCTGTTATCCCTTTTCTTTTTCTTACAATTCTCACATAATATTTTCTCAGAATATAATCCCTAAAATTTTTTTGTGTAGAATGCAAGAAAACTTAGGGTATTTATAGGGCCCAAGTGACTTCAGATTTTTGAAGCAAAAAATCAAACATACCCGGAAAAAATAGGTACGGGTAGTTTGCCCACCGACCTAAGCGGCTCAGTCGCCCGAACACCAGGGCACAGGCGGTTTAATCACCGGTCCTGGGTGGCTCAATCATTGAAAGTACCCAAATTCCTGGGTATGAGTGGTTCAACCGCCCAATCTAAGCTAGTCAGCAGCCGTCAGCCGTCTGAAAGCCTGGGTGGCGGCGGTACACCCACCGCTCACCGACGGTTTATCCGTCAAAATTTTTGCAAACGTGGTTCCCTCCACTTTTTGAATTTTGGCTTGAACCATCAGTTGACCATTCCCTTGGTCACCTAATTGAGCTCAACCAAACCCTATAGCGGACCCGATTGCCTTATTGAGTTGATTTAGATTTCATCCAAATCCAACTCAATTAGGACTCAATTCCTAACTACGACTTAATGATTATAACACTTAATGGCCAACAAGCTAAACCAAGACCTAACTCCCGTCAATCTGGTAGCCTCTGGCATTCTTGTGGTGAATCCTCTGATCTTCTTTCGGCGATCTCCTTACGTGTTCCCAGCGAGCTTCCCGATCCCTTTGGCGAATCTCCTAGCGAACTTCGGCGATATCCCACTATATCGTCTGAACCCCGGCCCGATGCTCAAGCTTGATCTTGGCCCATCATTTGGTTGTAACTCCATTGATCCTACCATAGTTAGTCCTGCACGATGCTAATTATGACTTAATTAAATACAGTCGTAATTGCCAAACATTCATTACAAGACTATCATAACTCCCGGCAAGCTTGTCGGCTACCCTCGACAATCTTCCGGCGAGTCTCGGTCTTCTTCTGAAGAACTCCCTTGCACCATCCTAGCAAACTCCTGATACCCTCGGCGAGCTCCCAACGTACTCCTGGCGAATTCCCAACCACATCGACCTGATGCATGGACTTGACCTTGGTCAATCCTGATTATAATAATCATTCTATCGTAATTAATCCTGCATCAATCAATTCTAACAATCATGTTAGATCAATAACCTATCAATTGATTTCATCATCAAAATCTGAGATTCAACAGCGTGGTCTTCGATCGGGTGTGTCTGGGCTGTCGGGTTATCGAGGTGGACCGTAGTCCTCGGGCTGAAGTATCAATGCTGACCGGTCGGGACGATGTGGCACTTAGCCTGGCATGGTCAAAGCTCTCGAGTTGCCAAGGTGGACGTCTGCGTAGTCCTTGGGTTGACGTGTCAAGGCTGACTGCTCAGGCCAGGCCGACGGGCCCAATATTTACCCTATCATTCTCTCCCCCACGGGAGAAGTGCTCCGTGGAGTTTCTCGAGGAGGGGCTCCGGGGAGGGCTTCGTTGTGGCGTTGGCGTTAAGGCCACCATATGCCAATTGTGCTACAGTTGGCACAATCTCACCAATTTAGATATCACTAGGTGGCTGGGAGCTGGATTTGAGGAAGTCACTTGGGGCCAGGAGCTCGTTGCTGCTAGTCAGGGTTGGAAATCCATTTGAAACGATCGGGGTTGGACACCCATTGGAAATGCTCGGGACTGAGAGCCCGTTGAAGTTGGAGACTAAAAGTCCATTGAAACCAATCGGGACTAAGGCCCATTGGAACTGGTCGGGACTGAAATCCCATCGGAACTGGTCGAGACTAAAAGCCCATTGGAACTGGTCGAGACTAAAAGCCTGCTAGAACTGATCGGGACTAAAAGCTCATTGGAATTGATCGGGACTGAAAGCCTATTGGAATTGGTCAGGACTAAAAGCCCACTGGATCTGGTCGGGAGTGAAAGCCCGCTAAAACTATTCGGGACTGAGAGCCCGCTGGAAATGGCTGGGACTGAAAGCCCATTGGAAATGGTTTGGACTGAGAGCTCGTTGGAAATAGTTAGTACTAAAAGCCTATTGGAAATGGCCGGGACTGAGAGCCCACTGGAAATGGTTGGGACTGAGAGCCCGCTGGAAATGACCAGGACTGAAAGCCTGTTGTCTGGAGCTGGTCAAGAGATGCCTTGGGTTCTCCAAGCTATCGATGCGTGAAGTCTTATCGTGATGCCCGCTTGTCGCATGCACTGCACCCAACTGTCACGTCGGCCAATTGGGGGTGTCATATAAGATCTTTGCTCTAGCGTTAGGATCGCCTTGGTGAGCGTTACGATTTGCTACCTAATGTCGGGATTTTATGGCCTCGTGGCGTGAGATGGGTGTGCGACGTGTGTGCCATTTGTTTTCGTCGTTGATGGGGGCACGATATCCGAGGCATCGACTATGAACTATCATGTGCTTTGGGTAGGCAAAGCATCGGACCGTAGGGGTTTGAGGTTTTGCTATAAATACCCCTCCCGAGCCTATGTGGGTTCTTGTTTTCACATCTTCCTCCTCGGTTTCTCCACTTTCGGTTCTTATTCTTGGTTGTTGTCTTTGGTAGTTGTCCTCGGTCCTTTCCTTTGTTTTTTCCATGGTCATTTCTCGAGTAGGTCGAGATGACTTCTCGTTGCTCTTCGCTTTCCATTTCTTCTTCAAGTTCATCCGTCAGGTTTATGGAGGGGCCCTCAGGCACTGCTGAGGCGATCGGCCCAAGGCCCTAGGCAGTAGGTCACTCCTCGGGTAGTCCTAGGGTGGAGGTAGTCAGTTCATCATCGGAGGGAGCAACCCCGACTGACTCTAAGGTCTTGAAGGCCTTGATGGTCATGTAGTCATGTTACAATAGTGACTCAATCATCTGCCGATTGGCTGAGGTGCAGCAGTGCTTCTGCATCATCGCGGAGTATGAACTCCATGTTCCTCTGCCCAAGTAGCTCCCTTACAACACCTTCCTGGATGGCTTCAGGCTGTCGACCAATACTCTCAAGGCGAGGCTTCGGTTCCCGCTTCACCCTATGACTGAGTGATAGAACCCCAAAAGGAGCTCTATAGATTTTAACCCTTAAGGGGGATTAACCCTTGGAATGTTGTAGGGGTTCCTCCCTCGTAGACTCGGCACAAAGCTGAATAAAAGATGATAATTGCTTGATAAAAGAGAGGGGTGGCTACATCATTATATAGAGTTCTAAACCCTAGCCAATGGGGTGCATGCCTAAGTAAAATTACTCTTTTGCCCCTTCACTTGCCTAAGTAGGAATAGGTGGCATCTAGGTTGGCTCTATAGTCGACCTAAGCAGGGAAAAACCCTGGCTGACCAGCCCAATAAAGGTGGCGGTAGCCACTAAGCCCTAAGGCCTCAATCTAAACCCTAACCATACTTTTTTATATGATAGAAGTGGCTAGGTGGGGTTTTATTACAATCTCATAGGGTTTTATTGACTACTTCTAAGGAGATTAGGACTCAACCCTACTAGTGTCCTATCAAGCCTACCCTCTTATAATCAATCTTGTCCTCAAGGCTGAGGGTCCATAAACTCTGAGAACCGGGTCTTCAGCTCCTCATGCAACTCCCATGTTGCATCTTCATATGGTAAGTTATTCCACTTCACAAGTACTTTAGTTGAAGGGCGTCCCCTCGCTGCCCAACCGCCATCTTCCTCGCCTTCCTCCCCTTGCTGCCCACACGGAGCCATATCTCTGCAGCCCATCCTCCTCCATCTCCAGTGCTGCCCAACCGCCTCCTTCATCATCTTGTAGCCACATCTTATTGCTACCACCTAGCCAAGTTGCAGCAGCTGCACCCATCTTCCTCTCCTCCTCACTAATTGCTGACGCCGCCTCATGCAGCCACGCAGCTGTCAACTGCCACTATCTCTTTCCTTCCCCGTCATGCTGCTTCCCGCTACGATTTCACAGTCGCTTTTATCACTGTCACCATCTTCCTTTTTAGTCATCCCTCACTTCCATAGGTGCCCACTTCCTTTACAACCACACCAAATACGATGTTATTGATGCGATGGCTATGGATGATGCACTAGATGTAAGCTTTAAAGCCCTCTGAGACTGCATAGAAGACAGATTGCAAGAACTCCTCCATGAATTCAAAAGAAGTCGATCTGAAAAGTATGATCATATGTAGGATATAGGGTACCCACGCATGAGGATGGAGCTTCCCATATGGGAGATGGAGACCCGATCGGTTGGATCTCATGTGCTATTTTTTTTTTTCATTTTCCCAGGAATCAAGAGGAATCCATGGTGGAGATAGCTTCCACTCAACTCGAAGGTGATGCAATCCAGTGGTATGATTTATACGAGACCTATCACGAAATTCCTTCGTGGGGACAATTCAAGATAGAGCTCCTGATTCGCTTCGAACTATCAGAGTACAATACATTCATGGATAGCACACCAAAATCTGTCAGACTTTCACAAGACAGGGGTACCAGAGTAGATTTAAGTACTTATCGAACCAAACCCGAGATTGGTCTGAGATACAATTGGTGTAAAAATTTATTGAGGGACTTAATCCTGAGATTAGTATGAAGTTAAGGCTCGTCATCCTCACACCATGATAGCAGCCATATCATTCGCTAGCGTACATGAAAGAAAAATCAATATAGACACTCACCGAAATAGAAACTTCTATGGACAGGAAAAATCAATAAAGGAGGACTTTAAAGTGGTCAACATAGATGATCATAAACAAGAGCAGCTTTTGATGATCAAGCCAACTAAAAAGGAATCAAAAACTGATAGTGTGGAGTCTGATCATGAAGGCTCTGACAAACTTCTGATGATTGAACCAGCTAAAGAGAAATAAAAAATTGACAATGTGGAGTCTGATCATAAAGGTTGTGCCAAATTCAAAGATAAGATTGCTAATGGGCGAATTTAATTTGTGACAATAGGTGCTCAAAGGTAAAACAACTACTTATTGATTTCCTTTAATGCCCCAAGAAGACTTCGAAGTGGTGATTCTCAAAAGAAGACATGGTACTACCACTAGCCATCAGATGAAAAGGGTTCTTCAGAAGACTACAATGGCAACTGCACGAGAAGACCAAACCATTGCGTACACCAAGTAGAAACCCTACTTAATCGATCAAAGAGTTGTGATGCGTGGCAAATATTGAAGTGCTCCCAAAATCTCATACTGCTCAGCCTTGAGAACAAGGCTGATTTGAAGCGAGTAAGTCTGTTAGGACCCTAGCTAAGTCGGGTCCATCTATTCATAATTAATTTGAGTTGAGTCATGTTAGTTTGTCCAGTTGGAGTCAATTATGGGTCGATGAGCCTAATTGGGTCAGTTATGAATTGGTTGAAGTTGATTTTTATCTTCAGTTAGGATGAAATCAGTTATTCTTTTCAGTTAAGAGTCTATCACTTAGTTAAGAGTCTAAGTTTAGTGGGACTCTGAGTCCAAGCTTAGAGGGGCTATTGGTAGCACCCTATAAATAATGTTGTAAACCCTCTTATGAGGCAATCAAGGAAGAAATATCATTTTGACCAATAGGCAAAATCCCTAGGAGGCAGATCCACTCAAAGTGATCTAGGAGGCCCGATCCCCTCGAAGTGGTCATTTATCCCCTCTTTCTCTACGAAGAACCCTAGGGTTCTATCACAGAAGGACTTGAACTTTGAGTTATTAAATTGTGTCCCATTGTCGGTAATTATGGTCTCGGGATGCGAAACCTCGTAATGATATTCTTCCAGATGAAACCTTCAACTTGTTTCTCCATGATCGAGGCCAGGGGCTCAATTTTGACCCACTTTGTGAAGTAATCAACTCCGATGATCAAGAATTTTCACTGCCCTTGGGCCGGTGCGAACGGGCCAAGAAGGTCCATTCCCCAATGTGCGAAGGGCCATATGCAGTCAGTGGAGGAGAGGGGCAATGCCGACAGATGTTGGATCCAAGCATGTTTCTGACACTGCTCGCACTTCTGGACGTAGGCCTGAGCGTCTCAACGCATGGTTAGCTAGTACTATGTCAGCCTCAGTTGGTGATACGTAGCGGAGTAGGGGCCGACTGAAGGCTCTTCGGTAGAGGTGCCCATTAAATTCACAATACCAAGCCTCGGTCCTCTTGACACGTCGAATGGCCATCCTGTTGGTCGGTAATGTTACATCCATTTTGTAGCGAAGTATCTCCTCCATCTAGCCAAGACCGACCTCGATCGTAGTCACTTCAACCATGGAAACGGTCAGTTTGAGGAGCCTGGTGATTTTCGACGGGCATCCTTCTGGTGCTTGTGTTGAGGCTAGTTTCGCTAGTGTGTCCGCTTATGAGTTGTCGGCACATGGGATTTGCAAGATGACAGAGTGTTTGAAAGTGCTGGCGAGGCGACGCACCTCAGTCGGGTATTTGATTATGGTAGGTTCTTGGGCTTCGTAATTTTCACTGACTTGGCCGACAACCAACTAAGAATCGGTGAAAACTTCAATCTGCTCGACCTAGAGATCCGTCGCCAAGTGCAGACCAAACAGGAGTGCCTCGTATTCGGCTTCGTTGTTAGTGGCTTTAAACTTGAGCCGAAGGGCATTCTCATATGCTCGCCCGGAGGGGTCCTTCAAGATGAATCTATTAGAACCCTAGCTGAGTCGAGTCCTAGTCGATTGAGTTGAGTCCTTAGATTAGGCCTTGTTGACCAACCTAAACCTAGCATTAGATCGGCTCTATGAAGATTTGAGTCTATTGTAATAAATCAACCCAAATCCTAATAGGGTTAGTATTCGACTGAACTGGAGTCTGATTAGGAGTCAGAGTTAGATACAGGTCAGAGTCAATTGAATCATAAATATAATAAACCTTAATATAGCCATCACCCCCTAGTAAAGAAGTGGTTGGTTAGGGTTAAGGAGGAGTCCTTATGGGATAGGAGTCTCCTAGCCACCTCCTCCTCTTAAGAGAGGCTGGCTAGGGCAAGAGGGGGAGAGTTCCACTTAGCTTGGACTCTCTCTAGATTGGAATATGAATAAAATTAGGAGTTGGAGACCCCTATAGCCACCAGCCACATCATGGCTAGGAGTTGGCTAGGGGTTAGGAGTCGAGGGGAAGAGGAGTCTTGGTTTAGTAGGAGTCTTGGTTTACTTGGAGTGAAGTTGATTATAAGTTGGAGTTTGTTGGAGGAGTCTTATTAGGAGCTAGGGTTTAGAAGCCCTATAAATAGCTTGTATTCTCCCATCTTTTCATCATCAATAGATCAATTATGTTTCAGCTATAGTGTAGAAATCCAAGGATGGAGGAACCCCTATAGAGTTCCAAGGAGGTCGATCCCCTATAGAGATCACCCCAAGCTTAGAATCTGCAAGGGTTCTAACAGAATCCCGCCCCTCCTCTCCTCGTGTTGGCTGAACTGTCAATGTGAAGTGTCCAAGTCGGCTTCGGCTGGGTGGAGGACTCAGGGGCAATTAATTCTGAGATGAAATTGGCGATCACTTAGGCTTTGATTGCTGTCCTCAGGACATATTGTAAGTCAAATTCACTGAGCTCCACTGGCCACTTGAGCATCCAACCTGCAACATCAAACGTGGAAAGAACTTGACACAGAGGTTGATCGATTATTACCCTAATTGTGTGGGCTTGGAAATACGGTCGTAGCTTCCTCGTGGCGAGGACCATGGAAAACACCAGCTTCTCGATCGAGGGGTAGCGCTCCTTGGGACCGCTTAAGATGTGATTAAATAATACACAGGCTGCTGTTCCTTTTCGTTGAGCTTAACCAGGACTGAGCTAACCGCATGCTCTAAGGCAACAAGATACAACTCGAGCGACTCCCCTAGAGTGACCAAGGCAAGTTGAGGGTGTCAGGCAAGGAGGGCCTTGAGGTTTTGGAAATCTTCCTCACGGTCGGGGCTCCAATTGAAGTCCTTTGCTTATTTTAGCGCCCTGAGAATGGGTAGGCACTCGTCGCCTGCTCGGGAGATAAATCGACTTAATGCGGCTAGTCTCCCAACGAGCCACTGAACCTCTTTGATCGTCTTAGGCGACTACATTTCTGTGATCGCTTTGACCTTCTTAGGATTTGCATCAATTCTGCGCTATGAATGATAAAACCAAGGAATTTACGGGGTTGAGCCTCATCCTGAATTTCCTAAAGGTCTGGAATGTCTCAGCGAGATCCGAGAGGTGGGTTCGGGTGGATTTGCTCTTGAAGATCATGTCATTTACGTAAACTTTAATGTTCCACCTGACTTGACTCTTAAACAGTTGATTGACCATTCTATGATATGTAGCCCCGGCATTCTTTAATCTGAACAACATTGCCTTATAGTAGTAGGTGCCTTGATGTGTGATAAACATCGTGCTCTCTCGGTCTCGGGGTGCCATTTGGATCTGATTGTAACTCGAAAATGCATCCATAAATGAAAGCAATAATTCATAGCTCGAGGTAGCATCCACTAATTGGTCGATCCTCGGGAGAGAGTAGCAATCCTTCGGGCAGGCCCGGTTGAGATCGGTGTAACCAATGCACATATGCTAGCTTCCATTAGTTTTCTTGACAAGGACTACATTAGATAGCCTGGTTGGGTACTTGACTTCTGTGATGAAGCCAACATCTAATAACCGATCAACTTCTTCTTCAATAGCCCTTTTGTTGATTAGGGGTGAATTTATGGGGTCTTTGCTAGATCGGTTGAGTCTTTGGGAGTATGTTGAGTTGATGCTAGGCTACGTCTAGGTGAATGCCTAGCATGTCGTTTGGTGACCAAGCGAAGACGTCGGCGTTTTGCCCGAGGAACTCTACGAGTTGGATTCGTTGGTCTTCAGGAAGTGTCAAACTGACCTTGACAGTCTTCTCTGGATTCCTCTAGTCTAGGGGGACCTCTAGCACCTGTTCTATAGGCCCGGGGCGTGAGGCTGACTTGATAGGCTCCCTGGGGTCGAGAGCCAGTGCTTCATTTTTAGTCTTTTTAGGGAGAGTTGTTGTCACCAGGTAGCACTATCTTGATTCTCGGGGGTCGCTCCTAGCTTCACCTACTTCGGTACTCGCCAGGAAATTCATGGTGCGGTGATATATCAAGACAGCAACCCTCAGTTTGTTGAGAGTCAGACGATCGATGATCGCGTTGTATGTCAAGGGGAGCTTGACCACCATAAATGGGACCATCAACGTCTTGGTCCTCGGCTCCTCCCTGATGGTCACAGGGAGTGTAGTGATACCGAGGGGAGCGATTGCATCTCCAGTATATCCTATAAAAGTGGAAGTCATGGGACGAGGTTCCCGTTAGTCATACCAAGTTTTTGAAAGGTGTCAAAATATAAGATGTGGGTCGAGCTTCCTATGTCGACCATAATCCATCGAACTCGGGTGTTTGCTATTCATGCCAAGATCACCAATGCGTCATCGTGCTCTGGATACACCTCTTCTCGGGGTCACGATCCTGTCTGGGCCTTTTTTACACTATTGTTCGGGCATATGCTTTGCGGGCTGATAAGCTATCACCTCCGGAGGCTGGCCCACCGACAATAACATCGATTTGTTTCTCCACCGGGCCCTTTGGGTGGAGTGAAGGCTCGCGGGGCTTTCTGATATATCGAGTAAGGTGGCCATGTAATAGAACCCCAAGAGGAGCTCTATAGATTTTGATCTCTGAGGGGGCTCAACCCTTGGAACGCTGTAGGGGTTCCTCCCTCCTAGACTCGGCACAAGACTGAATAAAAGATTATTGTTGCTTCCTAAAAGAGAGGGGATGGCTACATCATTATATATGATTCTAAACCTAGCCCATGGGGTGCTTGCCTAAGTAAAATCATCATTTTGCCTTTTCAATAGCCGACCTACCTTAGTAGGAACAAGGGGCAGCTAGGTTGGCTCTATAGCTGACCTAAGCAGGGGAAAACCCTGGCCGACTAGCCCCGTAAAATGAGCGACGACCACTAAGCCCTAAGGCCCCAATCTAAACCCTAGCCTCACTTCTTTATAGGATAAAAGTGGCTAGGTGGGGTTTTATTACAATCTCACAGGGTTTTATTGATTACTTCTAGGGTGATTAGGACTTAACCCTGCTGGGGTCATATCAAGCCCGTCCTCATAAATTCAGCCTTGCCCTCAAGGCTGAGGGTTTATAAACTCCTCATGAGACTTCCACATTGCATCTTCAGATTGTAGATTGTTTCATTTTATGAGTACTTCAGTTGAAGGGCAGCGTCGGCGCATCACAATCCTCCGATCAAGTATAGCTTCAGGTTGGGCTTGAATCTCACTATCATTTATAGTCCTCGATAGCTGAGTTTGAGCCGACTCATGTTCTCCCAATTTCGGCTTAACAGTGACACGTGAAAGACGGGATAGATCTCTGGGAGCTTTAATCTATATCCCACGGCCCCAATACGCTCTAAAATCTTATATGGTCCATAGAATCATGGATATAGCTTCATAAACAATCTGGTGTTGATTGACAACTGTCTATATAATTGTAGGCAGAGGTAAACTAAAAATTCTCACTCGCTCTGGTGAGTGTCGGCTTGTTACTTCATGCGGGCTACAAAAGCTTGTCCCTGTCAATTAAGTTTTGGTCGACCTGATCCACTTTGGCCACACCAATTATAAAGGTTGCGGAGGCTTTATCTGACCATGAGAAGGAGCCTTTCTTCAGTAGGGACATGAGTGGGATACTGATCTTGCCATAATCTTTCACGAATTTTTGGTAGTAGCCCATGAGTCCAAGGAAGCCGTGCAGCGATTTTATGTTCGTAGATTTTGGCCATCCTTGCATTACTTCGATCTTTGTCGGGTCTACCACCACTCCATCCTTTGATATAATGTGCCGTAGATATTCCATTTTATGCTATAAAAAGTTACACTTTGATTGTTTAACATAAAGTGTGTTCTCTTGAAGAATCGTTAGAATAGTTCGTAAGTGCTGAAAATGCATATCAAGTGTAGGGCTATAAATGAGAATATCATCAAAAAATACCAACACGAACTTACATAGAAACCTCCAAAAGATGTCATTCATCAAGCTTTGAAAAGTAGAAGGAGCATTCGTAAGTTCGAAGGGCATTACCAAAAACTTGTAGTGGCCGTTATGTGTGCGGAATGTAATTTTTGAAACATCTTCAGTGCATACCCGAATCTGACGGTATCCAGAACAGAGATCCAATTTAGTGAAGACACAAGCTCCTTTTAGTTCATCCAAGAGCTCATCTACTACTAGTATAGGATATTTGTCTTTGACCGTGATGGTGTTCAAAGCCCGGTAATCAACGCACATCCACCACATACCAACCTTTTTGCGCACTAGCAACACCAGCGACGAGTAAGAGCTGCAGCTTGGTCGAATCACCTCGGTGTCGAGCATCTCTTTAACGATGTTCTTAATCTTATCCTTCTACAAGTGAGGATAGTGGTACAGTCTTAAATTTGCTGGAGGTTTGCCCAGCAATATAGGGATGCGGTGGTCATTAGGCCGGTTAGGGGGCAACCCTTGCGGCTCCGTGAAAACATCTGCGAATTCTTTCAGCAAGAGGGCAAGCTTAGGATCTGAATTTTACAAGTTCTCCTTTGATAGCTGCTGGATATGCATCAAAAATCCACCATTTATTTTATGTAGCACTTTCTCCATTCGCTGCGTCAAAATGGTGGAAATATGGCTCTCGTGCTTGCCTCATAATGTGACATGTCTCCCTTTGTAATAAAACTTCATGATTAGTTTAGAAAAATTCCAGGAGATGTCACCTAATGTTGTGAGTCATTCAATCCCAAGCATGGCTTCATAATCATCGATGGAAAGGAGGAAGAAATCAGCTACCGCTTCTTGGTCTTATAGGAGCAATTTTACCCACGGGCACTGTTGGTTGCAATTGAGGATTCAGTCGTCGGCGACCTTTATGTCAAACTTGTTACAACCTTCAATTTGAAGTGTCATACATGCAGTAACCTTGCTGTTGAAGAAGTTATTTGTGCTGCCCGTATCGATGAGATGGTGATGGGTTACAGTTTAAGAAGTCCTCCAACTTTCATCATTTGTGGGTTGGAGTAGCTGGCCACGCATGCACTGCATAGTCGACCGGTTGGGGCTCTTCCTCTGTGGCTTTATCTTCGGGTCTGAGGCTTTCTTCAAATGGTTCGCTGTCCTCATCCTCCACTAGTTCAACCACGAGGAGCCGGCCCTTTTTGTAGCAATGTTCTCGGCTCCACGGTTCATCATAGTGCCAACACAACCCCTTGGCCGATCGTTCACGAAGCTCATCTCTTGTTAGTTTTTTTGGTGTGTGGGCTCGGATGGTAGTAAAGCGGGTTGTAGGCCTCAGCATGGCTAGTTGGGTTGCGACCCTTATCCTTCATACCTTGTGGTTCAATCATTCTTCTTGGATTCTTGCGAAGGAAATCGCCGCCATAAGAGTGTACGGTTGTCGCATTTTTACTTCTCGAATCTCCAGCTTTAGGCCCTCAATAAAAGTCCCTAAAAGTTATTTTTCATATCAATATATAGTTTGGTTAGATAAATGTTCCAACCTTGTTTGGTATTCTTGTATTGTAGTGGTTTGTCGAATCTTCGCCAATTGTCTGCCGATGTTGTCAAAATCGGTTGGTCCGAAGAGATTTAGTAGTCCTTCCTTGAATCACTGCCAAGAGAGACCTCCATGGTATGCTCAAACTAATTAAACTATTGAAGCATCTCTTTCAAGGTGGATGGCAGCAATCTCTACCCGTGTAGCATCGACGGTTCGGTAGAACCAAAAATAGCGCTCCGTGCGCGAGATCCATTCGATCGGGTCTCCTTCTTCCCATCTAGGAAAGTTAACCTTCATGTGTGGATTGCTTGGATCAAGAATGATGTGACCATGCTCTTGAGGATTATCTCACCGATCTGAAGTTTCTCCTTGTGATTTCTTCAGGCTAGGTGGTCGGCCCATGCTGAATTCGGCGAAAAGGGATCGTATCTTCTCCCCCATGCAGCTTTCAAAGGCTTCAAACTTAGCATTGATAACCTCCTCTAATGCCATCGTGTAAGCCTCTAGATTTGTAATATTGATATCTTTTTTCTACTGTCAAGTTAGTGGCATGGGAATTTTTGGAGAAGAGGTGGCCGGTTGGATGGGTGGATCGGTGTAGATAGGAGTAAGCTGCGGTTTAGGGCTGATTTGGGTGGCTGTTTGGGATCAGTTTAGGGTGCAGTTTGGAAGGGTTCTTGATGAGGATGGTAGGATTTTCAAATGAGAGAAAAAGAGTCCAAAAATCTGCAAAAGATAGCACTAAAATCTGATGGAATTTGACAAAGAAAGGTGCTACGATGTGCTGTCATACTGAACAAATTTTATGTCAGAGAACGATGAATTCTTGACATAAATTATAGAGAAAAACTCAAGAAAAATATACAAAAATCCTCAGTTCAGATGTGGTTGATATCAGTAAAAAGTTTGATAATATTTTGGCAGAGTAACGGTAGGGAAATAGGGAAAAATACGGAAGGCGGATTCTTCATCGTAAAATTTTAGCACTGCACGATGAAGAATTGAGGCACAATAAAATCGATTCTAGAAGGAATTTTTTCTAGAGATCAATCTTAGATAAAAGCTAAGATGATCTATGAAATTGTATAAAAGTTTTGACCAAAAAGGAGAAGCAATAAACTAGTTTCAAGAGGCAAATAAGCGGTTGAAAATTTCTGTAGTGTTTTGCCTTCGCAACAACGATAATGTTTGCGACAGTCAAAATTTATAGCGGATAAAATATGAAAAAATTCATCAACATTTAAGATAAAGGATCTTATAGTATTGAAGAGGCATGGGTGATGAAAATATACTAGATCTCCAGTTCAAACGCAGGGGGCACTAGTAGATTGATTTGATCTACGGCTTGGGGATGATGGTAGAGGCGCGTGTCGTAGCAATTGTGGGAATTGCTTGGGAAGGTGGGGGCAGCAGAGATGGCAGTAGGGGCAGTAGGAACGCTGCTCTGATACCAGATGATAAAACCCTAGGAGGAGCTCTATAGATTTTGATCTCTGAGAGGGATCAACCCTTAGAACACTGTAGGGGTTCCTCCCTCCTAGACTCGGCACAAGGCTGAATAAAAGATGATTCTTACTTCCTAAAAGAGAGGGGGCAGCTACATCATTATATAGGATTCTAAACCCTAGCCTATGGGATGCTTGCCTAAGTAAAATCACCATTTTGGCCCTTCTAAAGCCAACCTACCTTAGTAGGAACAAGGGGCGGCTAGGTTGGCTCTATAGCCGACTTAAGCAGGGAGAAACCTGATATGACTCCAGCAGGGTTGATGCTGGTTACAAGTGCCCTGCAAGTCAATCACGTGAGTGATGGCACATGTGACACGCTATGTAATCTTTTTGCTTATGATTAATATTGGCATATTCGCATATTATATTCTTTGTTACATATATATTATGATGTCCTTGGTTCTGTGCAATAGGAATCGGATCATGATGATATCACGATAATAAGATCGATTCACCTTTAAACATATATCCTAAATAATCTCGGGCATAGGTTACTCAAGAGGGACATTGAGATAACCGGATAGATCGGTGTACTATATACCCGTCCATATAATGGAGGCGGCTGGTCTCAGAGCTACTTGTGTGGAGACACTAAGGATATAGTACAGGTGCTCATTAGAGAATGAGTTTACTGATTGATCCGCTTATGAAATAATGTATGGTTAATGATACCTAATGTCAGACAGTGATTCCATAGTCCCAATTGTGTATATGGTCCTTAGACTTGAGACACCAATGATGCCTTGTATGAGTACTCTTTTCTTTGACACCAGACTTCCAGGTTTAGAAAGCTCCAGATCTGGTACAACTAGTTATCAGGATTGTAGCCAACCTTACGAAGGCAATTGAGTGTCAATAGAGGATCATCCACTCTTGGTATCACGAGAGAAATATCTCATATGTGCTTGCTCAGACAAATCTCTAGCCAGGGTCATTCGGATTGAGAGAGAAGGAGTTCTCAGGTAGAATCCGAATAGAGCAAGACAAATTGATTCCGTATGTGACCTGACAGTACCATATCCAATATACGGTCTTTGGGATATTATTTGGATGAGGGATTTTAGATACATGGTAACTGTGGACAGACAGGTCCGATGGATTTGATCCCCCCTGTATCGTATGCGGACTATGGCGTAGTGGCCTAGTACATCCATAGTCGATGAGTCGAGTGAATTATTATGGGGATAATAATTCACTATATCAGGAGTTCTGATGGGAGTAACTCACGGCCAGCTCGGTATCGGGCCTAGAGGGTCACACACATATGGTGGATGCTTCAGCGAATAGAGGATTTGATGAAGATCCAATTAACCCCTATTCTCATTAGATGAGACCCTATGTTGATGGGCTCCTTGATTAAGGCCCAATTATAGGCCTTATGAGATTATTGGATAGAGATCTAATAATGCAATGTTAGTGGGTTATTGGATGGAGATCCAATACCCATTAAGGAAGGAGCCCTAGGGTTTTGGTGGCTCTCTATAAATAGGAGGGGAGACTTGGTTGATAGGCTGCAGCTTTAGCCACCACCTCCTAGTCTCCTCCTTCCCTCTGAGCAAGAGTTGCAAGATCAGATTGGAGGAGTTTCGCTGTAGAGATCCATCGTGTGGATACCACTAGAGAGGAGGACATTGATCTCCTTCATCTTCTCCACCCAGATCTGGAATACAGGGATATACGATCTCCCTAGGTAAAATCAATCTCTCTCACATCGTGATTTTATCGATTTTTGCTTTTTTCTCGCGACCCGAATCTTTTACACAATGATTTGATCTGCGTGGGAAATCGGTTTTTGTTTTGATTTCCGCTGCGCATGCGATGCACCCACTGAGGTTTCCCAACAATGGTATCAGAGCCAAGGTTTTCATGCGAAAGATTTGTTTTAAACTGCATATGATGAGATTGAATCACGTAGAATCGTTCTACGCGTTCTTGCTGTGTTTTCACAGCGAAGGCAACGAGGAGGAGGGACAACAATGCATGGCCTGGCCACCTGCAAGGGGGCGGTCGGCAACAGCCAAGGCCCCCCTGCAAAGGGGTGGCCGCCCGCGGGGGGCAGCAGCCCGCAAGGGGTGGCCACCCGTAGGGGCAGCAGCCACCCATGGGCATGACCGGCTGCGGCCAGCCCGCAAGGGGCGGCTACCCGAGGGGCGCCCACAAGGGGCGAGCACTAGCGGCTAGCCCGCAAGAGCCTACCGCCCCCTGCTAGGTCGCAAGGGGCGGCTGCCCGCAGCGTGCCCGCAAGGGACGGCAACCCGCGGCCAGCCCTGCCGCCTGCGCAGAGGGGGGCAAAGAGAGGGCTAGGGCATCCTTTTGAGAAAGGATGATCCTGCCCCTCTGAATTTCAAAAATTTTGAGGACTGTCCTCATGTACAGAATTTTGAAAATACCCTCAACGATTCTAGAAATTTCGAGGACTGTCCTCATGTACATAATTTCAAAAATACCCTTGATAATTCTGAAAATTTTGAGGACTATCCTCTCATCCAAAATTATAAAAATGCCCTTGATAATTCTAAAAATTTCGAGCATATCCTGATTTCCAAAAAAATAATTAATTAAATAATTTAATTAATTTATTATATATATCTAGTAATCCTACATATGATATGATGTACATATGATATGATGTATATGTGATGTATGATGTGAATGGATGATCATGAGTCATGTGTTATGATGTGTGTAATTGTGATTATTATTATTGTGTATTTTTCTCATTTATTGTTGGGCCTGCGTGCTTGTGATTATTTGTAATTACATGGAGAGGCGCAGCGGGAGCGTGGAGGTGACAGCGGGACCCATGATGTCGTGGCAGGAGATTACGACGCATGGTGATGCGACGATCCAACAGAACCGATGATGACGAGATCAATAATCACAGGGCATGGAGATGCGCCAATGCACACATAGATCCTATTGTGAGTGATTAGGCCCATTGGCTCGGGCTTAATCATATTACGTGATGGCTTATGATCATCTGATGTGGCTTGCATATGTGATGTGTTATACACCTACTAGATATATGTATATATATATTTGCATGTGATGTCGATATATATTAAATATGTATGTGTGTGACACGACATATTAGGAGACCGATACGAAATAAAAATCTCTCCTACGATAATATTAAGTCGGTAAGCGTGAGGCAATAAGATTGACCCACGTGGCCTTCCATCGTTATAGGAAGAAATTGAATCACGACATAGGTTGAGTTGGTCGAGTCCCTCGAGGCTCACCTATCTACGTGATCGAGTTCTTACCTACGATATAGAGATGTCACCGGTGACCTGAGGATATGGTATGCTTGGTCGAGTCCCTCGAGAGCATATCATCAAATCAGACTCATCTTGTAACGATGATGATGACTTAACTGAATATCATGGTTAGTCGAGTCCCTCGAGACCATGATGATTTGGAGGTCGAACGTGACGGGAATCACAAGGAGTTGTGATTGGCAAGAGTTGCCTACCTTTTGGGCTTAGTGTAATTGGTCAGTCCCTTGAGGTTGCACTAAGATGCCAATTGGATCCTGATCCCCATTAGGAGTCTGTCGGAGACTTCTGTCTCACATGTCGAGGGTGTCGCGTGATTCGCTAAGAAGATAGTGGGAGTACATTAAGATAGAAGTTCATATCTTAATTAGTATTTTCTACAAAATCTACATGTTATTTATTTTTGCTATATCTTGGTTTGTCAGAAACATGTCACTCACAAACCTCCTACGTGACATACTTGATGTCAACCGCCTCACTGGTCTAAACTATACAGATTGGCTCCGTAATTTGAGAATTATTCTCACGACGGAGAAAATTGCATATGTCCTAGATACAATTCTACCTACGTCGAAAGAAGGGGCAAGCGAGGATGAGATCGCTATGTGAAGTATATAGATGATTCCACGTTGGTAAAATGTTACATGTTGGCCTCCATGACTCCTGAGTTACAAAGGCAACATGAGAGCATGGATGCAGATTCTATCCTTCTTCATCTCCGCCAACTGTTTGAGAAACAAGGAAGAACTTAAAGATATCTCTAAGAAACTCTTCCAAGCCAGGATAACAGAAGGGACATCGGTTGAGAACCATGTCCTAAAGATGATAGAGTGGATCGAGAAACTCACAGGTCTAGGAATAGTCCTAGAGGATAACCTATGCGTTGATCTTATACTTCAGTCTCTATTAGATTCCTTTTCTCACTTTATCATGAATTTTAACATGAGCAAGTTTGAGGTGACTCTCCCGGAGCTCCTCAATATGTTGAGGGAAGTTGAAAGTGCCATCAAGAAGGAGAAGCCAGTTCTCTATATTAGTGAGACCAAAAAGAAAAGGAAGGCCAGCAAGACCCTTAAGAAGGGCAAGGGCAAAGAAAGACCAGGTAAGGCAAAGGTTGCCAAGAAATACCCAGGAAAGGACAAAAGACAATACTTCCACTGTGGCTAAGACAAATATTAGAAGAGGAACTGTAAGGACTATCTTGCAGACAAGGCGATACAGAAGCTTGGAGAAGCTTCAGATATATTCATGATCAGTCTCCACTTGTCAGATTTTCATGATAACACATGAGTATTGGATACCAGGAGTGTTTATCATATCTGTAATTCGTTGCAGGTTCTGACAAGACCTAGGAGATTGGCTAGAGGTGAGATGGACCTCAAGATAGGCAATGGAGCAAGAGTTGCTGTAGTTGCCATTGGAGATGTCACCATACATCTGCTTGGTGGAGCTATTATTGCATTAGACGCATGCTATTTTATTTCTTTTATTATCAAAAATATTATTTCTATCTCTTGTTTGACAATTAGTGGATATAAATTAGTTTTTGAGAACAATAGTTGCTCAATAATTATGGATGATGAGATCATCACTAGAGGGACCCTTATAAATGGCTTATATGTGTTAGACACTTCTCCACATATCATGAATATAAATATATCTAAGAGGAAAAGAAATGAGGTGCCTATGGCATTGTAGGCTAGGTCATATACATGACGGAAGGATTCAAAAGTTACTGAAAGATAGATACTTAGATCCATTTGACTATGAGACATATGTAACTTGTGAACCTTGCCTTCGTGGGAAGATGACCAACTCTCCTTTTAGTGGAACTGGAGAGAGAGTCATCGAGTTATTAGAACTCATACATAGTGATATATGTGGTCCCATGTCGACTCAAGCTATAGGTGGTTACTCATACTTCTACATTCACTGATGATTTCTCTAGGTATGGACATGTGTACTTAATGAAGTACAAATCTGAGACCTTCGAGAAATTCAGGGAGTATAAGAATGAGGTAGAGAACCAAATTGGAAAGAGTATTAAGACTATTCGATGAGATCAAGGAGGAGAGTACTTGAGTACGAAGTTCATCCATTTCCTCAGGGACAATGGGATTCTATTTCAGTGGACAACTCCTTATATACCTCAGCTCAATGGTGTATTAGAAAGGAGGAATCACACGCTGTTAGATATAGTGTGGTCCATGATGAGTTTCGCTGACCTACCCGTCTCATTCTAGGGGTACGCCCTAGAGACTGCAACTTACCTTCTGAACGAGTTCAATCAAAGTCGGTAGTGTATACACCATATGAGATATATAAAGAAAAGTAGCCCGATCTTAAGATTGTTAAGATTTGAGGCTGTCTTGCCCACGTTAGAAGACACAACCCCAATAAGTTGGAATCAAGGATAGAATGGTGCACATTCGTGAGATACCCAAAGGAAACTTGTGGGTATTATTTCTATCATCCCGAGGACCAAAAGGTCTTTGTTGCCAAGAGAGCTGTATTCCTTGAGAAGTAACACATTCTTGGTGGAAATAGTGGGAGTGAGATAGAATTGAGCGAGGTTAGAGAACCTAGCTCAAGCACCATTCCAAAGCCCGAGTCTGTTCAGGTATCTAACACATAAGTTCCAACTTTACGTAGGTCTAATAGAGTATCTCACCCTCCTGAAAGATATGTGGGACATATCAGTGGAGATGACTCTAAGGATGTTGATCCTCAGACCTACGAGGAGGCTATTATGAGTATAGACTCCGGGAAGTGGCAAAAAGCCATGAATTCTAAGATGGATTCCATGTATTCTAACAAGGATTGGAATATTGTAGATGCACCTGAGAGTATTGTACCCATCGGCTGCAAATGGATCTTCAAGAAGAAGATCGGAGTGGATGGAAAGGTCGAGACCTATAAAGCTAGGCTGGTAGCTAAAGGATATCGTCAAAGACAAGGAGTTGACTATGACGAAACCTTTTAGCCATGCTTAAGTCCATTAGAATTATTTTGACCATTACAGCACACTATGACTATGAGATCTGACAGATGGATGTCAAAACGGTATTCCTCAATGGCAACCTCGAGGAAGAGGTGTATATGAAACAACCAGAGGGATTCGTATCCAAAGAGAGTCTAGATAAAGTGTGCAGGTTGCTTAGATCCATTTATGGATTAAAGCAAGCTTCCCGAAGTTGGAACATAAGATTTGATAAGGTGATCAGATCTTATGACTTCGTTAAGAATGAAGATGAGCCTTGTGTGTACAGGAAGGTAAGTGGAAGCGCTATCACCTTCTTGGTGCTATATATGGATGACATCCTAATCATTGGGAATGATGTAGGAATGCTCTTCATAATAACGTCTTGGCTATCTAGAAACTTCTCCATGAAAGACTTAGGGGAAGCATCCTATATTTTGGGGATCCGGATCTATAGAGATAGATCCAAAAGGATGTTTGGCTTGTCCTAGGCTAGGTACATAGACTCCATTGTCAAAAGGTTTAGCATGAAAAATTCCAAGAGAGGTCTCATACCGATGAGACATGAAATATCACTTTTTAGAAGTATGTCCCCAAAGACTCCTAAAGAAAGGGCAGACATGGATAAGATACCTTATGCCTCAGTGATAGGGTCTATCATGTATGCGATGTTATGTACTAGGCCTGATATAGCACATGCTCTAAGTGTCACGAGCAGGTATCAGACCGATCCAGGTTTAGAACACTGGAAGGTAGTAAAGTGTATCCTTAAGTACCTGAGAAGGACTAAGGATCTTTTACTGGTATATGGAGGATGTAGCCTCCAGGTTGAGGGCTACATAGACTTAAGTTTTCAGTCTGACATTGATGATAGTAAATCATATTTATGGTATATTTTTACCATGAATGGAGGAGCAGTAAGCTGGAAGAGTTCCAAGCAAGATACTACTGCTGACTCGACCACAGAGACAAAATACATTGGTGTAACAAAAGTAGCAAAGGAAGGGGTGTGGATGACGAAGTTAATCAAGGATTTGGGAGTCACACCAAGCAGCGTGGAGCTGACTCTCATATATTGTGATAGCGATAGGGCGATAACTCTAACAAAGGAACTCAGGTCTCAACAGAATTGTTCTGAGGAGGTTCCATTTGATTAGAGCGATCATAACCCAAAAAGATATAGCAATGGAAATAGTTTCATCCGAAGATAACATTGCAGATCCACTGATGAAGCCACTAGCTCAGATTATATTTGAGCGTCACAGGGGTTTGATTGGGATCAGACACATAGGTGATTGGCTTTTGGTCAAGAGGGAGATTGTTGGTTACAACTGCCCTGCAAGCCAATCATGTGAGTGATGGCACGTGTGACACGCTGTGTGATCTTTTTGCTTATGATTAATATTAGCATATTCTCATATATATTGTGATGTTCTTAGTTCTATGCAATGGGAATTGGATCGTGATGAGATCACGATAATGAGATCAATTCACCTTTAAACACAGATCCTAAATAATCCCGATCATAGGTTACTCAAGAGGGATATTGAGATAACCGGATAGATCGGTGTACTATATACCCGTCCATATGATGGAGGTGGCTGGTCTCATAGCCACTTGTGTGGAGACACTAAGGATATAGTACAGGTGCTCATTAGAGAATGAGTTCACTGATTGATCCGCTTATGAAATGTTGTATGGTTAATGATACCTAATGTCAGACAGTGATTCCATAGTCCAAGTTGTGTATCTGATCCTTAGACTTGAGACACCAAGGATGCTTTATATGAGTACTCTTTTCTTTGACGCCAGACTTACAGGTTTGGAAAGCTTCATATCTGGTACAACTGGTTATCGGGATTGGTAGCTAACCTTACGAAGGCAATTGAGTGTCAATAGAGGATCATCCACTCTCAGTATCATGACAGAAATATCTCATATGTGCTTGCTCAGACAAATCCCTGGCCAGGGTCATTCGGATTGAGAGAGAAGGAGTTCTCCGGTAGAATCCGAATAGAGCAAGACAAATTGATTCTGTATGTGACCTGGCAGTATCATATCCAATATACGATCTCTGGGATATTATTTGGATGAGGGATTATAGATACATGGTAACTGTGGACAGACACGTCTGATGGATTTGATCCCCCCTGTACCGTTTGGGGACTATGGCGTAGTGGTCTAGTACGTCCATAGTCGATGAGTCGAGTGAATTATTATGGGGATAATAATTCACTATATCAGAAGGATTTCTGATGGGAATGACTCACGGCTAGCTCGGTATCGGGTCTAGAGGGTCATACACATATGGTGGATGCTTCAGCGAATAGAGGATTGAATGAAGATCCAATTAGCCCCTATTCTCAATAGATGGGACCCTATGTTGATGGGCTCATTGATTAAGGCCCAATTATAGGCTTAAGGAGATTATTGGATAGAGATCCAATAATGCAAGGTTAGTGGGTTATTGGATGGAGATCCAATATCCACTAAGGAAGGAGCCCTAGGGTTTTGGTGACTCTCTATAAATAGGAGGGGAGACTCATGGTTGATAGGCTACAGCTTTAGCCACCACCTCCTATTCTCCCCCTTCCATCTGAGCAAGAGTTGCAAGATCATATTGGAGGAGTTTCGCTGCAGAGATCCATCATGTGGATACCGCTAGAGAGGAGGACGTTTGACCTCCTTCATTTTCTCCACCCGGATCTGGAATACAGGGATATACGATCTCCCTAGGTAAAATCAATATCTCTCACATCACAGTTTTATCAGTTTTTGCATTTTTCTCGCGACCCCAATCTTTTGCACGATAATTTGATCTGTGTAGGAAATCAATTTTTGTTTTGATTTCTGCTGCGCATGTGATGCACCCGTTGAGGTTTCTTGACATTTGAGTCGTAATCATCTTAGTACTAGTCAATAAAAATTCTATTAGATTGTAATAAAGCCACTCCTATCTTATAAACGAGTATGGCTAGGGTTTAGATTAGCCCTTAGGGCTTAGTAGCTGCCGCCCCCCTTACTGGGTTGGTCGGCGATAGAGCCAACTTAGTCGCCCCCTGTTCCTATTAAGGCAGGTCGATTATAGGAGGGGCAAAGGGATAATTTTACTTAGGCAAGCACCCCCTTAGGCTAGGATTTTGATCCCTATTTAAAGATGTAGTCGCCCCCCTCTTGAATCAAGCAATCAATAATTTTATTTCAGCCTTGTGCCGAGTTTAGGAGGGAGGGAGGAACTCCTACAGCATTCCAAGGGTTGATCCCCCTCAAGGGTCAAAATCTATAGAGCTCCATCTAGGGTTCTATCATCTGGTATTAGAGCTGTGTTCCTGCTGCCCTGTAGCCATCTCAGCCACCTCCATCTTCCATGTAATTCCCACAATTGCTTTTAACGTCGCCGCCATCTACCACCAAACCGCAGATCCATCTATCTGTTGCTGCCCCCTACATGATATGGAAATCTGGTATATTTTTATCATCTATGCTTCTTCACTACTATAAGATTCCTTACTTTACACGTTGAAGATTTTTTTCAAATTTTATCCACTGCAAATTTTGTTTGTCGCAAACATTATCGTTGTTGCGAAGGCGAAATGCTACAGAAATTTTTAGCCACATTTTTGCCTCTTGAAACTAGTTTATTTCTCCTTCTTTCTTGCCGAAATTTTGATAATGTGTAAAGATCAACTTGGCTTTCATCTGGGATTGATTTCTGGAAAAAAAACTCCTAGAATCTGTTTTCTTGTGCAATCTTTCACCATCACGCAGTTCTAAAATTTTATGATGAAGGATCTACCTTTCGTCTTTTGCCAAAATTTCCCTACTGTCTGCCAAAATTTCATCAAACTTTTTACTAGTATGAAAAACATCGGAACCAAGGGTTTTTGCATAATTTCCTTGAACTTTCCTCTGGAATTTATGTCAAGAAGTCATCATTTCTCTGACGTAAAATCAATTCAGTAGGATAGCACATTGTAGCACTTTTTTCATCAAATTCTATCAAATTTGAGTGCTATTTTTTGTGAGATTTTAGACTCTCTTTTCCTCATCTCAAAACCCTAACATCCTCACCAAAAACCCTTCTAAACCTTACCCTAAACTGAACCCAAACAGCCACCCAAATCTACCCTAAACCGCAGCCTACTCCCATCCAAACTGATTTACCTTCCAACCGGCCACCCCCTTCTCTAAATTTCCCATGCCACTAACCCGACAACAAAAAAAAGACCTCAATATTATAAATCTAGAGGCATATACTATGGCATCAGAGAAGGCTATCGATGCAAAGCTTGAAGCCTTTAAACACCGTATGGAAGAGAAGATGTGATCTCTTTTCACCGAATTCAGCATTGGCCGATCGTCGAGCCTAAGGAAATCACAGCACAGAGAGACTTCAGATCGGCGAGACATCCTCAAGAACGTGGCCACATAACCTCTGATCTTAATAATCCAGTCATGAAGGTTGACTTCCCTAGATGGGAAGGAGACACGATCGGGTGGATCTCATGCGTGGAGTGCTATTTTCGGTTCTACCGAACCGCCGATTCCACACGGGTGGAGATTACTGCCATCCATCTTGAGGAAGATGCTATTCAGTGGTTTGATTGGTTTGAGCACACTCGTGGAGGACTCTCTTGACAATGATTCAAGGAAGGACTACTGAACCGCTTCAAACCAATCGATTTCGACAACATCGACGGACAATTGGTAAATATTCGTTAAACCTCCACAATACAAGAATATCAAACAAGGTTTAAACATTTATCTAATCAAACTGTGGATTGGTTTGAAAAATAACTTTTAGGGACTTTCATCGAGGGCCTAAAGCTGAAGATTTAGGGAGAAGTAAAGGCACGACAACCGTACAATCTTATGGCGACAATTTCCTTCGTGCGTATTCAAGAAGAACAATTGAACCAAGACGCACGAAGGACAAGGGTCACTCCCCGATCAGCCATACCGAGGCCTATAGCCCCCTCTACTATCATCCAAGCCCCCACACCAAAAAAAATAACAAGAGATGAGCTTCGTGAACGATCAGCCAAGGGATTATGTTGGCACTATGATGAACCGTGGAGCACAGAACATCACTGCAAAAAGAGCCGGCTCCTTATGATTGAACCAGTGGAGGATAAGGACAATGAATCATCTGAAGAAGCCCTTGAACCTGAAGAAGAAGCCATGGAGGAAGAGTCCCAACTGGCCGACTACGCAGTGCATACATTGGCCGACTACTCCAACCCGTAGACGATGAAAGTTGGAGGACTTCTAAAACAACAACTCATCACCGTTCTCATCGACACGAGCAGTATAAATAACTTCCTCAATAGTAAGGTTGTTACACATTTGGCACTTTAAATTGAAGACTGTAACAAATTCGACGTAAAGGTCGCTGACGGCCGAATCCTCAATTGCGGCGAACAGTGCCCGAGGGTGAAACTACTTCTCCAATATCAAGAAGTGATAGTTGATTTCTTCCTCCTACCCATCGATGATTATGAAGCCGTACTCGGGATTGAATGGCTCACAACACTAGGTGATATATCTCCTGGAATTTTTCTAAATTAATCATAAAATTTTATTGTAAAGGGAGATAGGTCACATTACGAGGCAAGCGCGGGAGCTATATTTCCATCGTTTCATCGCAACGAATGGATAAAGTTTTGCACAAAGCACATGGTGGATTCTTGATGCATATCTAGCAGCCATCTAAGGGGGAGAACATACAAAACTCTGATCCTAAGCTTGCCCTTTTGCTGGATGAATTTATAGATATTTTCTCGAAGATGCACGGGCTGCCCCCTAGCCGGTCGCATGACCACCGCATTCCTATTTTGCCAGGCAAACCTCCAACAAATTTATGACCATACCACTATCTTCACTTGCAGAAGTATGAGATCGAGAACATTATCAAAGAGATGCTTGACACCATGGTGATTCAATCGAGTTGCAGCCCTTACTCCTCACAGGTGTTGCTAGTGCACAAAAAAGATGGTACGTGGTGGATGTGCATTGACTACTGGGCTCTAAACGCCATCATCGTCAAGGACAAATATCATATCCCAATCGTAGATGAACTTTTGATGAATTAAAATGAGCCCGAGTCTTCACTAAATTGGATCTCTGATCCGGATACCATCAGATTCAGGTATGCACTGAAGATATTCCAAAAACTGCATTCCACACGTATAACGGCCACTATGAGTTTTTGGTAATGCCTTTCGGACTTACAAATGCTCCTTCTACCTTTCAAAGCTTGATGAATGACATCTTTCGAAGGTTTCTATGTAAGTTCATATTGGTATTCTTTGATAATATTCTCATTTATAGCCCTACGCTTGATATACATTTTGAGCACTAACGAACTATTCTAACCATTCTTCAAGAAAATACTCTTTATGTTAAATAGTCAAAGTGTAGCTTCTTATAGCCTAAAGTGAAGTATCTAGGGCACATTATATCAGAGGAGGGAGTGGCGGTAGACCCGATAAAGATCGAGGCAATGCAAGGATGGCCGAGACCTACAAACGTAAAATCACTACATGGCTTCCTTGGACTCACGGGCTACTACCGGAAGTTCGTGAAAGATTATGGCAAGATCAGTGCCCCACTCACGTCCCTACTCAAAAATGACTCCTTTTCATAGTCGAATCAAGCCTCCACAGCCTTTGAAAGACTCAAGGCTTCCATGACAACGATGTCGATCCTAGTGCTACCTGATTTCAGTCGAACTTTTGTGATTGATGTCGACGCGTCTAGAGTTGGAATTGGGGCTATTCTAATACAAGATGGCTGACCCCATGCCTACACTAGTAAAGTTTATCTCCTTCACATCTTAAAATGTTCATGTATGACAAAGAAATGATTGTCATCGTACACGCAGTTACAAAGTGGAGACCCTACCTGATCGGCCAGCGCTTCCAAATTAAGACCGACCATCAAAGCCTTAAATATTTTTGGAGCAGAAAATATCCACCCCGGAGCAACAATGATGGGTAACTAAACTCCTTGGCTTTGATTATGAAATTACTAACAGAAAAGGAAAAGAGAATGTTGTTAACAGATGCCCTATCTCAGCTACCGGGACAAGCCGAAATTTCAGCAATCTCCCTTCCCTCCATCGACTTCCTTGACAATATTAGGGAGGAATGGAAGAATGATCCAGAAGCCCGAGCTATCGTAGAAAATTTGGAGAAGGACCTGGGGTCCATGGGTCACTACTCATGGGATTCGAAGGGCTTGCGCTACAAAGACCGAATTGTTATTGTTCCTTCTTCCTCTTACATTCAAATTATTTTGCATGAGATGCATTCTTCACCCTCAGTATGGGCACTCCAGATTTCCAAGGACTTACAAAAGGGTGAAGCATAACTTCTTTTGGAAAGGCATGAAAAAATCAATTTATGATTATGTACCTAAATGTGATGTATGTCAATAGCAGAAAGGCGAAACAGTGACAAGTCTAGGGAAACTACAACCACTAACCATACCGAACTCAACATTGACCGACATTTCTATGGACTTCATCGAGGGGCTGCCACTATCCCAAGGTAAAAGCACGATCTTTGTGGTGGTAGATCACCTAACCAAGTATGCTCACTTCTGTGCTGTGAAACATCCCTATATTGCTGCTAGTATTGCTCAACTTTTTGTGGAACATATAGTAAAACTGTATGGAATGCCAAGGTCAATTGTGAGCGACCGTGATAGGGTAGTCACAAGTAAATTTTGGACAAAGCTCTTTCATCTACAGGGCACCCAGTTGAAGATGAGCATAGCCTATCATCCCCAGACAAACGACCAAATAGAAGTGGTGCCTCGAGACATACCTATGGTGTTTCACCAGTGATCGGCCCAAAGAGTGGACAAGGTGGCTTCCTTGGGCTGAATGGTGGTACAACGTGATATTTCATTCATCAACTAAATGCACCCCTTATGAGGCATTGTATGATCGACCAACCCATGTAATACCCAGATATGAGGCATTGTATGGCGAAATCAAAGCCCAACCTGAAGCTATACTTGATCGGAGGATTATGATGCGCGGACAATGCCCTTCAACTGAAGTACTTGTAAAGTGGACTAACTTACCATCCGAAGATGCAACATGGGAGTCACATGAGGAGTTAAAGATCCATTTTTCATAGTTTATGAACCCTCAGCCTTGAGGACAAAGCTGATCTGGAGAGGGCGGACTTGATAGGACTCCAGCAGGGTTGAGTCCTAATCATCTTAGTACTAGTCAATAAAAACTCTGTTAGATTATAATAAAGTCACTGCTATCTTATAAAGGAGTATGGCTAGGGTTTAGATTAGCCCTTAGGGCTTAGTAGCTGTCGCCCCCCTTATTGGGTTGGTCGGCTACGGTTTCCCCCTGCTTAGGTCTGCTATAGAGCCAACTTAGCCGCTCCTTATTTCTATTAAGGCAGGTTGACTATAGGAGGGGCAAATGGGTAAGTTTACTTAGGCAAGCACCCCCTTAGGCTAGGGTTTTGATCCCTATTTAAAGATGTAGTCGCCCCCCTCTTGAATCAAGCAATCAATAATTCTATTTCAGCCTTGTGCCGAGTTTAGGAGGGAGGAACCCCTACAGCGTTCCAAGGGTTGATCCCCCTCAAGGGTCAAAATCTATAGAGCTCCATCTGGGGTTCTATCAAAACCCTGGCCGACCAGCCCAGTAAAGGGGGCAGAGGCCACTAAGCCCTAAGGCCCCAATCTAAACCCTAACCTCACTTCTTTATAGGATAGAAGTGACTAGGTAGGGTTTTATTATAATCTCACAGGGTTTAATTGATTACTTATAGGGTGATTAGGACTCAACCCTACTGGAGTCCTATCACAATGATGAATCATGTTTTCAATCTAGTTCTTGAGTTGTAACATTCCTCATGTCATGGCCGTAGTCATGGTGGAATAAGTATGCATCAGCATAAAAAAAATTATATGATAGTTATTATCATGGTAAATATAAAAATTATGTCTTTATGTAAAAATAAATGTTATTTCAAAATTTTAAAATATATGCATGCAAATAACTATATAAATATCTAAAATAATAATTAAAATTTAATTATCAGAAACTAAAATTTTATCAATATGCCAAATAAGAAGAAAAATTCAAAATTAGGCCAAATAACCCTATTTAATTGGGAAAGTCAACATTGGTCTATCCAAATTGAGCTCATAGATTTGGGATAAACAAAATTGAAAATTAGGCTTATCATAATTAGAGTTGACCAAGGTCAAAATTAGTTGAAATTAAGGTTCGATCAAATAAAGATTGATTGAGGTCAAAATTAATCTGAATCAAATTCATCAAAAAAATATGTATCAACTAAAATTGAGATAATTAAAAATAAAGTTTAACCAAATTAAGATTGTCAATACTTGAATTGGATTAATAACCATGTACAACAGGTCAAAATAGGGCATTGACCAAAATTAACATGTTGTCAAAATTGAATCAATCAAAATAAGATATTGACCAAAGTTAATTTTTGTTTGAAATGGGTGCTTTATTGTTTTAGGTCAAAATCAAGTAGCTACCCAAATCCTACAACCTTATCCCTACACGTGTGGTCGTGCCACCGTCGACGAGCAACACTGTGCTGCTCTATGGTGTCGCAGACAGTGTGCTTGTGTGAGGCGCTATAACTGCGTGCGTGATCAACGTGCAGGATGGCTGCGACCATCATGCGCAGCATACAGTATCTCTACAATGCATGATCATCCCACCCACCAGTGGCCTTCTCCTAACGCATGATGGCCTTCTCCCATCGATTGCTCCTCACCGTCAATTAGCGTCCATAACACATAATCGTTTTTAAGTGTTTTTGTAAGTGATTAGTAATAGCAGATTTGATATACTATATTTATTTTATTATTATTATTATTATTATTATTATTATTATTATTATTATGTTTTCTCAATTAATTGGATGATAAATATATTATGATATCATTGGATCTATACAATAAAAACTGGATCATGATGATATCATAATAATTAAATCAGTTCATCTTTAAACATAGACTCTAAATATTTACGGTCATAGATTATTTGACATGGAGATTGAGATAATCAGATAGATCAGTGGATTATATACCCGTCCATATGATGGAAGTAGCTGGTCTTAGAGATGTGATGTGGAGACAATAGGGATATAGTGCAGGTGCTCATTGAAAAATGAGTTCATTGAATGATTTGCTTACAAAATGTTGGATGGTTAATACTACCTCATCGTCGGACAACAATTCCATAGTCACAGTTATGCATATGGTCCCTAGACTTGAAACATTAAGGATGTCTTATTTGAATACTTCATTCTTTGATACCGGATTTATAGGTCTACAAGTTCCAGACTTAGTATAAGAAAGATCAACCCCTTCTTGAATTGTTACTGTCTTAAGGTGCGCAAAAGTGAGAAAAAATATGTGATGCAAAAGGAGGTGTGCTGTCATTTCATCTATCGTGCGGATCATCACTAAATAAGAGTTCGCGAGAGCCCCTTTATCTACGTACTTGGGTTTATGTCTTGGGAATATATGAATTATGATCGATGAGATTGACTAGAAACAATCAGATTTCAGATTTATTAGAAACAATCATCTAGCTGGTCACTTCGTCACAGCCAACGCAGCCCGCCAACCGTCGTTGCATGACCTTCACACTGCGACGTCCTCTCCTTCGTCAACGACTAATTGGCATCGCCTCTGCCTACCTTACTCTTACCAACATTGTGAAGAGATGGTCTTTGTCTCGACGCCGACTACGATATACCTTTCGTGGCCCAATGATGCAACACTCGATCGCGATGCCAATAGTAGCCGTCCGAGTCAGTGACAATCCCTTTTGACATCACTATTTACATGAATGCTGCACGATAAACAATAACAGTAGACGACTTACCTCCGTTGCATCGCTAACAATAAGCCGCCAACCGATTAATATCATATTATACATTTCCAATGTCTGAACACGAGTTTACCTCTTATAGATTTCACACATGAATGTAAGGAAATCTTCATCACCCCACAAAGAAGACAAGCAAACAAGACAAAGCTCAGGCATACATTTGAGATTGAGGCATGACATAGATTATATGGTGCAAGTACCATATGATCGAAACCAAAAACAAAAATTAATAAATCTAGTTTCATTAATGATCTATAACTACTGAGATATCAAAGACATAATTTTAATACCAATTATAAGAAATAAAATTATTATTCAAAAATTTAATATAATAATTAAAACTAAATATCATAGATCTAAGATAGAAGGTACATACATTTGGATATGATAATTAATAAGATACCTCATATGTTGCAAAGCAACGTATTATGATATGCATGCATCGTGAATCCACTATGATCTGCCAAATAAGTTAGACTCCTTTTCTTCTCTCTTCTTATTTAATATAATTGATAGAGTAAGGATCTATTAATAAGTCAGAGAAGTGATCTTTTTATTATGATATTACGATGTGATTTCTAAAAAGTCTTATCTATTATAAGTGAAAATAGAGAATCTATAAAAAAAAATAATTAGGAGAGTTTCTCCCATCAAAATCGTCTCTTAAAGAATTATATTATAATTAGATTTCATCTTATCAGTCGATAACTTTAATCAAAATCCAATCAGATCTATAATATATTTTATCTAATTACATAGAACCTACCATATAATCTAATAATCATTAATGCTAATGTGTTTAATACATCAATTTTTATAAGGTTATTAGGGTTTGTGTCGTATAATATTTGATGGGAATAAAACAGGAATAAACTTTGTATACGAACAAATACTAGCAGACCGTCACACACAGCGGAATCAAACAGAAATCACAATCAGATGAACACCAAGATTTACATGAAAAACTCCTTCAATTCGAAGGGTAAAAATCACGGGACAAGCTAGAGAAAATCCACTATCAAAATAATGAATATACAAGGACTATAATCCTAAGCACAATATCCAAAACCATCCCAAGAGATCACAGTAAGAATTCACTACAAACTGATCTAACCTGAGATTTGAATGATTGAGAATAGTCTTTTCCTGCCCTTGTCTTCTTCCCTTTCTTGGATCTCTTATTTTCTAGCGTCTATTGTCAATCTGCAGTCTTCTTTCTCAAACCCACGTTTTCAACCGCCGCTACTCTCTTAATCTTAACCCTAGCCACCTAATCTAAGTTTTAGGTTAATATAAGTGAGGTTTTGGGCTGTGGACTTCACTAAAGCCCATTATGGGCTGAATTTGGGCCATCTGCCCAACAACCTCCCCCTTCAGCCCATAAGGGAGGCTGTCTCATGACTCCTCAATGTGAAGCCATGTCGACCAACTGTCGGCACATCTCCTATCTCTCTTTCGGTAAAGCCTTTGTCAACATGTCTGCCCCATTATCATCTGTGTGAATTTTCTGAAGCTGTAACTGCTTCTATTCAAACACATTTCTGATCCAGTGATATCTGACATCTATATGCTTTGACTTGGAATGAAATGTTGGGTTCTTACATAAATGGATGGCACTCTGGCTGTCACAATACACCACATAGTTTTTCTGTTTCAGCCTCAATTCTTGTAAGAATCTTTTCATCCATAATATTTCTTTGCAAACCTCTGTAGCAACAATATATTTTGCCTCTGTGGTGGAGAGAGCAATACACCTTTGCAATCTGAACTGCCATGACACAGCTCCCCCTGCAAAAGTAAGTACAAAACCTGATGTGGACTTCCTTGTGTTAATATCTCATGCCATATCTGCATCTGTGTAACCTGTCAATACAGGTGGTCCACCTCCAAAGCTTAAACAAACTTTAGAACTTCCTATGAGATATCTAAAAATTCACTTCACTGCTGCCCAATGCTCTTTACCTGGATTTGAAAGAAATCTACTAGTAACACCTACTGCATATGCGATGTCCGGCCTCGTACATACCATTGTGTATATTAAACTTCCAACTGTTGAAGCATAAGGAACCTTTTGCATTTTCTCCTTCTCCTCATCACTTGACGGACTTTGATCTGAGCACAACTTGAAGTGACCTGCAAGAGGAGAACCAACTGGCTTTGCATTACTCATACTGAACATATCCAATACATTCTCAATGTATTTCTCCTGTGACAACCAAATCTTTCTCTTTCTTCTGTCACGAGAAATCTGCATGCCCAGTATTTGCTTTGCTGGCACCATGTCCTTCATTGCAAAGGACTCACTCAGGTCCTTCTTTAACCTATCAATCATAGACATATCTTTCCCAAGGATAAGTATATCATCAACATAAATTAAGAGAATAATAAAATCCTCACCAAAATGTTTGATGTACACACAATGATCTGAAGCTATTCTTTTATATTCATTTTCAATCATAAATGAATCAAACTTTTTATACCACTGTCTTGGAGCTTGCTTCAGCCCATACAAGCTCTTCTTCAACTTATAGACAAAATTTTCTTTACCTTTGACTTTGAAGCCTTCTGGTTGCTCCATATAAATTTCCTCCTCCAAATCACCATGAAGGAAAGCTGTTTTCACATCTAACTGTTCAATCTCCAAGTCTAGGTTAGTAGCAATACCAAGAGCAACACGGATAGAAGACATTTTAACAACAGGAGAAATTTTTTTTTCAAAGTCAATACCTTTCTTTTGACCAAAGCCTTTCACAACCAATCTAGCTTTATACTTTGATTGAGAACAATATTCTTGAGTCTTTACCCTGAAAATCCACTTGTTCTTCAAGGCCTTACTTCCCTCTGGTAGTTGCACCAAATCATATATGTGGTTCTTCTGTAGAGAATCCATCTCTTCCTGCATAGCAATAAACCACTTTTTTTTCTGCTCACTTTCAACTGCTTCCTGGTAACTCTCTGGTTCACCTGCATTAGTAAGCATCACATACTCATCTGTAGAGTATCTTCTGGAAGGTTGACGTGGTTTAGAAGATCTTCTTAACTGAGGTTCTATGGGAACTTGCTCTCTTTCTTCTTCTTGCTCAACATGTCCTGCAGGTAGATCAACATATGACTCTGCACCATCTTCCTGCACATCTCCCCCATCATGCTAATATACTGGAGGAATAATTGGGTCACAGTCTATAAATCCCTCTGCAGAAGTCTTAGCTGGTGCCTCTTTCTTCAAATCCTTAATAGTTTGATCCTCAAAGAAGACAACATCTCTGCTTCTGAACACCTTCTATTTTTCTGGATCCCAAAGCCTGTAACCAAACTGATCATATGAGTAACCAAGAAAAATACACTCTTTTGTCTTATCATCCAGCTTTGACCTTTCATTGTTTGGAACATGTGCAAATGCACGACAACCAAATACTCTTAAATGCCTATAGGAGACATCTTTCCCTGACCATACATGCTCTACAACATCACCATCTAGAGCTGTACATGGTGATAAGTTGATTATATCAACTGTAGTCCTCAAAGCATCATCCCAAAACCTTTTAGGTAACTTGGCCTGTGAAAGCATACATCTGATCTTTTTCATGATGGTGTGGTTCATCCTCTCTATAATTGCATTATGCTGAGGCGTACCAGAGATTGTCAACTCATGTTGGATGCCATGTGATCTGTAATAATAATTAAATAATCCTGTGTACTCACCACCATTATCTGATCTTATATATTTTAATTATTTTTCTGTCTCCCTTTCAACTCTAGCATGAAACTCTTTGAAGACATTAATAACCTGATCTTTAGTCTTCAAAGTATAGGCCCAAACTTTCCTGGAAAAGTCATCTATAAAAATAACAAAATAAAGTGCACCACTGATACTAGGAACATTAACAGATCCACCAGGAGTTTTTGCCCTCAAAGGACCACACACATCTATATAGACACAGTCCAAGACATGCATTTTTCTAGATAAGGCAGGACTAACAAAGGAAACTCTATGTTGTTTACCAGCCAAACAATCAATACAAGGGTTCAAACGTGTACCTCTGAGGTATGACAATACCTCTCTTTTGGAAAGTTCTTACAGCCCCTTCTCGCTCATGTGTCCTAGTCGCCTATGCCACAACTCCATGCTGAAGTCTTTCTCTATAGCATTCAACTGCTCACCACAAGCTTTAGGCTGCAATCTATACAATGTATGATATTTCTTCCTATTAGCTACAATAAGAGAACCTTTACTGAGCTTCCACTGCCCTCTATGAAATCTGACATCAAAGTCTTCATCGTCCAGCCTTCCAACTGAAATTAAATTCAGTCTTAAGTCAATCACATGCCTCACATCCTTAAGCATAAACTTGCAACCAAGGTTGGTCTTTATATGGATATCTCCCATGCCAATGATGTTTGTTGTGCCATAGTTGCCCATCTTGACAATACCAAAATTTTCAGACCTATAAGTAGCAAAGAACTCCCTCCATGGTGTAGCATGATAAGAAGCACCTGTGTCAATTATCCATTCGAGATCCTGGCATACACAAGAAAAAATATCATCGAAAGTAGATAAAATCAAATAATCATTATCTTGTATTGTAGTTGTGATATTCTCTTTTGACTCTATATGCTCCACTTCTTTCCCCCTTTTCTTGTTCTTCTTAGGTTGCTTGCACTGATTCTTGTAATGTCTTTTCTCACCACAATTGTAGCAAACGATATCTTTCCTTGATCTTGACTTGCTTCTACCCACACATGAACCACTTCTATCCTTTGACTTTGACCTTCCTCTGTTCTCTGAGACAAGTGCTTGTGAATCAATCTGAGAAGTTACTGAATTCTTTCTCCTTAACTCCTCATTCAACAAACTACTTATTACTTGACTCATGATGACAATACAATTTAGTTCCGAATTACTAAGGGAAACCACTAGTGTCTCCCAACTTTCTGGCAAAGAATTGAGAAGTAACAATGTCTGCAACTCATTATCAAGAGACATTTTCATAGAGGATAACTGGTTAGTAATACTCTGCATTTCATTCAAATGCTCAGGAATAGAAGTACCCTCTTTATATTTCAAGTTCACAAGTTTTTTTATTAGAAAAGCTTTGTTGCCAGCCGTTTTTCTTTCATAAAGACCTTCTAACCTTTTCCAAAGAGAGTAAGTAGAACATTCAGTAGAAACATGGTGAAAGACACTATCATCTAGCCATTGTCGAATAAAGCCAACTGTTTTTCGATCTAACCTCTTCCACTCATCATCTGTCATAGATGTGGGCTTTACATTGTCCCCTTACAAAAGTCCATACAAATCTTTGCAATACAAGAGATCTTTCATTCTTGGTTTTCATATCATCCAATTATTTTCGTTTAAACTAATCATGCGAGAAACATTACCGGCCTCCATGTTCAGATACAAAAGATTAAATACCACCAAAACCCTGCTCTGATACCAGTTGATGGGAATAAAATAGGAATAAACTTTGTATACGAATAAATACTAGTAGACTGTCATACACAGCGGAATCAAACAGAAATCATAATCAGATAAACACCAAGATTTACGTGAAAAACCCCTTCAACTCGAAGGGTAAAAACCACGGGACAAGCCAGAGAAAATTCACTATCAAAATAATGAATATACAGATCTCAAGGCTTCTTGTCTAAGCCCAAAGTAATAGCCATAAGAGAATCACAGGGATACAAAGACTATAATCCTAAGCACAATATCCAAAACTATCCCAAGAGATCACAGTAAGAATTCACTATAAACTGATCTAACATGAGATTTGAATGATTGAGAATAGTCTTTTCTTGCCCTTGTCTTCTTCCCTTTCCTGGATCTCTTATTTTCTAGCCTCTACTATCACTACAAATTGATCTAACCTGAGATTTGAATGATTGAGAATAGTCTTTTCTTGCCCTTGTCTTATTCCCTTTCCTGGATCTCTTATTTTCTAGCCTCTACTATCAATCTGCAGTCTTCTTTCTCTCACTCACGTTTTCAACCGCCACTGCTCTCTTAATCACAACTCTAGCCACCTAATCTAGGTTTTAGGTTAATATAAGTGATGTTTTGGGCTGTGGGCTTCACTAAAGCCCATTATGAACTGAATCTGGATCATCTGCTGAACAATATTTTATCACTAACAAAACAGTCTCTACGAGCAAAGACAATCACAAGTTTGGTTTTGATATCATGGATTCTTTAGTAGTTTTGGATCTATAGTTTAGGAATCACAAGTCTAGCTACTTACTTTAGTTTGATTCCATGGCTTTACTGAAATATATTATTAAAATATATATTTTTAAAATTCTTAAAATTATCATCAATAAGTTTGTATCAGGGAACAAATTATAAAAACAACTTCTATTCTGAATTCTAAGATAATTAGTCACATTTAGAATTCCCAACATGGAAAGAAGATGGTAGTTGAGAGGGCAATGATCGACGAGGGTGATGTGCTCCTAGAGGAAGGTTACCAGCTCTAGAGGGCGATTGATACTTCTGCTAAAACCTATTCTACATTTGCTTAATAATTCAGTAAAATATATAGATTCAGAGGGTCGTTTGTTGGTACATTTTTCCTAGGTATTATTTATTTGGATGCCTCTGATTTTTAAAGTGATGGGAATGCAAAGAAAAAAAAAGGAGGGGGGAGTGTGGAAACAATTCCTTTTCTTCCACAATTATATATATATATATATATATATATATATATATATAATGTAATTTGATATGCAATAAATAATACAACGATTGAATGTTCATATACTTGTGGAACTTGTGGTCTTTTTATCTAGCATGATATGTAGAATTGTCCATGAAGCTCTTTCAACTTTTACTCTAAAGGCCAAAAAAAACTTATCAAGTACCCCTCTTCTGTCAAAAATTGTGAGGTTTCCTAATATGTTACTATGTGCTACAATTATCTATGATCGATTCGATAGGTAGCTAATATATTAACTTACTGTGTCTGAAGTACTGCATTGATCCAAGATAATATAAACTACATCAAGTTTTCTCTCACCTTGAAACTAAATTTGGATATTACAACAGGTCATTCATACTGAATGATATGTCCTTTACATCCGGTATGTGTATGTGCACTTTAATACATGATATATTTTAAATTATAACAGTTTATCTCAAAATTGTCGGGTTTAAATCTTGTGACTTATCTTTTTATAAAAAAATAATTATTTTGATTCTCTTTTCTTTTAAGGTGATGATTGATGATGAACCAAACTGCCGCCGAGCGTCCACAAATGGATGGGTTGTTGTTAGATGAAAACAACGATTAATTTAAATTGGTGAATATAAGTTTAGGACTTTTAAATCTCTTAAACCTCTGATTAGAAAGTAGTTGAACAAAAATCAATGTGATTATACACAAAAAATGAGATTGGTTGACTAATTAACTTTGCTTGGTATCTATCTATAATGTAGAAAGCGTATTGATGGGGTTAAGGCATCAATCAGTTCATTGGTTGAGTTAGCGAGTGAACCGATTGAATCGAAGTTTGGGTATATTATACTTAAAAATAAATTATACTTATACTATAATATATAATAAATTTTTAAATTTTTTTCATCGGAAAACACAGCAGAGAGTCTATAGCAAAAATATAGTTGTGAATTGCCTCGTCGTTGCTGAATGAATTCATAAAATTTTATTGGTAAAAAGATAAAATTTTAAAAATCAATAAGTAAGTTGATTAAGTTAATAGGTAGTGTATCACTCAACGTGAGGTAATAAGGGATGACAAAAAAAAAAAAAAAAAAAAAAATCGTAAAAGACAACGACTACAAAAAGAAAAAGAAGATGATGGCAAAAAATAAAAGAAACAGCAATAATGAGAGATAAATGCAGAGATAAGAGGACATCGACCAGAGAAAACAGCGAGAATCCAGCATTTAATTTTTTTCAAAAGGAAAGAAAACATCAAAAACAATAACTTCGCCCAGCGAATGGAATCTACGGTGGTGTACATTGGTCATTTTGCCCATCTCAACTGATTATTATTATTATTATTATTATTATTATTATTATTATTATTATTATTATTATTATGAAGCAATAATGCAACAACCATGCATGAAATGTCATTCATTCTTTTACTTTCTGGTAATTTGATCTCAACATGCGGGAACATAAAGATTAAAGCCTTTCAGTCACACATACGTATATAAATTAAATAGAGAGAGAGTCGATCCGTCGTCCGATTCCGAGTCGTCGATGAGCAAGCATCCTTAGAAGGGAGGTCCCGGTGGACCAGGAGGGCCCGGGGGCCCACCGAAGAAGGGGCCGCAGCACTCCTGAAGCAGGCAGCAGCAGCAGAGGAAGTATAAACTGCGAGCACAGTCCGATGCTTATCCGTAACGTAACGTAACGTAACGTAACGAGGAAGTAATAAACATTTTATTATACTACTCGAACGAGGAACTCACCACGAGGGGAAGAAACCACCACCAAAGCCCGGTCCCCAGAATGGCCCTCCAGGCCCCGGGCCCCAACCACCGGGGCCCCCAGGAAGTGGACCCCATCCTGAGCCAGGACCGAATGGTCCTCCGGGGCCACCAGCCCCCCCTGGTCCACCAGGTCCTCCGGGCCCACCAGGTCCCATGTATAAATTTTTTTTTTAAAGAAAAAAATAATAATAATAATAAATAAGAGAGGAGAAGGAGATGTATGGAGGAGTGGATGCGCTATGCAAAGGCACGCAAGGCTTCTTATAAAGAAGGCAAGGCCACGGAGCAGACCGGCTAACCTTTCAGTCCCAACTGCCGGTCGTCAACTGCTCTTCCTTCCTCAAAATAATTGATCGATAAATCCACTTTGGCTTTCTATGGTGAGTAAACTACTGGTCCAATCTCTGCTACCTCACAAAGTAGCAGTTCTATCTATTCCCGCCCAACCGCAGGTCAGACCTGATCGTAATTGATTAAATTTGATTAGTTAGAACCGCCTGTCCATAGTAAGTGAGGAACGCCGGTACATCTACGTTGGATTGGATTTGTATGAAATGAATGGATCAATCACATTCTTAGAATTCAAAGATGGATGAGTTTTAATAAAACTAGTTGACTTGACCGGAATTGACTAAATTTGACTAATTAGAATCATCTGTCCATAGCAAGCGAGGCACGTTGGTACATCGACGACGTTAGATTGGATTTATATGAAATAAATGGATCAATCACATTCTTAGGATATCCAATATTAGAATTTAAAGATTGATGAGTTTGAATAAAACTAGTTGATCTGACCGGAATTGACTAAATTTGACTAGTTAGAACCGCCTGTCCATAGCAAGTGAGGAATACCGGTACATCGATGTTGGATTCGATTTGTATGAAATGAATGGATCAATCACATTCTTAGAATTCAAAGATGGATGAGTTTTAATAAAACTAGTCGACCTAACCGGAATTGACTAAATTTGACTAATTAGAATCATCTGTCCATAGCAAGCGAGGCACGTTGGTACATCGACGACGTTAGATTGGATTTATATGAAATAAATGGATCAATCACATTCTTAGGATATCCAATATTAGAATTTAAAGATTGATGAGTTTGAATAAAACAAGTTGACCTGACCGGAATTGACTAAATTTGACTAGTTAGAACCACCTGTCCATAGCAAGTGAGGAACGCCGGTACATCTACGTTGGATTGGATTTGTATGAAATGAATGGATCAATCACATTCTTAGAATTCAAAGATGGATGAGTTTTAATAAAACTAGTCGACCTGACCGGAATGGACTAAATTTGACTAATTAGAATCATATGTCCATAGCAAGCGAGGCACGTTGGTACATCGACAACGTTAGATTGGATTTATATGAAATAAATGGATCAATCACATTCTTAGGATATCCAATATTAGAATTTAAAGATTGATGAGTTTGAATAAAACTAGTTGACCTGACCGGAATTGACTAAATTTGACTAATTAGAACCGCCTGTCCATAGCAAGTGAGGAACGCCGGTACATCTACGTTGGATTGGATTTGTATGAAATGAATGGATCAATCACATTGTTAGAATTCAAAGATGGATGAATTTTAATAAAACTAGTCGACCTGACCGGAATTGACTAAATTTGACTAATTAGAATCATCTGTCCATAGCAAGCGAGGCACGTTGGTACATCGACGACGTTAGATTGGATTTATATGAAATAAATGGATCAATCACATTCTTAGGATATCCAATATTAGAATTTAAAGATTGATGAGTTTGAATAAAACTAGTTGACCTGACCGGAATTGACTAAATTTGACTAGTTAGAACCACCTGTCCATAGCAAGTGAGGAACGCCGGTACATCTACGTTGGATTGGATTTGTATGAAATGAATGGATCAATCACATTCTTAGAATTCAAAGATGGATGAGTTTTAATAAAACTAGTCGACCTGACCGGAATTGACTAAATTTGATTAATTAGAATCATCTGTCCATAGCAAGCGAGGCACGTTGGTACATCGACGACGTTAGATTGGATTTATATGAAATAAATGGATCAATCACATTCTTAGGATATCCAATATTAGAATTTAAAGATTGATGAGTTTGAATAAAACTAGTTGACCTGACCAGAATTGACTAAATTTGACTAGTTAGAACCACCTGTCCATAGCAAGTGAGGAATGCCGGTACATCGATGTTGGATTGGATTTGTATGAAATGAATGGATCAATCAGGATATTCAATGTTAGAATTCAAAGATTGATGAGTTTGAATAAAATTAGTCAAGATCAAGGAATGGTATACCAATCGGTACCACCCGTATCGGGTGGTACGTACCGATCCGTCAGTTGATCAGTATGTGAATCGTCCGCTACTGGATGATACTATCGATTGAGATTTTTTTCATCCCGCTACTATCCGAAATCGATCAATAACAATTGATTTTGATCATCATCGGTCATTGTCGAGCAATAATGATCGATTTCGACGGTCGATATCGGACAGTATCAATTGAGAAAGGGAGAAAGAAGAAGAGGAAAAAGAAAATATGGAGTCTAGTGCTGCTCTTCGCCTGTGTAATCCACCACCCACGGGCAATTTCTTCTCCTCGCGTGGGGAAGGAACGAGGTGACGTCATCCTTTTTTTTATATTTTTTAACTTATAATATAATATATTATATTATATTATATTATACTATACCGAGCTGGTATACTTGTGCATACCACTTGGTACCAATATATCATGTTGTACCAAGCTATTGGTATGAACCGATACAGTGAACCTTGATCAAGATTAATAAGTATCAAGTTAAACATCAATTCATTCTATAAACTTAAGCTCGTTGAGTTGTGAGTTAACTTATATATAATCCGATATTCTCCTAATATTTTTATTAATTTTTACCTTCGACATATGAATTTTTTTTTAGGTTAATTGGTTTACTACATAATATATGATATTTCAGAGCATAAAAGATGTGAATGACATCAGCCTGAATTCCAACATCAAAATTAGTTTTTATAGGTTACTTAGCATCAATCCAATAAGAATTTTGTTATCAAGCTAACTGGGTCGATCTCAGTCTTAACTCGTAAGACTCATTTATTCCAACAACGAAAAGGAAAAAAGAATTGTTTAATGGTGATTTGTAAGACTCGTAAAATTTTGATATCATCCGATTCAATTGACCTGAAAATTCAATATCTATATTACAAAATCTATAAAAGAGAACGAACATTCAGCTTTAAACTGACATTAGGTCCCTCGCATAAACATGGTTTAGCATGATAAAGCTACAACGCCCAGTTTTAGTTTCCTTGCAATCAGATATAAGCGGAACATCTAAGACACCCGTAAGGGATGGTTTTGTAGTAAGTATGACAAAGATCCACAGAAACAATGCATAGGAATGAATGGTAAAGTAGTAAGTATCCTGACAAGGTTTTGATGCAAAGGAAACAATTTGATGTACCGTTCGTTGCCTAAGACTTTCTCATCATGCAAGCATATAAAAACAAATGAATTTTCCAAGTACAGGAAAGAAATTTGAAAAATGTAGCATCTTTTGAGAAATGATAATTCCAATAGGTTTGCTTCATTTTATACGCGAACTCACCGATATCCTTGATACAATGCTGTCGTCCAACAGCAGTGCTCATCATGTACAAGGCAGAGCTGCTTGTTTACGACGAGATATAACTTTGTTGCTGTGATTTCCACGCAAAATGAATGCTCTTTTTACCGCACAGTAGGTGAGGAACATTTATTATATGATTTATTATATGAAATGAGAACAGTAGGTGAGGAACATTTATTATATGAGAACAGTAGGTGAGGAACATTTATTACAACATCATGCTATAGTACAATATGATTTATTATATGAAATGATATGTAATATATTTTCAATGCTTTTTACTTCACATATTATATAATAAGCTACAACGTATATGTTACCGTAGAATAATATATTATCATTAGATCATCATATTATATGCTATTTGTGAATGCTATGTACATTTATAACATTAGACTGCAAGCATTATATACTATTACATCTGAAATATGCTCACACGATATATGGACAACGCAATTCCGACTAATAAAAACTTCTAAGTTGCTCTCTATATCTTTGTTTTTAGTTACTTCAGGTATAAATTATTAAAAACAACAAACTTGTTACCGGAAGAATCTTTTTTTTCTTTTTTCAGCTTTTAGCAATAGGAAAACTGGGCTTTGAAAACACAACCATACAAGTATTATTATATTTTTAAAAAAATTCAAGCATTGCATATGCTTAAATAACTGAGAATTAGATATCTGAGAAGTGACCTGTACCTGAAAGGGCACCTCTAGGAATTTAATCAGATTTGCCAACTGAAGAAGAACAGACTGCTCACTACTCTGTGCTTAAAGGATGAAAGCTAAAGAATAACTGGAAGCACATGAGCACTTATGTTTGGCAGCAAAAGGTTGAAGAGGTTTCATGGTATCATAGTATTGGTGAGTTAGTTTAATTAATTATAAATATTTTTTCTAGTCATAGCTGAGCATAATCTTATGCAGGAACAGAATCTAAAGAAAGTTTTAGAAGAGCATTCGTAGCTTTGTCACTGATAGCATCTCAATATAATTGGGTCTTGTTCAACCAAGTAACAACTAATAAAATCTTATGAGATTATAATAAAATTCTTACATAGTCACCTCTATAAAGAGTGATCAGGATTTATTTTGGGGCTTTAGGATTTCTTGGCTGTCACCCTTTTATTGGGCTAGTCGACTAGAGTTTCTAGCAGAGACATGCAGCTTGTGCACCCCCATAGGGTTAGGGTTTTGAGCCCTATATAAGTTTATAGTCTCCACCTCTTTTCTTCAAGCAAGATCATTTTTATTTTAGCCTTGTGGTTGACCCTTAGGAGGGAGAAATCCCTATAGTGTTCCAAAGATTGATCCCTTTAAAGATTAAAATCCTATATAGCTCCTTCTAGAGTTCTATCATCTAGTATTAGAACCGTGTTCCTGCTGCTCCTGCTGCCATCTCTGTCACCTCCACCCATCCAAGCAATTCCTACAATTGCTTTAGATATCGTCTTCACCATCTAGATCAAATCAATATACCGCTGCCTCCATCGTTTGTATTGAAAATCAGGTAAATTCCTATCACCCATACCTTGTTACTACTGGAAATTTTTATCCTTATGTTTCAAAGAGAATTTCCTATCCTTACTTGGCTGCGAATTTTTTCCGTCGCAAACGTGATAATCATTGCGAAGGGGAATTGCTGTAGAAAATTTTCAACCGCATAGAGGCTTGTTGAAACTGAACTTTTGAATACCTTTTTTGGACGAAAGTGTTACACATTCTTATAGATCAACTTGGCTTCCATCTGAGATTGATCTATCATAAAACTCCTCTCTGAAACCAATCTTATATTGCTGCAAATCCTCATCGCAAACTGCTGAAATTTTACGACGAAGATTTTGCCCTCTTTCTTTGCATCGGTTTTCCTACCGTTATGTTGCCAAAATTTCTTTGATCTGAATTGCTATTATTGTCCTAATCTAAATTGAGGTTTTACCATTGAAATTCTACATCATTTTCTCAGATTTCTATTGGGATTTACGTCGAGAATCCGATGTTTCTTCGATGCAAATTATGTTCGACAGAACAACACGTATGCAGCGTTCCTTCATTAAATTCTATCAGATTTCGCTGTTGTCTTTTCCAGGTTTGAAACTCCTACTTCCTCATGTTCATCCCCTATCATCACAGCCCTAAATTTCTTGGTTTTTCATTGGAATTTTTGTTGAGAAATTGTTGTTTCTTCGGTGACAATTTTGCTTCTGCAAAGACTGCATCTACCACAGCAAATCTGCACCAAATTCCCTCTAAACTTGTTGCCATCTACCACAAATCTGAAACCCTCTTCCTAACCTTCATCATCTACTATCACAGCTCCAAAACGCTACAAAATTGCATCTAAAACATCAACCTAATAAGCCTAAAACTGTAGCCTTCTACAACCTGCACTAATTGCCATCTACCATCAACACCAGGTCCAAAATCCTTTTCCTAACCTTTATCCGCTGCTATCATAGCTCTAAAACTCCACTAAACCATAGCCCTAAACTGCACCTAAATCAGCTACAAAACAACCCAAAACCATAGCCTATACATCCACTGATCCACCAACTTTTCAGCCACCAAATCTCTCTTATCCCTTCAACCACAGTACGCATCTCTCACTACACAACACTGCCAACAGCGATCTCTCACTGCCATCTATCTTCATCACGACCAACAGCAACTTGATCACATCTAGCAGCGATCGCTCGTTGCACAAACACTACCGACAGTAATATTTCACTACCAACTGCCTTGATCGCGACCAGCAACGAACTAAACACGACCAATAGTGGTCTCTCACTCCATACCGCTACTGTCCTCATCTACAATAGTCATGCACTCCACTTGCACCTTCTTTCCCTATTACAGTCACACCCTTGCTACAATCATCTCCACCTGCATCCATGAAGTCGCACCGCAGCCGCAACCGACGTCGCTACTGCACGCCTCTTCCTCCACCATCACTGTTGTCTCCCGATTCAGATCCCTTAGTTGCCATCTTTCCATAGATATCAGCCACCTAAAAGTCGCACCACCGTAGCCTCGACGACCTTGCAGAATCGCCATAGAACCACAACCGACGTTGCTGTTGCCATTTCCTTCCTCCATAGTCATTATTGCTTCATGATCTAGATCCCCTTAGCTGCCATCCTCTCTCAACATAGCAGCCACTTGGAGACTTCACCAACGTAGCTCAACAATTTTGCAACATCATCGCAGCCATCATCCTCTTGCTGCCACTACTGTCTTCAACCTGAAGATTACAACCACCCTCTTCAATCGGTTTACTTGACAGGTTGGAGATCCCTACATCATGGTGTTGATAGGTATATTCAAAGCCAAATTAGAGGCTTTTGAGACGCGTATGGATGCTAAACTACGTGCTCTATTCAAGAAATTTAGATGGGGCCAACCACTGAGCCCAATAAGATCACAATGTGGTGCAAATTCAGATTGTAAAAAGAATCCATCAGAGATAAAAAGCAAGGTTAAGACATGTTAGCCCTACACCTCGACGACATCGATCCTCTTCGCACAACTTCAAGAAGGGTACATCAATCAAGATGCTTGGAGTATGAGAGCCATATCCCAACAAACAACATATAAACCTTCAGCACCCACCGATTACAAGAACCTGGACAAAGAACTAGCAAAAATCTATCAAACCTCCACCATCCAAGAGTATCAAACCAGGTTTAAAAGTTTATCTAATAAAACTTATGATTGGTTTGAAAAATAGCTATTGAGGACTTTCATTGAGGGCTTGAAGCCGAAGATTTAGGGAGAAGTTAAAACACGTCAACCGTACACACTTATGACAACCATCTCCTTCGCGCGATATCAAGAGCAGCGATTGAACCATGCAGCTCAAAGGACCAGGGTCGCTCCCCCACCAGAAGGACCAAAGCTTTCAACCCCACCTACTCTTAGCCGAGCCCCTCAGCCGAAGGAACTAACAAGAGAAGAACTTCGTGATGTGATAAATTATGAAGCCTAGAACACCATTGTAAAAAAAAGAGACCTCTGATGATTGAGCCCACTGAAGAACCCAAATTTGAATATACAACTCACAAGTCCAAGGGGAAGGATACACCACAACCGGTCACCCATATGATCCCTACCTTAGCCAACTATATAAACCTGTAGAAAATGAAGATCGAAGGGTTTCTTAAACAACAGCTCGTCATCATCCTCATCAACACCGGAAGCACGATCAACTTCATGAATAGCAAGGTTGCTGCCCGTTTAATGCTCCTAAAAGAAGATTGCAGCGGGTTCGACGTTAAAGTAGCTAACGACTGAATCCTGAAGTACAACTAGAAGTGTCCGTGGTAAAACTGATTCTACAGGATCAAGATTTAGCTGTTGATTTTTTCCTCATCCCTCTCGATGATTTTGAATTAGTGCTCGCAACTAATTGGTTATCTACACTAGGAGATGTTTTCTAGAACTTTTTGAAGCTAACCATAAAATTTTTTTGCAAAGAAAATTATGTGATTCTACGTGGGAAACAAGGGAGCAAAGTGACTACGATCACAACACATCACTTGGGGAAGGTACCTAAAGAATAATCCAGCAGCTTCTCAATTCAAATTCAAGAGTTTTAGGAGATGAAGCCAAAGGAAATTGAAGATAAGAACCCTCTCCCACAGCGTGCTGAAATTCTGGGCACCTCCACCAAATCAAGCCGACTACCCCCTATAAGCTGCCCGACCCTCCTATGCTGAACTGGCTAAAACTTCTACCAGCTGATGCTCGTGCTTCCCACAACCTCAGAAAATTGAAGTTAAGAGGGTTGCCTAGGAGTGACAGAGACAGGGATTGTTTGATCGTATTTTTTTTCCTGCTATGACACATCCTTACATCCTTGTCTCTAGGGATAAGTTTTTTCTGAAGTGTTATATCCAACCGAACCCACCGTAGTTGCTAAAGCGGCACTTTCAGATCTCAAATGACTTCCACGACTTTCCCCAGTATCGGACCATGATGCTCAAAATCTTCCTTGATGATGACCTTCGATCCATGGCCTAAGACCATAAGAAAATTGAGTCCCTCCAGTGGCAAAACCAGAGTAAGAGAAAGATTATTTGTAGAACTCAACAAAACAGCATCCCTCTCACTATAAAGAAAGATGCACCACTTTGATTGAGTGAAACTATAGCCCTCATGACCACGATGTTGTCTACACCAAATCATGGCCAGATGTTCATAATTGGAACAAACACATCAATAGTTGAGATCAGCATCACCCTTATGTAAGATGACAAACTCCTAATCCGTATCGAGGCTTTCCCTACACTATATATGAGGTTTCTAAAGAGGATACTAATTTCTACTAAACTTAAAGTTTGGCTCGATACAGGTCCATGGCACGAAAGAGAAGTAAGCCAGAAAAATTACAATCCTTGCTCATGCTATAATGGGCTCTTATCATCCTGAACTATATATACTAAAGGGCAGTCACCATACCAAAAGAAGGATTTGCTACTATTAAAGACTAACCATATGGCAGCCCATGCAAAGAAGAAATGACATCCCGACAAACTTAAAGATCGAGCTTCCCTACACTTTCAACCGTACAGTAGGAAATTCAACCCTTAATGAAGTGGTTCTCCTGTTACTTTAGACATTGCAAAATTGGGGATCGTATTGGGGCCTCAACTTGGAGATCAGATTTGTGCATAAGATAAAAAATATAATTGATCTTCTAGGTATCCTACCTTAAATGGAAGTTTGAAAAAGACGACTCAACCCAAATTCTTTCAACTGACACCTAAGCTGATGAGGAGGCCAAAGTTTAGCTGATGATCGCATGGGATCACAGGATCATGACACATCAAAGTCCCGCTACTACTACTAATGCTGGATCGCAGGAGCTGAGAACCCAGTTCCCTAAGTTCATGGAACCTCAGCCTTGAGGACAAGGCTAATTTGATAGGACTCCAACAGGGTTAGGTCCTTCTCAACCAAGTAGCAATCAATAAAATCTTGTGCGATTGTAATAAAACCCTCACCTAGTCACATCCATCCTATAAAGAAGAGTGACTAGGGTTTATTTTGGGGCCTTAGGGCTTCCTGGTTGTCACCCTCTTTACTAGGTTGGTTGGTTAGGGTTTCTAGCAGAGACATACAGCTTGTGCAATCACTTAGATTACCGCCCTCCCTTGTTTAGGCAGGACGGTTATAAGAGAGATAAAAAAAAGAATTCACTTAGGAAGGATTATGATTTTGAGCCCTAAATAAATTTGTAGCCTTAGTCTCTTTCCATCAAGCAACATAATCTTTATTTTAGTCTTGTGACCTATGAGGGATAAATATCTATAATATTTTGAGGATTAATTCATAAAATATTAAAATCCTATAAAACATATTGATCGTATCAGTCACTTATTCTGTTAGGCATCACCGGATTTTTTGAGAGATTGATGGATGCCAAAAATACTTGTGATAAATTATTATGTGGCATAGACGCATCTGAATCAGCTGTGTTTCCAGCACTTGCTGTCACGTGTGCTGAAATTTCGCATGACTGCCGATATTTAATTGCTTCGTATTTTGCTTTCTCTCTCTTCAATTTTGCAATTCTACAGCGGGAGTAAATAATGGGTTTTTCACATCCATCAGATAAGTCACCATCAGAATTCTCACTAAAATCGAAGTTCTCAGTTGTCATTCTCACGTGTTTTCGGCAGGCGACGAGAACCGGACTCATATTCAGTCAAAGTTGGACTCTGTCAGAGGTGAACCGAACCGGTTGGACCGGCGTGAGAAAACCCCACGACGCCGCTGCCTTCCTCACCGAGGGGCCTCGTTCACACAGCGCACCGTCGGCCCTCGCGCGTGGCGCGCTCCTCATCGCCGCAGCGGCACACAAGCCGCCCGCCGCCCACGATGCTCGCCGCTACGGTCTTCATCGCCGCAATCTCTCGCTGCAGCCGTAGTTACCGCGTGCTGCTCGCCGCAATCACCGCAGCCGCAGCCGCCCCCGTGCTTCTTGTCGCAATCGCCATCGTGCTGCTCGCCCTCCACCTTCCCTCGCTCCTATATATGGAGCTCTGGGGAACCGTAGAGAGTGGAGGCAGAATGGAAGAAGATGCGATAGATCCCCCACTCCAGCCCAAATCCGACAAAGACAAAGAAGCTTCATCTCCGGTGAGTCCTCCCCCGGCGTGCCACTGTGCTCGTGGCAGCAACCGCAGAGAGGATGAAGATATTGACCGTTGACTATGGTCAACATTAATCACATCTTAGTCAACAGTAGTATTTCTGTTACTTTCTGTTTGTATTGTATTTAGATAAGTTTATTCCATATTTTCTCGAAGGGCGATCATCATCGTACTGTACTGGGACTCTTTTACTATTGTACAGTTTCAATTTTTTATTGATACATTTTTTTTCATAAACATGAGAATAATATTTTTTGTCATAATTCGCTTGTATTTATTTGATATTTTATTGCCTCATGACTATATAACCTACTAATTCTTCTCAACAAATAGTATCAGATTATCGAGCTTCAAAGATGGGCACAAGATACCAGATTGAAAAATTGGAACTAAACGTTAACTATTCTTTGTGGCTGATAAAGATGAAGACTATCTTAATAAGGGATAAACCTTAAAATGTCATCCTCAAGAAAGAGAAAATAACATGCACTAACGGAAACAAGTAGAAGCGGATCATAGTGCATGCATATGCAATGAAGCACTCTGGGAGGTTGTTGTAGAATGAATAGCAACAAAAAAAAAAAAAAAAATTGGTCCAAATTAATAGTCTTCTATTGGGATAAAACCATGGAAAGATGACCATCAAGTGGATATTGTACCTACTTCTAATTATTGAAGGAACCTTTGTTTCCTACAACTCCAACTGATTAATCGAGCAATTATCTTTTGTTTCCTAGAACTCCAACTGATTGGATTAGCTCCTAGGAAAATAATATACCCAGATGTCGATGTTCTATCATCAAAGTTCTCAGCCCAATCATCATCAACATAAGCAAGAAGTTGAAGTGGAGAGTTTTTGTAGTGAAATATGTCATATCAAGAGTAGCTTTAAGATATCGTAATACTCATTTAACTGTTGACCAATGTGTGGTAAACGGTCTATGCATGAATTATGACAGCTTGTTAACTGCAAATGAGATATCTGGGCGGGTGAGAGCTAAATTTTGTAAGGAACCAATTACTTGCCAATATTGTGTAGGATCTGTAGCAGGACTGTCATCATTTAACCAAAGCGATTCACTAGTGGAGAGACGAGTTGAAACAATATTTGCATCATTCATGTTTGTCTTCACTAATAAGTCCTAAGTATACTTCGATTGAGAGAGGAAGAGTCCCGAAGATGTAGACATTGCTTCCACACACAGAAAATAATTCAAGGGACCGAGATCTTTGAGGGAAAAATCTGACAGCCAACTTCTTAATGAAAATTGTAACATCTATAGAATTATTACCTGTCACAATGATATCATCCACATATACTAGAAGATATATTGTACTGCCAGATTGTTGACGGAGAAATAAGGAGGTATCAGACTTAAAGTTAGAGAAGCTGACTGACATAAAAAATGAGCCGAGTTCTTTGTACCAGGCTCTTGGAGCTTGTCGAAGTCCATAAATAGCCTTGTGGAGTTTACAGACATGTTTCATATACTGAGGATGAAGAAAACTAGGAGGTTGCTCCATAAAGACATCGTCAGTTAATGTTCCTTGTAAGAAGGCATTGTTCACATCAAGTTGTCGCAGGTGCCAACCTTTTGAAATGGCTAAACTAATAAACAGTCTGATTATTATGAATTTAACAACATGATTGAATGTCTCTATAAAGTCAACATCAGGACATTGATGAAAGCCTTTGGCTACTAAACGGGCCTTATACATGGCAATGGACCCATCAGGGTTACGCTTAACTTGAAAAACTCACTTACACCCGATAACATTTTGTGTGGGATGAAACGGAACAAGTGCCCAGATAGAGTTATGAAGGAGGGCATCATATTTATCAGACATAGCTTGACACCAATGAGGAGACTTTTGGGCTTGAATGACTGTGTTAGGTTCATAGGTCTCAACAGAAGGAGTCACAATTGTATTGAGGTCGAGAATTTGACGTGGTTTGAAAATATCACTTTTAGATCGTGTTATCATGGAATGTCCAAGTGATTTAGGAGATGATGGTGGAATGAGTGCTAGGGAAGTAGTAGAACGGGGTGAATTGGACTAAAGAACATTAGCGCTAGTAGGTGGAGGTGAGGGAAAAGCTAGTGATTGAGTGTCCGAATATTAGATGTCTGTGTTAGGAGGTATGTATGCAGAAGAAGGGGAAGAAAAAGAGGGAGCTAGATGTTGTATCGGAGGAGTGTTCCACTAATGTATGTGTACTGGAGTGGGTGATTCTTGTGAAGAGTCATTGGATAATGGCATGTGCCACTGATGTATATGCACCAGAGTAGTTGGTACAGTAAAAAGATTTGGACTAGTGAAATGGAAAGGATGACTCCACAAAGACCTTGTAAGTCAAAGGATCATAGACTATGTTCTTTCACAAACGCTAGCTAGCATGAGACGAGGGAATATGCTTACACCTTTGATTTTTATTTTCCAACTTTTTACTTTATTTTATAATATTATTTTAATAGAAAATATTTTTATTTCTTGTTCTAAGCTAAGTTTCAATAAAAGATTCCTTGGAAGGACTGATTTTGCTAAACCTTTCCATATGAAGGTTCAGTTGATGTTAGTATTTTTCAGACCCCATCGTAACTCAGTCACGAGGAGGAATAGCAAAGAAATATCATACTCTCCACTTCCAAGGAATTAGGGTTAGATTTATGTACGTCCAACAAAAATCTTAATTTGGGGCTTTCGTTATAACCTCAAAATCTATCTGACTGAGTTCAAACTGCTCAGTGTGGTATGTCAAGTGTAGCAATCAATGCTGATAAATCTGGGCGCAACATTTGTATCAGATTTGATAGATTTACATTTATTTCTTCGGGTGGTCGTGTTTGTTAAACTTGCCCAAATGTGCTCAAGAATCTACTTTCTTTGGTGATGAGGCATTCCGATCGCAGAAATCAACTCAGTTAAAGAAACTAACTATATTACCTTTGATCCTTTAAGCACTTGTAGCACAAGTATGATTCTGGGCTAAACAAACAAAGGTGGCCTAAATCCATTAAGGCAAATGCTCCTGTGCCAAATAAAGAAAGAAAAGCAAAAGAAAGGGTCATATATGCAAGCATAGATATCACATATATGACCTTCTTCATGATCGACAGCCTCTCTTTGCTTATTAGATGTATACATAGGCTTATCCAAAACCGGATGATGCCTTATCTGCAAACAACACACATGTTCCACCTTATTATATAAAAACAACTCTTCCAAGTGATGTTTTGTTGGCAAAAAAATGTAAACATTTGGAGGTAGATAGAACATAACACTAATACTTCAAAATATCAATTCTAACCACATCAGCCTCTGACCACATCCTCCACAATAGCAGCTCACCATTTGCCTCTAGGAACTGTCCATATGCTGAACAGAAATAAATTTAAAAAGAAAGGACAATGTCAATTCTATTTCCTCTCTCTCTCTCTCTCTCTCTCTCTCTCTCTCTTTCTCTCTGTTTTATTGCGCTGCCACCGTTTTTTTTTTTATATATAACTAATCAGATTTGGGCTCAATGTTCGAAAATTATCCACTCTAAGCTCACCCAATAATTTTTCTCCTCTAACTCGCCGGTACAACAGTCCCTCTTTACCTATATACTTTATGCTTTTCCTTAGGCAAATATTTTATCAACATGTCTAATCATATACACCTTTTCTAAATATAATTCTTGATAAATATATAATGATTAGATACAATTTTATTGTACCCTTAGCGGAATCCAACTTCTTATATCAATGTTTAGGTGCTTGTTTGAATCCGTATAAAACTTTTCTTAAGCTTGTACATTAGATTTTCTTTTTTCTTGACTTTAAAACTTTTTGGTTTCATATAAATATGATTTTTCACATCGAGTTGCTCAACTTCTAAATTCAAGCGAGTAGCTAAACTAAGAATAACTCGTATAGAAGACATTTTCACCATAGGAGAAAATATTTCTTCAAAGTCAATATTTTTCTTCTGACTGAATCCTTTCACTTGTGCCTTACATCTTTATTATAAGCTATTATTTTTAGTCTTCAATTTATAAATCTATTTATTCTTGAGAGTTTTTCTTTTCTTTAGGCAACTTTACCATGTCATAGGGATGGTTCTCAAGCAAGGATCTTATCTCTTCTTGTATGGCTTTAACCCAGTCATTCTTGTTCTTATGTAGAATAACTTCTTGGTAAGTTTATGGGGCTCTCCCATCATTAAGCATAATATACTTATATGAATGATATCTTGTAGATGGTCGTCGCTCTCTTATAGATCTTCTCAATGAAAACTCAACTGGTGATGGCGCTTGCTTAAATTGTTCAGTGGTTCAACATCATCAACTGTAAAAGCATCATCACTAACATTCTCACCATAATCTTTTTGTTCATATCCCCCATGATCATTATGAACTACAGGTGGAGGAACTAGACCCAAACTCCAAGATATATAAATATATATTTTTGACTTCTCAACATTATCATCATCATCAAATAATTGGTTTTCAAGAAACACATCTTTGCTCCTAATAATTTTCTTGTTCACTGTATCCCATAGTCTGTACCCAAACTTTTTATAATCATACCCGAGATACTTTTGCCTTATTATCAAGCTTGGATCACTCATATTTAGGAATATAAACAAATGATTTACACCTAAAGACTCTCAAGTGATCATAAGATACATCTTTCTCTTTCTATATTCTCTTTTAAACATCACATTTCAGACGAATTGATAGAGAAAGGTTTATTAGGTCAACTGTAGTTCTCATAGCCTTCCCCCAAAATGACTTAGGAAGCTTAGAATGGGAAATTATATACCTAATTCTTTCTTCAATGGTTCTATTCATCCTTTCTACCACACCATTTTGTTGGAGAGTTTTAGGAACTATTTTCTCAAGCCTGATATCATGTAACCTATAATAATTCTCAAAATGACCCCTATACTCGGCACCATTATCTGCTCGAACACACTATTGCTTTCTTCTAATTTCTCTTTCAACACTAGCATGAAACTCTTTGAAAATATCGAGTACCTGGTATTCAGATTTCAAAACAAAAGCTCAAACGCTTATGAAATGATCATTAATAAAAGTAACAAAATAAAGAGCACCTCTAAGAGTTCATAATACAAATATCAATCTGAACTAAATCAATAACATTTGATCAACTAGATGGCAGTTAAGTATTAAAGGTAACTCTATATGTTTTTCCAGCTAAGCAATGACCACACGATTAAATAGATATACCTTATAACTTTGGGAAGAACTAGTTTCTAGCAAGAGTATAAAGTCTATTATATTATGATCAAGTTGGCACTAAAAGGGGGGTGGGTGAATTAGTGCAAGTGTAAAATAAACTCAATTTAAAAAGCTATTGCTCGAAGTAAAAATTAAAATCGAAAGTGTTTCTTTTGGAATTCATTGAAATCAAATATGTGAGTGATTTAAACTTAAGACTAAAAAAATTTTGATCTAGCTGAGGAATGCTAAAATAAAAGACAAGGAAAGAAGGCTCACAATTTATAGTAGTTTGGCTAAAAGCTTGAGCTACATTCACTTTTGAAGTCCTCATTCGTCAAGGCTCATCGGTGTCTAGTAATGATCTTCTTCCATGGGTAAAGATCAAACACCTGACACTTCTCTTCTTTTCACAAGTTCAGGAGATGAACCTTTACAAAATTTTCTCTCTTCCCTAAGACTCACTTTATACTTAAAGCACTCAAGGGAAGCTCTCAAATTTTTTTCTCTTTTCTTGCAACTTTTACTCATTTTACCTTTATAAATTTTTCTCTATTCCCTCAAACTCACTTTCTTACACTTACTGGTCACTTTCTTGCACTTACTGATCACTTTCTTGCTCTCCAATGCAAGAATACTTGTAATATTTATATATCCCAATTGGCTTCAAAAAATAGATCAAAAATCCAACAAATCTCGTAAATCTCAAGTATGAGGCCGCCGGTACTACAGCTAAAAGTGTCCGAAAATAGGGGCGATAGTGGTACTACTATTGCTTGGGCGGTACCACCATCGTCCATCGACAGTACTACTACTGAAAATCTTGAAAACTATATTTTTGTATAGTTTTCATACCTGACTTATACCTCATATTGATCTCTTTTCAGGTTAATGAAACGAGCTCTACTTGAGCTCAAATCTAACCCGAAGTGGACCTGGTTGCCTCAAATTGAGTTAATTTAGATTTCTCTAAATATAACTCAATTATGACTCACTTACGATGCTAACTACGACACACTACATAATTACAATTATTTGTGACCGACATATCAATTGATCTTCCTAACTCCCGACAAACTTCTCAGTATCCTCCGGCGAACTTCTAACGAGTCTATCGATCATCTTCCCTAAATCCCGACGTGCTCCCAACAAGCTTCCCAATCACCTTCGATGAACTCCTGGTGAGCTCTCGACGAGCTCCGATTACATCGTCAGAACCTCGGTCCGATGCCCAAACTGAACTCCAGCCCAATATCTGATTGTAATATCTTTTCACTGTCATAATTAATCCATGATCACTTTCTTTAACACACAAGTTATATCATAAAACCCATCAATTATTTTCATCATCAAAATCTGAGATTCAATAATCTCCTCCTTTTTTATGATAACAACCAATTAATACCAAGAGTTAACCTTAACTCCCCCTATGTATATGATATAGGATAAATAAAACAAACTTAAATTCAAAAGAACTCATCAAATTTGAATTTAAGCATTTTGATAATTTAACCATACATGATACCAACAAAATTTTCAACAATTCATCTTCTTGGTATCACATAAAGATTTTAATCATTATGTTTCACAAGATAACCATGTCATCAATCATGATACAACATCCATTTCAAATATTTCAAAGATCTCAAAACATTTCTTCATCAATTATGTCATTTCTCCCCCTTTGTCATCAATAAAAAGAAGAATTGCCTTATATTTGAACATTCTTAAACATTTATCACATAAGGAAATTAATTTATCCCCCTTTTGTAAATAAAATAAAAGAAGAAGAGAGGGGGTGTCAAAGATCTAAAAATTTAGTATAAAAAAATCAAATATTAAGTAGGGGAAAAACATCCAAAAATATTCATCAAGGATATAAAAAAATTTCATGAATCGAAATAATTTTTTAGAGATGATAAAAGTGAATCTTATCCCAAAAAGAGCTTCAAATCCCATTTTCCCTCTTGTAAATGTCAATTTTAAGGAGAATCATTTCAAAAGAGAGCTCAAAAAGTTGAGAAATATGAGAAGACTATAAGAGCTACTCATGCATTCAAATTTATCTCATATAAATTTCAAGCACAGGCTTAAGAAATCTAAAAAATAACAAATCATACATTTGGATGGTTTAACATTCCTAACTCTCTTCTAATAAAGCTAAATTGTTCTTTATTTAATAGCTTGGTGAAGATATCAGCTAATGGATCCTTAGTATCAATAAATTTCAACGATATATTATAATTATTTATATGATCTCTAATAAAGTGATGCATAATGTCAATATGTTTAGTTCTTGAGTATTCAATAAGATTTTTAGTTAAACATATTATATTAGTGTTATCACATTTGATATGAGTATTTTTCAAGTAAATTACATACTAAGGTATTTTTCATCCAAATGACTTGTGCACAACTTGCACCATCTGTTATAGACTCAGCTTTGGTTGTAGATAATGCAACCGAATTTTATTCCTTGAAAGACAATGAAACAAGTACATGTCCTAAGAATTGGCATGTTTCAGTTGTACTCTTTCTATCTATTCTACAATCTCCAAAATTGACATCCGCATAGGTAAGTAAATCAAATTTTAGACTTAGGATGTCATAATCCTCAATTAGAAAAAAATTTAAATATCTAAATATTCATTTAACTGTCTTAAAATGAGAATATTTAGGATTTGATTTATACCTTGCACACAATCCAACACTAAACATTATGTCTAGTCTAGTAGTAGTTAAATATAGTAAACTACATATCATTCCTTTATATATTTTTTGATCAAAATTTTCACCTTCATTATCTAAGTCTAATTTTGTAGAAGTGTTCATGGGTGTGTTTATAGCCTTAGCATTATCCATACCAAAATATTTTAATAAATCTAAGGTATACTTGGTTTGATTAATAAAGATACAATCATTTAATTATTTTATTTATAATCATAAGAAAAAAGTTAATTCACTCATTATGCTAATTTCAAATCCTTAGCTCATACTCTTGGCAAAAGATTCATATAAGAATTGATTTGTAGAACTAAAAATAATATCATCCATATATATTTGAATAACAAGAAATTTTTTATATTTAAAAAATAATATGGTATCAACTTTGCCTTTCAAAAAATTGTTTGAAATAAGGAAAGAGCTAAATCTTTCATACCAAGCTCTAGGGGCTTGTTTCAACCCATAAAGAGCCTTAGATAATTTGAAAACATAATACGAAAAAAGATCATTTTCAAAACCGAGAGGTCGTTCAATATAAACTTCTTCGAAAATGAAACCATTAAGAAAATCACATTTGATATTTATTTGAAATAACTTAAAATTCTTGAAGATGCAAAGGCAATGAGCATCCTTATGGCATCAAGTCTTGTCACATGAGTGAATATTTCTTCATAATCGATTCCTTCTTTTTGGTTGAAATATTTGGCCACTAATCTAGCATTGTTTCTAACTACGATATTATTTTCATCTTGTCTGTTTCTAAAGACCCATTTAGTACCAACCACTAAATGATCACTAGGTCTAAGAGCAAGCTCTCATACCTCATTTCTCTTAAATTAGTTCAACTCTTCATACATTGCTATAACCCAAGAGTAATCTCTTATGGCTTCATCAATGTATTTCGGTTCAATTTGAGATATAAATACGACATTAGCTCAAAAATTCTTAAAAGAATAACAAGTTTGAACATCTTTTGATGTATCTCCTATTATAAGCTCCTTAAAATGAGTATTTACATACTTACATTCCTTGAGTAAGGATTTAGAAATATATTCATTCAAGTTACTTTTAGTAGGATTCTCATTCAAATCTAAAGTGTCAAAATTAAAAAATCATCATCAAAATCAATTTTCTTAAATTCAAAAATCTTATTAAAAATGACATAAATAGATTCTTCAATGACTAATGTTCTTTTATTAAAAATATGATAAGCTTTTAAAGTACAAGAATAGCCAAGAAAAATAATGCCTTCATCGGATTTTACATCAAATTTTTTTAGGGTATCTTTTTCATTTAAAATGAAGCATTTACATCCAAAAATCTTGAAATATGAAATATTAGGTTTTTTTTACCATTCCATAATTTATAAGAAGTTTTAGAGAGTAATGGTCTTACAAGAACTCTATTCATAACATAACATGTCATGCTAACAAATTCTACCCCAAAATATTTGGGTAGGCTATGTTCGTTTAATATGGTTCTAGTCATTTCTTATAAACTCCTATTTTTTCTTTCTACTACTTTTTTTTGTTGTGGATTTTTATGAGTAGAAAAATTATGATTGTACCCATTTGACTTTCAAAAAGTTTGAAAATCATTATTTTGAAACTTACCACCATGATTACTACGTATTGATGAAATTATAAAATATTTTTTGTTTTGAACAAGTTTGTAAAATTTTGAAAAATATTTAAAGGAATTACTTTTGTGTGCCAAGAAGTAAATACAAGTATATCTACTATATTTATTTCATATTTGGCACATGTATATTTTCGTTGTTCCATATGTGCTTCTGATATATGCCAATTTTGTTACTCATATCCTTTTGTACTCTGGTGTTTGTTTGATATATTATGGACCTTTGCTAGAAATGATAAAGGTTATTATGTTCAGAGCTAGCTATGCTCTTGCCAGCCCCACTAAACTTCACCCAGACATGGGTGGATAGAGCTCCCAGACGTAGGAGACTTTTGTCTGTCGGTCATCCAAAAATGGATGTACCATATTCTGTCTGATCCCACTTCACCCTCTATGTCTTTGATATAATATCCAAAGCATTACTTATGAGTTTGTTTCTACGCTTTGGATAAGAAAGAAATGAATGTTATGTCTGATATGATATTTGAGCTTTCGTTCTTTAATTGTTCATTTGATAAGCTTTGAGATTATTCATACACCATAGATATGCTTCGAAATATGACCTATATATCTTGATAAGCTCTGAAATATTTCTTATGCCTTTAATATGTTTCTGAAACACTTTATACATCTTCAATATGCTCTGAAATATCTCGTGTTCGCATTGATAAGCTCCAACTACTCTTCTACTATTATGATCAAAGTATGTTTCGAATGAAATGATTTACGATTATGTATCTAATGAGACGCTCTCTATGGATTCTTACACCCTTGCTTTGCTATCTGATTTCAAGTTTGTTTTGAAAACTTTTTTTTTTTTTCTTTGATATGTTAGTCACTTGTTGAGCTCTATATGCTCACCCTATTGCTATATAAATTTTACAGGTTAGCATGTCACTTACAGTAAAAGTTAGAACTGGGCTGAAATAGTGGAAAGCTATGTAGATGTTAGGCAAGTCTTATTGGGAGATGTTGTATAAGAATATTTTGTATATAATGAAATATTATAGATAAATATGAACTGATGTATCTTGCAAAAAGGTTAGAATATCTCTCAGTGTAGAATCTTTGAATGTTAAGTTTTACAATCATATGAAGTGGTGGAAAATAGTTGGTTTTACATTGATTTTATAAGTGTGGTTAATATTTTTGGTTAACTTTGGGTTTTGTGGATTATCGAGTGATGTGTAAGAATTATAAATTACACAGGTTTTATGAATGGATGTGGATGATCTTTGAAAATATTTAAATTAGTATCCTCAATGTTAGTTTGGATCCTGGGTTCAGATTGTTGATGATTAACAATGTATTTCTAACTTACAATGGGTTCACGTCTTTCGAATGCGATAATATTCAGGGGCGTGACACCTTTCCCAATAATTGTTTCCTTGTTGTTGTCTCTGAAGTGATAACTCATTTATTTAGGCTAGTGAGCTTGGAAAAATAAGTTGGATCTCCGGTCATGTGCCTTGAGCATTCAATGTTGATGTATCATTTTGTGCTCCTAGCCTTTATTTAGAGATAAACTTACAAAAGATGTGGTTTTGATTTAGGTACTCATTTGACTTTAAGTCCCTTATGAAAAACTCTACCTAATTTAACTAAAGGGCATTGTGTTATTTTTTGTTCCTTTAGAAACCCAAATCAGTTTATGTAAACTATACTTTGTAAATGAATAATTATCGACAAAATATCATAGTCTACCATAAAAATTATATTTAAGTTTAAGTGAAGAGTTTAATATAGGTCCTCTAATAAAGATAGTCAGCTTTTGTTGAGTGTTGCCCACAAAGTCAATACTTTCTTTCCTATGAACATGACCCTTATTTCAAAGGATCATGTTTAGATATTTATTTACTATTTTAAATTTTTCTAAAGTTTGTTGCAGACATTTTCCTTTCTAAGTTTCTCTAGTGTTTCATATTTAGTGCAAGAATTATGTAAAGTTGATGCTTCATGCATTTATTCAAGTTTACTAGCTAGTGATGTATATTCCTTCTTAAGTAATTTATAGGTTTTGTAATCTTTTTAAATTCATTAAAAATTTCATGAAATGTATTTAACAATTCATCAAACATAAACGAAACATTAAAAGATTTACTTACCTCATCATGAATGACCATGAGCGCATAATTGGCAACTTCTTCTTTGGTGTTGTCTTCTTCATCTAACGAGCTTAAATAATCTCATGTTGCAAAGAATATCTTCTTATTTGCCACCTTTTTCTTCAACTATGGGCATTCACTTTTGAAATTTCCTGACTTCTTACATTCAAAATATATTATATTACTCTTTTTGGGTTTATTTTTATTTTTATTTTTATTCTTTTTCATGAATTTTTTAAGTTTTCTTATTAGTAGTGAATATCATTATCCTCATCACTCGAGGTATCACTCGAGAAGTCATCTGTTGTTCTCAGTGCTAAGTCTTTCTTACTTTTTAGAAGTTGTTCTTTAGTTCTTAAGGCAATAAAATCCTTACTGTTCTTTGGAAGGTATTCTTCAAGTTCATCATGAGCTTTGTAGCTTATTTTATAAGTCGTCAGAGACCCAATTAGTTCTTTAAGAGTCAAGTCATTCAAATATTTGGCCTCTTGTATAGCAGTTACTTTCATGTCTTAACTTTTAGATAAAGATCACAAGATTTTATTAGTAAGTTCAAGATTAGAATAAACTTTATCAAGAGATTTTAAACTATTGATGACATTCATGAAGTGGGTATATATATCACCAATAGTCTCACTTTATCTCATTTTAAACAATTCATAGTTATGCACAAGAAGATTTATTTTTGATTCATTTACCTTGTGCCTTCGTGTGTGACTTATAAAGTGTGTCAAATATCAGAAGTCGAATCACAAATAGAAACTCGATTAAACTTATTTTTATCTAAAGCGTAAAATAAAACATTTATAGCTTTGGCATTTAATGAAAACATCTTTCTTTTCATGATCATTTCAATCATTTATCATATTGGATGACTTCTGAAAATCATTTTCGATAATATTTTCATAATTCAAAATCCATCGAAATAAAAAAGATATGCATTCTAGTTTTACAATATGTGTAATCCGTCCTATTGAACATGGGAGAACATATGACAGAGTGTCCCTCATTTATGCAAAAAGAATACACTAACTTACTTGTGTATTAATACAATTGAGTGTAACCGGCTCTGATACCAATTGTTAGGATTAAGTTGGCACTAAGAGATGGGGGAGGGGGTGGGAGGGGGGATGAATTAGTGCAAGTGTTAAATAAACTCGATTTGAAAAACTATTGCCTGAACTAAAAATCAAAATTGGAAGCATGTCTTTAGAATTCGTTGAAATCAAACATGTGAACGATTCAAACTTAAGACAAAAAAAATCTCGATCTAGCTGAGGAATGCTAAAGTAAAAGACAAGGAAATAAGACTTACAATTTATAATGGTTCGATCAAAAGCTTGACCTACGTCCACTTGCGGAGTCCTCCTTCGTCGAGGCCCATGAGTGTCTAGTAATGATCTTCTTCCATATGTGAAGATCAAACCTCTTACACTTCTCTCCTTATCACAAGTTCAGGAGAGGAACCTTTATAATTTTTCTCTCTTCCCTTAGACTCACTTTATACTTTTAAACACTCAAGGGAAACTCTCAAATTTTATATAAATTTTAACCCTTAGACTCACCGTTTTTCTTGCACTTATTTATCACTTTCTTGCTCTCCAATGCAAGAATACTTATGGTATTTATAGACCTAAATTGGTTTCAAAAAATCGAGCCAAAATACAACCAATCCCTAAATCTCGGGTACGAGCGGTACTACCACCGAAAGTGCATCGAAAATAGGGGCAACGATGGTACTACCATCACTTCGACAACACTACCACCATCACCCACCGATAGTACTATCGTCGAAAATCCCGAAAACTATAATTTTTGTATAGTTTTCATACTTGACTTGTACCTCATGTTGACCCCTTTTCAGGTCAACGAAATGCGTTCAACTTGAGCTTAAATCTAACCCAAAGTGGACCCGGTTGTCTCAAATTGAGTTAATTTGGATTTCTCCAATTCTAACTCAAGTAGAACTGACTTACAATATTAACTACGATAAACTACACAATTACGATCATTTGTGATCAACATGTCAATTGATCTTCCTAACTCCCGGTGAACTTCCTGGCATCCTCTAACGAACTTCTGGCGATTCTCTCAATCATATTCCGGCGAACTCCCGGCGTGCTACCAGCGAGCTTCCTGATCACCTTCGGTGAACTCCCGGTGAGATTCCACTACATCGTCTGAACCTCGGCTCGATGTCCAAACTTGACTTCAGCCCAACATCTGATTGTAATGTCTTTTCACCGTCGTAGTTAATCTTGTATCACTTTCTCTAACACATAAATTAAATCATAAAACCTATTAATTAATTTATCATCAAAATTTGATTTTTAATACCTTCTCATTGATATGACTAAGTCTCTTAAAGATCTATGCTTTCATATTTTTGAATTACATTAATCTCTCTTTTTATTGCTTAGCTTCCATGACATATAAAAAGTTTAGCTTCTTTCCTCTTGTCACAACTAAAGAACCTTTGATGAGCTTCCATTTACTTTCATCAAGTTAAGACGAATGTCTGAAACTTGTCCAACATCTTTGAGTATCAATTTGCTCTCGGTACTGATCTCTAAGCATAAATCTTCAATACCCACAATCTTAGATATACCACTATTTTCCAATTTGACATTGTCAAAATTATCAATAGTATAAGATCTGAAGAAATCACCATGAGAAATAATATGGAATGAAACACTAGAGTCAATTACCGAGTTACTATCATAAGTTACAAAGCTAAAACATTTATCTTCACCTTCAGCAGTAAATGTATTAGTCTCTTTCTCATATTTCTTTCATTCATTCTGTTCTTGCTTCCAAAACCTGTGCTCTTTCTTTATGGAATCTAGTCTGTTATAGTGGAAACACTTAATATCTCTTCTAGACTAAATCTTCCTCTATAACCATGTGGATTTCTACTATGACTTCTTCCACGTCTTTCTTATTTTTCAACAGCAAATAGATTAGAATATGACTGTTCTTTCCTTCTGGTAACTTCATTAGCAAAGTGTCTTTAACCATGTCTATGGTTAAAGTCCCCTCTGGCGTGAAGTTAGAAATTGTCACCACATATGTTTCCTAACTTTCCGGTAAAGAGCTGAGAAGCAACAATCCATGCATCTCATCATCTACATTCATTTTCATAGCAACTAGCTTATTTGCAAGACTCTGAAATAGGCTTATATGTTTAACAATGTTATCACCATCTTTATACTTTAAATTGACAAGTTTTCTAAGTAAAGAAATTTTATTTCCCACTATTTTTTTGTGAAGAGATTTTCTAACCTTTATCAAACAACATCAACTCTAGATTCATCAAAATATGCTCATGCAAATTTACATCCATCTCCAAATATAAGGAATAGCTTTTCTATATTGAACCTCTCATTCCTCATCTTCCATAGTAGAATATCTTTCTTTAACTTCAATGGGCTTATATAAATCTTTGCAATAGAGCGAATCTTTCCTCGTACGCTTTCAAATGGAATAATTTAATAAATTTAATTTAATCATACTATCTAACTCTTCCATTTCAATCACATAAGAAAAACTTGCACTAAACAATTTGATGCTCTTATACCATTTTGTCGGGAAAAACTATTCTAGCAAAATAATTATTTTTCCTTTTTGTGTATCAAAATAGGTTCCTCACCAAGATACCAACTTGTTACTAAAAATTAAATATTAACCAAAGTAGTATAAATAATAGAATAATGAATCAATCATAAAGTGAGATACCAAATTTTTATATGAAAAACCTAATGTGAGAAAAACAATGGGAGCATAATCTACTTCAAAACTCCACTATCACCAATAATGATAATAAGTTTACAATTAATCTACTTCAGGATAATTAAAGGATCACAATAACATCAAGAACATAGATCTTAGCTTAACAATAGCATATCATCATCACCATAGATGGATTTCATAGAAGAAAAAATTTAAGTCTCACCAAGTGATTATTTGGTGAAATAATCGACTCTGACTATTAAGAACTTTCGTTGTCCCGAGGCTGGGGGAAAGGGCTGAGGAGGTCCATTCCCCACTGGGCGAAGGACCAGGCGTAGTCGGTAGTTGTAAGCGGTACCATCGGTTGATGTTGGAACCGGGCGTGCTTCTGGCATGGCTCGCAGCTTCGGACATAGGTCTCAGCATCCTTACGTAGGGTGGGCCAGTAGTAGCCTTGCCTGAGAACCTTGTGTGCCAAAGTGCGGGCGCCGACATGGTCCCCACATATTCCCTCATGGGTCTCGGCTAAGGTGGTGCGCGCTTCGGTCGGGTGCAAACACCGAAGCATTGGTCGGCTAAAACCTCACTGATAGAGGCAGCCATCAATAACACAATACCACAACTCTATCCTCCTAATTCTTCGGGCAGCCACCTTGTCCTCAGGGAGGGCTCCTGTTTGCTTGAAACGAAGGATTTCGTTGATCCAGCTTCCGTCTTCCTCATCGACGACTAGCAACCCCAAATTGACGGAGGGCCCGGTGGTTTTCATCATTCCTCCTGATGGCGTGTCGGTCGCGCAGGAGGAGGCTAGCCTGGCCAAGGCATCAGCTTGTGAGTTCTCGGCGTGAGGCACTTTGGTGATGGTGCACCTCCGAAACCGACCCATCATTCATCGCGCCTCGACCAAGTACTTGATCATTGCTGCTTCTTGGGTCTCGAACTCCCCATTGACTTGTCTTACAACGAGCTGGGAGTTAGTAAATATTTCAATGTCTTCCGCGCCCAGTTCGACTGTGACTTTTGGACCGAACAGGAGCGCCTCATATTCTGCTTCGTTGTTCATGGCTTTGAACCCTAGCCGGAGCGCATGTTTATAGATGTGGCCAGAGGGGTCTTTGAGCACCAAGCCGATGCCTCCTCTTTCCGAGTTGGCGGAGCCGTCAATGTATAGTGTCCATCCGAGGTCCGGGTTCACCGAGGTCTCCGGGGGGGTGAGTTCTGAGAGGAAGTATGCCATTTCTTGCCTCGTACTCGATGTCAAACTCCCCCAATTCTACCAACCATTTTAAGCATCCGACCTGCAACGTCAAACTTCGAAAGGATCTGGCGCAAGGGTTGGTCGGTTATCACCTTGATAGGGTGTGTTTGGAAGTATGACCTTAGCTTTTTGGACGCCAGTATCAGTGCCAAGGCTAGCCTCTCTATGGGAGGGTAGCGGAGCTCGGGACCCGCCAGGACGTGGCTGGTGTAGTAGATCGACTTTTGCCCACTTTGTCGAGCGTCACCAAGACCGAGTTAACTACCAGGTCGAATGCCGCGAGGTACAAGTCGAGAGGCTCCCCGTCCTTTACCGACGCCAACTGTGGCAGGTGTTCGATGTGGCTCCTTAGCTGACGGAATGCTTCCTCGCATTCGGGGGTCCACCTGAAATCTTTTGCCTGCTTCAGGGCTCGGAAGAAGGTCGAACTCTTGTCCCCGGCTCGGGAGATAAAGCGGCTCAAGGCCGCTAGTCTGCCTGTAAGTCGTTGGACCTCCTTTATCGTTCTGGGGGGTTGCATTTCCTGTATCGCCTTTATCTTGTCGGGATTGGCATCTATCCCTCGCTAATGCACAATGAAGCCGAGGAACTTTCCGGATGTGATGCCGAAGGTATATTTCGCCGGGTTGAGACATATCTTGTATTTTCTAAGCGTGTGGAATGTTTCTGCTAAATCGGAGAGGTCAGTCTCGGTCTTCCCGTGTCAACCATAACTCTCTTGACATAGGCGTTAGCCATGCAGATCGAGATTACTAACGCATCATCATGGCATGGATACTCCTCGCCTCTAACGTCGAGGTCTTCATCATGCAGCGGCCTCTTCCCGACCTCGAATCATGCATAAGCTTTTCGTGCCGAGGAGCTATTACCGCCCGAGGTTGGCCCACCGAAGATGACGTCGATTTGCTTCTCGATCGGGCCTTTGGGTCGGGTGATGAGCCTCGGGGGGGTCGGCCATCGGGGAGGGAGGATTGGTCGCGGACATACCGACGCAGGTGGCCGCGTCAGATGAGGTCTTCAATTTGATATTGCAGGTCGTGACATTCCTCGGTGTCATGTCTGTACTCCCTGTGAAAGCGACAATACCTTCTTTTGTCGCGCCGCTCGGGGTGTGACTTCATTAGGTTCGGGGCCTTCAAGAGACCCCTCTCCCAAATCTGAAAGAAGATCTTTGTTCGGGTTGAGTTGAGGGGAATCGGGGGAGGTCTGGTCAGCAACATGCCCGACCTGTCTTCCCTCCTCTTTGGCGGTGGGGGATGTCCACGGGGTTGCTCCACCCTGGGGCGCTTTGTCTCATCCTGCTTGCTTGCCACCAGTGTCTCGGCAACCATGTATTATGCGCCCGTTGCAGCATCTCGGGCAGGGTCGCAGGCGGTCGCTCGATCAGTGACCAGAAAAACCTCGACGACCTCAGCCCCGTCAAGAACGCTTGGATGGCTAGGGACAGATGGAGGTCTGGAATTCCCTGGAACTGCGATGTGAACCGCCCCACAAACTGGGAGAGGGGCTCATCGCTCCCTTGGGCCATCCCCAGGAGAGAGGCAGTGGTCGGTTTTGGGCGTGCACTCGCCAAAAAATTTAGCTCGATCTCTTTCGCCAATAAATCGAATGAAGATATAGACGCGGGTTTGAGGTGAGAATACCATATTCTGGCTGGTCCTCTAAGGGTGGTCGGGAAAGCCCGACACATCAGCGCGTCCTCTTCAACCTCAGCGTCTGGGTGTCCGACGTGAAAGCGGGCTAACGCCACCCGATATCCATACTCATAAGTCACCCAACCCATCCTCTTCAAGCCTTCTTTGAAGCCGAGCGACTCCTTGTATTGGACAACCGTTTGCTTGGGCAGCTCGGCTCGGGCGCTCTCCAGGGCCTTCACAGCCTGCAGCAGCTCGTCGTCCATCTTCCGAGCCTTGACTCGTGCCTCTTTCAGCAACCGCTGGACCTCGTGCAACTCCTTTTCCGAGGCCTCGCGCCTTAGGAGCACCTCATCTCTCTCCCGCCTGGTCTTCTCGAGCTCCTCTTGCAGCTCGGATGCGCGCTCCTCGGCCTTGGCGACCGCCTCCGGACCTTCGTCGAATTTCATAGCATCAAGTTCTTCTTGCAGTTGCTTGATATGGTAGTCCATGAACGTGATCAGCCGACCCGCGTCATTGACTCGGTCGAAGAGCGCCATCTGGAAGTGTTGGCTCTGCACGGAACAGTAACAGTTAGGAGCTCGGTAAAAGAAAAACCTGCGCTACCAAGGCATAGGTCAGGAGCTTACCAAGACCATCTCCTTGGCGGCTCGGGCGAGCAGGACCTCCAAGGGGAGCGTGTAGAGCTCCCGCGCCAGTTGGGGGTGGAGAAGTAAGGTCCAGTCTGAACCGGGTCGTAGGAGCGACTTTGTGACCGGGTTGGCGTCGGAGTCGGGGAAGCTGTGCGGGCTTCGACGACCTGGCGCTGTGGCGGCTCCACCTTGGGCGGTGTCCCCCGGTTTGGGGTTACTAGTGACTCCGTTTGCGGGAGTGCTGCCGAGGGAGCCGATTGGTGAGCTGTCGAATGCATGAGTTAGGGTAGGTACGGGACTATGGTCTGCACCATACCCGCTAGTGCTTGGACTTGGGTGGTGAGGCCGAGGAAAGCCTCGGCCGTGACCACGAATGGCGCAGGGTTGGATGCGGGTGAAGGAAACCCCGGGTCGACCATCATTCTCCAAAAATGATTTGGAGTCGGCACGGCTGCCGCAGCCCCCTCGGTTGGCTGAGGGTGGTTAGGTTCCGAGTGGTGCTCCGCACCCACGTTCCCAAACGGGCGTTCTTGCAACATGGGTCCTCCCTCTAGCGCCAAAATATTAGTGACAAATTTGGTGCTCGCCCAGTAGATGCAATCTGCCTCCGTGTCTGCCGAGTAAGCACTGCTGGTTCAGGCCCGTGTGCGCTAGCTTGCCCACGGTCGTCTCGGTGCGGAGTTGGAGCTAGATTAGATGGGTGGAAACCCAGGGTCCAACTTTGGTGGTCGGCTATTGGAGTGGTGGAGCTTGAGTCGGGTGGAAGCATCTCGGCTCGGGTCGATCGCTGACTCCTGCAAGAAGGTCGGGTCGGGTAGGTTACCGACGTGACCCCTCCGACGGTCAAGTTAGTTCAGTGGTTGGTTTTGCGATCCCCCTGCTTCGTAGAGGTGTAGGAGCTTTTATAGTGAGTGATGTAGGTCATTTGTATCTGATGTCCTTACTGCCTTTATTGCTTACCATACCATCGTACCTCTCCACCACGCCCGTCATCTTTGCGGTGAGACGTGTGCCTGCAAGTGAGGGGTGTCGACCTTACCTGTGCCAGGTCGGCTGTACGACCACTGACGCTCCCATACCTGCGCTAGATCGACTTCCCGCGTCAGGTCAGCCACATCGACGGGCCAGTTGTCCGAGAGCGCGAGGACGTGACGGTCAGGTCAACATATGTCATATCAAAGGTTGAAAAGTCATTCATCCACTGTTTGATATTTTATTTAGTAACGATTAATGCGAGCTTGCTTATTCACCGAATCTATTAAATTAATTTTTTTAACGTAGATAAATGAATACAACAAAAATCAACTCGAAAGCTAACTCATTATATGCTAATAAATGAGCTTCTTTTACCCATTCCTAAACAATTTTGTTCAAATATTAAAATTTTGTGATTTGAGTTAATAAATAGTTGGGCTAATAAAGAAATATGATTTCTCAAGAAAAAAAAACCCTTGGATTATTTTCTTAATGCATATGGACTATGGAGTGTCGTTATATCTCATGTGAACCAAAATGCCCTCTGACAATTATTAATGTTGAGTTTTTCTTTTGAAATCCAGCTAAGTTGAATCGGTAAATCAAGCAATTGGACAAATATTAATGTTGAATTTTTGTATTGAAATCAAACTAGCTTGAATTGGTAAATCTAGCAATCGGATTTATAATTCAAAATAAAAATTGAGTTATAATATTTCTAAATAAACTTATCCTATTGATCACAATATTGTAATATTATTCAAAAATATTATAACGAAGCTTCAATCAATTTAAATATTCAATGACTTTAACTTTCAGGTTTTAAGGTTTGATAATATTATTTATGCTAGAATTTAAGTGGATTGGGTAGAAACTAATATATTTTATCTCATTAAATACAATGATATATCAGCGTCTTCTCCACTTGATTATCTTGAAAAGATAAATTACAGGAATTATTATATAATAAAATAATCATATTGAAAAGATAAATTATAGAAATTATTATGGACTGTATTAGTAAAGATTGATATTAATAGTTAAATTTAATATTATATTATCATATTTATTAAATTTGTTGATCTAATTTATAAAATTCATTAATAGTTGTAAAATATTATTAAAAATTTATAATATAATTAGATAAATTATTTTTAAAATATTTTTATTTTTAATTATGATTTTTAAACTTTTGTTTTACTTTCCTGATTATTTTTTCTAAAATTTCTGGCCTCACTTATATATAGAAAAGACTTTCTAGTGATTACATATAGAAATATATGATATATTAGAAATCCCTCTTTCCATCTTTCATTAATCCTTATTCCAACATAATTATAGTCCTGTGACAGATACAAGTGAGGAAAATTATAGTTTTCTTCGTATAAATTAGTATTACTGTAGCTTACCTTGGAAAGTGTAGTTTCCTTCTTGTAAAACTAAAAATTTAGATTTATTATCCTTTGTGCTCAATTATTACAGAAGAATGATAACAAATAAATATGAGACAGTAGCTAGTCACAATGTTTTTTAGTACATTCACTGTTTGTGGCTAATGAACTCAGACATTATAACTTGTTGATTGGGATAATATTGAAATTATCTGGTTGATAAACCAGTCCAAACCATTTAGATTTCAATTGGTGGGAGGGAACCCAACAAAGCCGGACGGCATTTTGATGCTCTAAGCATGTAAAGGGCACAATAAAAAAATCTCTGAAAAATAGGGCTCAGAAAAATCCAAAAATCTCTCTCTCTCTCTCTCTCTCTATATATATATATAAATAAAGAGAGAGACGCTGCTAAAATGATCCATCCCCGTGCTTTGTTGGGTTTTACCGACGATGCCCGTACGCAGTCTTTTCATGGTCGCGTTCGACGACAAATTCCTGCGGTCAAGATCAGATCCTACTGATCAAGATATCTGTTCATGGGAGTCGATCACGGCTCCGCCCACCTTTCTCTCCTCTCCCGACCCTTCGCGCTCCGCAGGAGCCAGCGGCCCCCCGAAACCCTGAAAGCAAATCCAATCACTCGACAAGAGACGAAACCAAGGGCGAAAGAACATAAATTAGCACTCTCTCTCTCTCTCTCTCCTTCCTCTCCTATGTCTTCAGGTCTTTCTTCTACATCCTTTGTTTACCATCTGTAATTGCTTCCTACTCCCCCTTATTTTGGTTCTCTTTGGCATAACAAAGAGCAGCTCTCCGACGAATGTCGACTTCTCCCTTCTCCTCCTGTGCCTTCCAGCAGAGGACCTCTTCGTGGTGGCCCTCCCGTCGCCCTCCATCCACTGCTACGTCACGCAGATCGCTCGTCATCGCCGCTGCTGCCTCCAATTTCGCCAATGAGAACCGCGAGTACGCTACTTTTTCCGCTAAATTCCTCTGCCTTCGCATCTTCAGCTAACTTATTCGGTGGCTATGGATTTTTTTTTCTTTTTACCAGATATGTTATAGTTGGTGGGGGCAATGCTGCGGGATATGCCGCTCGCACTTTCGTCGAGCATGGGATGGCAGACGGCCGGCTCTGTATCGTTTCCAAAGAGGTAGCCGATGATCAAGTTGACGTTTTTTAGTTTTTGTGAAGGAATCGAGATTCTTGTAGCGGTCGTTGTTAATTAATCGTGCAAGGACTGCATTCTTGTGATCGCATCTTTTTTAAGCTTGTCTTAGTTTTAACTGCTTTGATTCTGCATTTGAGATGAGGAATATGTAGAATCTTTTTTACTAAGAGATTAGGAAGTACTCTTAATTATGATCTTCAAAATCATTCTTCATACATGATTTTCTTGCATCTCTGATCAGTAAAGTTTGCCTTCTGTATTTCCAGCATTCATGAAATCATTTTTCTCTTCTCATATATTTGTCTGCCATAAATTGCTTGATGATGATGATCATGATGATGTTACTTTAATAATAGCAATAATTTTCTGAAAATAGTAATAATTTTCTGAAACTGAAGTTGCACTGGCTTGGATACTTGGACTGTTATCCGGTGATAATGGTTGGTAACATATACATGAGCACCTGCTAGAAGTGGGACAGCTTGTAGCATGGATTTGGTAAAAAAAGAAGTTTATGGCCACAATTTTATGTCAGAGGATGTAAATCTTTTTCTGATTGCCTCCTCTTTTGTTGAGTCTTCTCTAGTATATTGTGTGCCATGTGTTGCTGAAGCGACAACTGTAAGTTATTTGTATCTGATATAAGGTCATTTGTGCTATTATCTGTGTGTATGAATGGGCCATCAATTTGTATTTTGGTAGTTTTGCTTCCGAGTCATTACTTCCAAGCAAATGGAGGAGGATATATTTGCTTCTTGTAATTTCATTTTTGTTCTTGATGGAAGAATTCTCATCTTGAATATTCAGTTGTAAATTTAATGTGCTGCTGCACTTCTAATGGCAAGCACATGCTACTTACGATTTCCTCTTATTAGGCAACTCATGCATTTTGCTGGTCCAAATTTAGGTATCTCTTTTCATACCTAAGATTGTCATCTTGCATGATAAATTTTCTTAAACGTTCAGGCTGTTGCACCATATGAGCGACCAGCTTTGACTAAAGGTTATTTGTTTCCACTAGATAAGAAGCCGGCACGCCTACCTGTAAGAACTTTCTAACCTTGTCAATATTTTACATTAGTGTCCTTTTTGCTTATGAATATTTCAAAGTTAATGGAGAATGATAAAATGTGATATGGATGGCTTCAGAGTGAAGTTATAATATACTATCTGCCTTGTAGTTGTCATACTAGCCCTTCTAAAGAACTATATAATAGTCAATTCATTATACAAAGTGAATCGAGCTGCTAGTCTGTAATATATGCTTGTGAGTTTTGAAAGGTTAACTTGGAGAAGTAAATATAACATGAAATTTTTGGCTCAAGCATTATTTTGTACAGATACATTGATCTATATTTTACACAAGATTTGAAACATGCAGAGTTTTTGTTGTATTAGGGATTTCATACTTGTGTTGGAGCTGGTGGTGAGAGGCAAACCTCGGAATGGTACAAGGAGCATGGAATTGAGGTATGTGTAAAGTAATTTTTTGCTTTATGGTTGTTCATTTTTATTCAAATTGACTGACAGAAATTGTTTATTGTTGTCATGAATAAAAAGTCTTAACATGAGTATTAAGTGGCTACCATCAATATTTGGTCTGTAGAGAAACACATCCTTCAAGCTAAGTTCTCTTTAATTTGATTTTAATAAACTTGTGCTTTTTTTGTTGTGGGACTTTGGAGCGTATGTCTAATATAGTAAAATGCAACTTCTCCTTTTATTTTTGAATAAACAATCAAAGTTCATGACATCATGTCATCCAACTTAACACAGCTAGCCTTTTAGTTGCACAATACTTGCTTCATATTAGTCAACAATAAGGTGAATTTTTTAAATAAGAGGGGAGGACTAGGGAACAAATTAGGAAAGATGATGAAATGGTGAAGCTTGATATATAAAGTTCACTCTCTTGATGTGGCTTTGTTCTTGTCACTCAAGGAATATGCTATGCTAAGGATGTTTCTGACCAGATAGTGAGATTAATAGTCTATCTAAGTGCTGCCAATTATGGTTTGCATTACCTGTCCATATTGGTGGATCGATCAGCTGTCGGTACGGTATGTACTGACCTGTACTGAGCTATACCGAGCATAATGACACATGGTACACGGGGGTGTACCGATGTACCACCCGTACCAGTCCAATAGAGGACCGGTATGCACCGCCCATAGCGAGCGGTATGCTTCGGTATGTCAAACCTTGCTGCCAACTACCCAAGCATTTAAGCAAATGATAATTGCCAAGTGGATTGTTGTGGTCCTAGGAAAGCTGCAAAAGGCAGGTATAGTGGCTCTCTACTTATCATAATAGCTTGTTATTGAAAAATTACAACAGTGACAATGATTTTTACAACATAGTTTATATCTAAAGCATGTCAAGTAAGCAACAATATGACCTAGATACAATTCCAATACAGTTTAAAATGGAATTCAAATGATACTTGACCTAAACTCATCTAAGGCTGAATGAATCTATTCAATGTCCTATAATCTTCCACTTATTTTGCTTTTGCTATTGTTGAATGAGACTGTTAAGCAGAATTTATAGCAGCTTTCCATAATATGCTGATCACAAGAGTGACTTTCCTCTAGTTATCGCTTCCAATATGAGAAATGCTGTTTTCTCGAAATAATTATCAAACAAATTGGGACTTATCCAAACTTTTGAAACTGATTCAGTTCAATTGCACTATGGAATCTGCTTCTGGTCTGATCTAGGAAAAAGGCAAGATACTAGTTGAGAAAGTAATGAGAAGAGGAAGAGAGGGGTAAAATCATAGTAGGGGAGTGGGAAAGATAATACTGAGTCATAAAATATAATTTTTATATCTCGAAGATCTCTATTTTACAATGCATAAATCCCTAGAATGTGCAAGAAATAAATGATCTTCAAGAATCTAACACATCTGGAGCATATTTGTTTGATTTGCTGGTTGATGTGCTGACTGCTTAACCAAGTTAGGCCTGTATCTGCCATAAAAGTCTTTCTTTTGATTTAAGATGTCATTCATTTCTTATGAGCAAAAAGTAATTTAGGCTTCCCTGGATCACCTAAGGATTATTATAATTAAACACTATATTCTTCCATTGAAAATATTTAAGAACATTAACTTTTTGGATTTGTATTTCTCATTTCCAAGTGGAAAACACATTGCATTTGAGTTAGTTGAATTACAATTATTTCTCATTTCCAAGTGGAAAACACATTGCATTTCTCTTTGGATTATCGACAAGTTATGTTCTTTAATACAATCTTCTGTTGTAAAAGGTCCTATACGAAGATCCAGTGGCTGCCATTGATACCCAGAATCAGATATTAACGACATCATCAGGCAACCTTCTTAAGTATGGCTCTCTTATAATTTCCACTGGTTGCGCAGCTGTAAGGTAATCTATGACTTTAAGTTAGAGAGCCTGAGATATTGGTTGCCACTTATCTTTTCTATTTCATGGTTTTGTTGATATTTTTTGTCAGTCATTGAGCATTGAAATTTTAACTAGTTTCAATTCTCATGTCATCAGTAAGAAGCCTTGTATATGGTTTGATGTGTTTGTAGGACTATTACCTCCAGTTTTTCTTATTCAACAAGATAAAGGCTTCCAAGTTATTAATCTATGATGAGACTGAAATACTATTATTCTATAAACTACTGAAAGAATTATGTAAAGAGCAGTATTTACATGTTTCTAGGGCTTCTAGGCTTTTACTTGACATTAATATAGCCACACTTTATGATATTTGGCTACGACTAAATACCCTTGATAATAAATTGTTGTCCATCTGGCTTAAATTCCCAACTAAATTAACTCATTGCAGGTATTTGCCCTTAACGAGTCTCTAGGGGTTTGTGCGAATACGAATAGGCTCCAAAACCTGTTATTTGATCCCCCGCCCTACTCATGGGAAATGAGATTATCAAATCCTTGGACAAGTCCTTGGCTTAAATTGGAGGCATCCTGGTTAGAAATGCTTGAAAAATGTGGCCGGGGATTTGGCATTGTGGGTATGTGAGGACATGCAAACATGCTCCATAATAACTCCTCGTTGTCATACTTTATTTGCAAGGTTGGTGTAGATAGTGGTATCCAAGTGTAAACAATTTAACGAAGAATTTATAGTCAGTGCAATAATGCGGTGAAAACATGTAGGGGTCAAAGGGTTTTTGGCCTCCCTTGATGAAGTGTGGTGAGAGCAGTCATTAAATCGTTGTAGGTAGCCATATAGTGAAAAATTGCTTTGCTACAAAAAACTAGTTAATGGGATCGCCGTTGCTAAATTTAGGAGAACCTTATTTTTTTAATGCTAAAAATGCTCTATATTTTGTGATGCAAGCTCTGTGAGAGGAAAAATTTGTAGATTTTGGTGTAGATCAGCGTAGAAAGTGGTGCAGCACTTCTATTATTGATTTGGTGCTTCCTGCAAGATAATGGACGAATTATGTTGTTGCGCTTTTCCTTCATAGAGGCCTAATTTTGCTTTGTTGATTTGGTGTTTGGAGGAAATGGAGGTGGTGGGACTGCATAATCAACATCTAGAGGCATTGGTATTGCTGAAACAAGCAACATACAGGGTTCGCTGGGTTTTTGACCTCCCTTGATGATGCTACCTAATTTGTATGGTCTAGAGTTGTGTACATACTAGAGTTTCGGTAGTGTTGTCTTCAAGGTTTGCCGTATCGGTCCGTACCAACATACCGGTATCTGATCGGTATGGTACGGTACCCGGTATCGAGTGGTACACACAATGTGTACCGCTCGGTATATTAAAATATTATATTATATTATATTATATAATATTAAATATAATATAATATATATAAAAAAACGAGGTATAACCTTGCCTCGTGGGAGAGATGAGGCGATGCCTCGTCGTCTAGTGGGAGAACGAGGTGCTGCCTCGTCCCCGTGGGAGAAGACTAGGCGGCGCCTCGTCTTTGAGCTGGAAGATTGATAGGACCCTAGCAGGGTTGGGTCCTACTCAACCAAGTAGCCACTAATAAAAACCCTATGAGATTGTAATAAACCCCACCTAGCCGCCTCTATTCTATAAAGAAGGATGGCTAGGGTTTATGTCTGGGGCCTTAGGGCTTCCTAGCCACCGCCTCTTACAGGGCAAGTCGGTTAGGGTGGAGGGCAAGGATGGTATTTTACTTTAGGGAGCAGCCTCCTAAGGGTTAGGGTTTTAGAGTCCTATATGATTGCTTGCTTCCTACTGGTTCAATCGGGGACTATATGCCGTTATACAATGAAACAGCCGTAAATTTGAAACTAGTTTAATATTTCAATATTTTTAAGGGCACGGTGATTACTACCAAGACCATGCTGACCAGTTCGTACCAGTCTGATTGGTTATATGGGTTAGATATTATAAACTTCTCTTAGTAAGTTATTTAGATTCAGAACTTAATTTTGTTTAAATATGTTGGAAAACTTTAATTTTGATGAGTATTCTGTTTTGGACCTTTGGAGTTCCAGTGATGTATAACAAATAGTAGAAATCTCTAAATAATTTATATAACAGATAAAAACAAGCTAGATATATACATATATTCTATAGTCTATACTTGGAATCTATTTGATTAATTAATAAATTTAAAATTTTTAGAATTATAAAAGTTTCATATGGGACACAGTTTTAGAGCTAATATACAAGGAACCAAGGTTTTACGTATCGGTCCATACCGGTGTACCAATATTTTCTCGGTACCGGTATCGGGCGGTACACACAGTGCATACCATCCAATATATTAAAATATAAAATATTATAATAATATTTTAATATATCGGGCGGTATGCACTGTGCATACCGTCCAATATTGTACCATACTATTACTGAGATAATCTCAGTACACTGGTACGGAACGGTATATAAAACCTTGTTGATGGTTAACTTGAACTGTGTTTTAACTGGATTCTTTTACTTTCCAGATTTCCAGAAAACATTGGAGGAAACCTACCAGGTGTTCATTACATTCGTGATGTTGCTGATGCTGATTCTTTAGTGTCCTCATTGGTACTCTTATTGTTTCTGCAAATACTTTGTCTTATTTAGTGTGATCATTCCCATGTTCCAGGGTAGTGGTTCATCAGTGTATTAGCGAAGCATAGTTAATCTCTTAAATTGTGTCTCATGTTACATAATATTGGCAGATGTTTTTCCTTTTAATATCTCTAAACTACTTGAATCCCCCTCATCGTGCTTTCATCTTAAACGGTGTAGGAATTCTTTTTTGTTTACATGATCTGCAAAGTAGGATATAAATTGTTTCCTTGGGAAATTTAAGAAATGCTTGCTGCAACACTTTGTTATTCCAGTATATGGCAAGTTTTTTTTAAGATAGATCATGTTGATAACCGTGTTTGGTTAGGGTTCCATATGAGATGCAGAACATGGTGTGTCTCATTTTCATGCATGTGGCTTCTTTAACACGAGATGATAGTGACTAATGAGACAAATTTGGTGTGCCTAATGAGATGTATATTCACAGCCGATTCAAAGAGATTTTTTCTTAGCAAATTAGCAGCTTGGTGTGCATATTGTATTTTAAACTTATTTGTTTTTCTTTTGAACTTAATTTTAAAGGGAGATTCATGTAATGGTATCAGACAATATGAAATTAGCATGTGATGTTTTTTATACTCATTGGCTTGCTTAACATAATTTGTCACTAGTGCGAGCTTATATGTATGGTGGTTAAAAAAATTATTTGTGATGTTAGGATTTAGGCAAAGATCCATGTTATCTACCCCGAATAGCTAGGACATTAAGTAATGCTAGGATTAATTCAGGAAAACATGTTTTTGAGCTTTAAATTCCATGTTCAAGAAAAGATACAAAGTTTATGTTTCAGATGTTCAAAGAAACCAAAATATGACGTATCAAATTTAAAGTTTCTACGTTAATTATCATTGCTAAATATACAAAGTTCTATAAATACTACAATAAAAGATATCATCACAAATACAATCACTCTGTATGTTGCTTTAGTTGAGAACTTTAGATGAATGTATCGAGGAATTGAGATGCTCTAGTATTAAGGAGAGTCCAATCAAACTGTTGTAAACCTGAAAAAAGAATAAAACACAAAAGAACAAATTATTAATCATTCAGATAACAGATATTATTAAATTATGTATTCACCTTCAATTATTATCTTAAGAACATATGAATTATTATTGTAATAATGTTTGATTATCTACCAATGGTGGCTGTTATAAGCATGCCACAGCAACTAGTGCAGCATTTCAAGTGAAAATCTCCATAAGGCATCTTCGTGCACACATGCATTAATGTGAAAACAGAAGAAATGGCAAATGTTTTTACTTCAGTTAGGATAACTAATATAACAGATGTTACAGTTTGCAAGTTCAAAGAAAACCAAAATATTACATTGATGACTCAGAATTTTTTATGTCAATTACTATTAGTGATAGACAAAGTTCTTAATTATTACAATAAAGATATCATCACTAATACAGTTACACTTTAGTCAATGAGTATCATTCTTGAGTTGGGATGTCTTAACTCTCAACTGTTGTAAACTTAAAAAATAAATAAATAAATAAAATTATTCTTCATGCAAGTAAGAGATATTATGATTAAGCTGTGAACTCATTTTAATAAAAACACAATATTAACTTAAGATTTAAGAATATATGAGAGTTACTAAATTTTAATAAACAATATTATTTACAAAATTTTAAGAGTACTTGTATATCTTTTAAAATTAATTTTATATGAATTTTAGGATCATATGATTCTACTATCAGATCCTGCAATCCTAATTTGTGATTCTCATTACGTCCTAGGTAGGAGCGAGTTTGACAATAGTGGAGGGCATCGGAGAGAGGAGAAAGAGGGAGAAGGCACGAGAGAGAAGTGAGAAGAAGGCAGCCAATGGTTGTTAGCTACAAAGAGAGGTGAGAAGACGAGAGGGGGAGCAAACAAGAGGGAGGGGAGAGAAGAAGAGAGGGCAGCAACAATGAGTACCGGTCATGTAGAGAAGATGAGAGAAAAAGTGGGATGGCAGAGGAAAGAGGGAAGAGAGGGCGGTGATAGCAGTAGAGCATCCATGGAAAGAGGAAATAAAGATGAGGGAGATAAGAGGGAAGAGGCAGGGAAGAAAAGAGGCAGGGAAGAAAAGAGGCAGGGAAATAGAGGAGATGAGGTTTATTGGATGAAGACATGAGATGCAGTTGCCATCGAAAGTTAGTGGTGGAAGTTTGGAGATAAAAAAATGATGGGGCAAAGTGCAAGTGTCAGGCAATTGGGAGCTAACTTGGCTGCTCCAGGATTAGGTTCAAACTAGGTTGGCTTTTTTGGGAGGCTTGTATTATTTGGGTTAGGTCAGCATTGGCTCTGGAGGAAAGAGGGAAGGGAAAATTGGGCTTTGGTTGATTTGGAGGGTGGGAAAAGGAATTGGATTTGGACCAGGTTGTGGGGTTAGGATGACATGGATCAGTCCAGGCGAGTGCCTGGGATGCCTAACATCATCTGCAAGCACTCACCTAGGTGACACCCAATTTAAGGCACCACATCTAACATTCAATGCGGAACCTTGGCGCTCAATTAGGCACTTGTCCAGGACGCCAGCTGAGATAGGATTTCAAAGAAGCATTTCAGTAATGACTTAATAGCAAAATAATTGAACAGATTGGAGGCATAATTCTGTGCCTTATAATTTTTCCGAATCTGCATTTTTTGGTGCAGCAGTATCTATATAATTCTTGGAAATGTATCTTCTATTTTTTTATTAAATATATACAAGGAAGCTGATAACTTTATTTTGAACTAGATGAGAAAATTATTTGCAGAAACTTATTCAATCTTCCATGAGAATGCTTTCTCTACCAAGGCGTCATTGGCTTTGTATTTTTGCCCTAAACAATTTTTTGTGAGAAGTCACAGTGTCTTAATAGTTAATACCAGGTAAACTCAAATAATAAGTCTTTGTTTTTTCACAAAACAATGGTCTTTGATTGAAACATACTGAACTGCTGGCTAGATTGATATTCACTTTTCCATCTCAGATGTGTAAAGCTAACTGTGTGCATCTTAAAAATCATCACTTTCATCTTACTATGTCCTATTCTTGTTCTCTTCTTATTCTAAGATGAAGGTATTGGTTCCATCCATGTTTTCTGTTTCCGTCAACCTTTTTTTTATTTTTAGAAAATTTTGAATTTGTACCTATAAATGATCATTTACATTCAGGAAGAAGCAAAGAAGGTGGTTGTTATTGGTGGTGGTTATATTGGCATGGAAGTAGCTGCCGCAGCTGCTGGTTGGAACCTTGATACTACTGTAAGTTGTGCATTTAGTTTTCTTCATGGGTTCATAACTGATGCATATTAGTGGGCCTCTTATATTAATTAACATGCCAAATAACATGTAGCATCATACATTGTCCATCGTGGAATATTGACTATCCACCAAGCTTTGGGAACCATCTTTAATAAATGACAGCAACTTCACAGTTTAAATTGTTGAAACTATCCTATCTTTGTATACATACTTGTCTGAAGTTTTTTGTAAAATTTGGCATAGTATTAACTATTAAGAATGATATAGCTTCCCCATATTTATAAAGAAAGCCAGGAAGCAAGTTTGACACTTGCAGACACATCCACATGACTTGCCTCAAAAATATCTGATCATTATATGAATGCCATATTTATCTATTGGTGTTTATTTCCTGATAATATTTATTCTTGACTATTAAGACACTCTCCAATTTATACTAGGTTATGTTTGTCTTCTATCAACTTTTGCTTTTGTGACACCTCCAGACTATGGTTTCAATGATATTGGTTAATCGTGTACTTATATTTTGGTTTTCTCTTTATTCTCACTGTGCATATATATCTCGAACTTGTTTTAATAGATCATATTTCCTGAGGATCATATAATGCCAAGATTATTTACACCATCCCTTGCTCGGAGATACGAAGAGCTTTATCAGAAAAATGGTGTCAAGTTCATCAAGGTAACTTTGCTTATTGGTCCTGATGATATATGTATGTATATATTATATATACGTGTGTGTGTGTGTGTATATACATACATACATACATACATACATACATACATACATACATATATATATATATATATATATATATATATATATATATATATATATATATATATATATATACAGTCTAAAGCTTTGACTGTTTATAAGTCTTGCTATATTTTCTCTTTGCAGGGAGTTCTCATTGACAAATTGGAAGGTGGTACTGATGGAAGAGTGGGTACTGTTTTACTTAGAAATGGATCTATTATAGAAGCAGACACGGTACATCTTCATTGTAATTCTTGGATCCATCCTAAGAAATGTTTAGATATTCTATTTTTCCTTCTTGAAGCTCTAGTGCAGATCTGAATGTTTAATTTGAAAGGATATTTATGTAGAATTGGGAAGCAAAATCCTGTTAACTTGACAGAAATTTTACTTATAGTGCTTGGCCAACAATCACAAATGTTAAATGATAGTGATCAATAATTTGAATCTGGTTAATGCAATGAGTTCCTAAATTTACACAACAAAAAAGAGAACTTTTTTAAAGTACAAACAAACAAGTGAATTATTGTGTCGATCTTCATTAAGATTACTGAGATGATCGTATGCATTTTAATTTCAGGTCATTGTTGGAATTGGAGCAAAACCAGTTGTCAGCCCATTTGAGGCTGTTGGCTTAAACAACAATGTTGGTGGAATACAGGTTGTTGCTCATCTAAGATTGTTTTTTCTTTCATTTCTATGTTATGCATCAATCTCATCTTATGCTGGTACATATGTTATTGTAGTTGGCCTAGTTATTTCTTTGTTATGTGCTTTGATGTCCATTTTAATAGAGTAAGCTTGTGAATAAAGGGCATTCATGATATATATATTTGTAAGTGATATTTTCATTAACCATTAAGAAGGTTGCTTTTGTTTGTAGATTCATTTTGGGATTGTTTAACTGCCCTAATTGGAAGTACATTGAGGTAGAAGTGTGATGTCATTGTAAACATAGGATACATAATGGGAATTTTGGCAAGTTTTCACATATAAAATTACTGGTAAGAGTCAACAACAAATAGGATCCACAACGGCAATTTTGGCAAGCTTTCACAATTAAAATTACTGGTAAGAGGTAACAACAAATGCTGTTGACCACATTTAGGGGTCGAAAATGCAAAATCTGGTGATTGCCTAATTTTACTATGTCAATTTACATCCACGTTGTTTTGTTTACCTAGATTTACAAATGTAATTCCTTCACATGATTGGTGCCATCAAGGATGCTATGATATGCCATGACTGCCAGGGGATTGAGTGCTCAAAGTCTGGCTACATCCTGACACTTGGGTGTTGCTCCTCTTTTGGGTCTTATCTTATGTAGTAGAGGATCTTAAGTTCTTTGCTGCATGGAGTCAATCAATCATTGGTTCAAAATCATCATTGTAGAACTGAAAGTCGAATGGCTCTTCCATTATTGTCTCAAAGTCTATCTTTGGCTCTTCCATTTGCTTATCAATTTCAGCATGCTGTATAGCCTCAGGCACATTATATAGTGCACACACACAAATTTCTCTAAGCCCATGCATGATAGCTGATTGTGAACCTTTGTGTGAATCAAGTGGAATGTCTGCCATTATGTTTGTGAGACTGGATAACGTGGTGGACCCATGTTGGTGTTGGTCATCCAAATTGTAACCACCACTCAGCTGCATTTAGAGACCAGTATGGTATTAGACATAAATGTCGATTAATTTATATAAGTGGAACATAATTGGGGATTATTTTACCAGGATCCAAGGACCGGAAGCTTCCTGAAACAATTGGTCCTATAACAAGAAACATAAATGATAAGTTCAAACTTTAATTTAGTACCAGATTATGAACTAGCAATTAAGTTGATATGCTATACCCCCATTATTGCACCAGTAGTCTTATCACTTTTTGGTTGAAATCTTTATCACATTTTGTATATACTCTGACAATGTGTGTTTAATGGCCAAGTTATGCTGTTATTGGTATGCCGGGTTGAAATAATATTCATTGTGAATATTAATTTTCTTACCTGCATTGTGAATATCTTTGGAGGTCTGGCTGTATCATCTACAATCAAAATAATCCTTTAGGACCCTATTGATCTCATCCCTAGTTCTACGGTCTCTTTTTCTTAATAAATTTTGAAGAACTATACACAGTATAATTGATGATATCAACCACTATATCCCATAATCCGGAAAGGATAGACTTCTCCATTTTTTTTGGCCTTAGACAAATTAGAATATATAGTTGCTCTAGTCGGCAGATGTCAACATTGCCTTTAGTCCAATCTTTCATCCTTGAATAGGCTTCAAGGTGATAAGGTTTTGTAGCAAATCATCACTCAGTGTGAACTTCTGCATCAGAGCATTCACCTAGTGGTTGTAAATGTCTTTTGTAATGATGCTTTGTGTCTTTGCCACTGTCCTCTGGATTGTCGGTAAATCACCAATATCTGTATATTGTGTGCTGCACATGGTTTCCAAAATAAATATTGCATATGCTCCGTCAATTGCTTACTGACTTACTTAAAATTAGTCCTTCATTTCTTAATCTAGCAACATTAAGCATGCTAGAATGAGCCCTTAAGTACCTCTAATTTGCTCTTAATTAGGTATCTTCTGAATAATTAACCTTAATTAGAATACTTATTTTTCAAATTGTCTAACGTGGGTTAATTATAAGTTAGGATAGTTACTCTTCAAACTGTCTCTTAATTTGAGTCTTAGTGTAATGATTTGAAGGGATTTTCAAGGGATATGAGAACATCAACTTCTACAATTATATGAGCATACGGGCTTCTATTTAGTGTCACATTCCTAGAACGGGAGAGAGGTTATATTTAAACATCCTATAAGCTCTTGGAGGAGTTGGAACTTGACCAATGTAGTGATTCTCTCTATAATTCTTATTTGTCTCTTCTCTTATTAAATATTTAAAGGTTAGGCTGCATACATTGATCCTCCCTAGACCCCACATTAGTGGGAGCCCTATGCACTGGGTACGCCCTTTCTCTTCTCAATCTTTCTCTCTTCTTTCTTCCTCAAAGTTTCCTCTCTCTTCTCTCTCTTTTCTCTTTAGAAGATAGTCCTCTTGAAATAGGAAGCATCAAAATCCTATCTATATCCTCAAACACAGTGGTAGACATTTCGTATGAAAAATGTTCAATTCATAATGTACTATATTGACTAGTTAGAATGTTGAATTGGTATGATTTAGACAAGGATTGCCATGTAGATGACATTTGCTGATAGAAAGATACCAGTCTGTGCATGCCAATCTCTGCTGGAGGTCGCCCATTGTGGCCAGATCAAAATTTGGCCTGTGCTGTGGGAGAAGGGTGTGTTATGCTGAAAATTATCAATATTCTCTTATCTAATGGAATGCCAATCCATGACTCAGATCTTGGTGTGACAAGTGAAAATTCATTTGAAATCTATTAGAAAATCAACACAAATAGTTAGATTGAACAAAGCAAGGACCAGCATGCCATGCCGACAGTTGGTATTGGTTCATGGTCAGACCGGTACTTATTAGTTGGTACCAGCAAATCATATCTCAGTATGCTGGTACATAGTGGTTTTCAGAAAAAGGCTGAAAAATGATAAAAAATTCAATTTTTTTAAGATTTCTTGTCCTAATTTAATGGTAATCCTTTTGTGTTTAATTAAGAATAGAGTGCATATGAGGCATAAATAAATGCATAAGGCTATGATTAGGCCTAAATGTCCCAATTTGGGCCTAGATGTGACACAGTAGACTTAATTGGGACTAACACGAGATGATGATCTTAATCATGTTTGATCTTTGTAGATATACATTTATACACATCTAATTATATGAAATGATAAATAAAATATAGAAAGATGCTAAATACCTTAAAATTGAAGAGAAATTCCACTAGATCTTGAATTCCAACCCCTCTTTTCTCCAAATCAATAGTTTGATTACCACTAATTGCCAATTAGGAACTTTAATCACAAGTGAGAGTGTGAAAAAGAGAATGAGAGTGAGTGAAAGAGGGAGGGAGGAGGGAATTTAAAGCCGAAAAGATGCCCCAATAGTCAATTTGACTGTTGGGATCAAAACTGACCTGATTTGAGTTGGTATCGGTCAAATTCTAACCAGAATACCTGTTTTGACTGATATAACCTGAGTTTCAACCATATCGTCTGGTATATCACCTGTAGTGGCCGATATCTGACCCTTTCTGTGTATCACTCAAAACGGGCTGGTCTGTGTACCAGTCAGTTGGCAGACTGGTATGTACTGCTCGATATGTCAAACCTTGGAACAAATTACAAAATTTTATTATCAGACAATTTGGGAAGTCCAGAAATAATCCACTCATTATTGGATGTTAATAATTGCTTTCACATGTAGAAGATTATCAAACTAAGAATCACACCTTTGTATCAGGTTGATAGCCTTTTCCGAACAAGCGTACCTGGTATTTTTGCTATAGGAGATGTAGCAGCATTTCCATTAAAGGTGTGTGTTCTTGTTTTTTCTTTACCTCTTATATAAAGCTGGTACAATATTTTAGTGATTCCTGCTAGATCTATGATCGAATGGCACGAGTGGAACATGTTGATCATGCTCGAAAGTCAGCACAGCATTGTGTCAGGACACTTCTTACTGCACATACTCAACCGTAAGCTGTGAATTATAAATGATGTCGCATAAACATATTTCCCTTTTGATGATCATTCATTTTCTCACTAACTTTTAATGCCTTGATTTGATTCAGATATGACTACCTGCCATTCTTCTACTCAAGGGTTTTTGAATATGAAGGAAGTTCGAGGAAAATTTGGTGGCAATTTTATGGAGATAATGGTAAAATTTTTAAACAGAAGGTTTGCAAACTTTATTCAAAGAATGAGTTATTTCTTCATTTTCACTCTTTAAATTATTTTAAACAGTTGGCGATACAATTGAAGTTGGAGATTTTGATTTAAAAGTTGCTACATTCTGGCTCAATTCTGGTACTTTCAAGCTGAAATTTGGATCCAATTGTTGCAAGTTTCTTGTTTCCTTTTTGCTTCAACAAAAATTCTTTTTCCATTTCTTCAATTTAATTGTTTAATATTTTTATTTACATGTTAATGTTTAAATCCTGCAGAAAGTAGAGTAAAGGGAATTTTTCTTGAGAGTGGGAGCCCAGAGGTAAATTTTACTTATTGAACAACATTAGTCGCTGTCTAAAATTAACCTCATGTTTTGTTCTGTTGAACACAATCTGATTTTGTTTCCAAATGTTAAGTCGTTTAACTGTTAGTTAGCAAGTTAAAACCAGAATTTTAAGTGTTACTGCTAAGTTTCTACAACTAGGGAAGAGATGTACTATTATGAGTTAGGTAATCAGTTCTTTACTGATTAAGGTTTTCTTAGGTCTATTCTATCTTTCCTTACAGTGTTAATCATAATCGACTCACCGCATCCAACCATACTATTTATGGCTCCTTTGGAATATGTCTGAGTACCATCGGAAGGGGTTGATTTGGTATCGCATTCATATGATTTTTGTGGTTTTGGAGAGTACAAATATAGTGTAACCAGGGTTGGGGTTCTAGAGAAAACAAAGGAACACAATTTTGCACAGTTCAATACATTTCAACAGTTATTTATTGGTCGGACGGCCTAGCGGGATGTGGACCACTTAAAACCCAGCAATCCAGTACGGTTTGAAGAAGAACGCAGTTTCTTTTCTTTTAAGTCGAAGGAGGTGTTAAAAGACGCATCTAAGGCTTGCCAAGAATTGTCTTTGCTCACATCATCTTCTCTCCACTGCCTGCTGCCACCTGCCTGCCCATCTGCCCTTGCTTGCAGGCACATAGCTTGCTGCTGGCTGAGTCTGTTGCCCCTCTCTGCCTCCATGTCCACTGTCCACTGTTCACTCCAGTACTCCTTTCCAGTTTCTCATCCTTCTCTTCTTCTTACTCCTCACCTTCTTCTTCCTCTTCCTTCACAGATGGACCTGACTTGTACTGGTCTGGCATGGATCGACATTGGTCCAGAATCCTTAATTGCAAACCTTGGATGATACGAATGCAGGAGAACTAGGAAAGAGAGTTCTCTCCTCTTTTCCATTTGAAACTTTGGTCAGGTTCTAGGATTGAGGGATTGCCCTTTTTGACATACTGGAGAGTGGACAAAACAGTTTCCACTTAAACACTTATGAAATAGGGTTTATGGTTGGTCCATGACCTCTGGATGCTGAAGGCAACTTGGCTTCCTAGTGAAAGCTGATGGCTTGTTTCGTGGATTACTTTTATTTTGCCACATTATGTTTAGATAATGTTTCATGCTAATTTCAAGGTCAACTTGATTTTCTTCCCAATTGATATTAAATAAGGAAAACCTAGGAGAGTTGTTGACTCTGACTATCGTTGACATTAATTCCAATGTTGAGTCTGATTTTCTTCCCAATTGTTATTAAATAAGGAAAACCTAGGAGAGTTGTTAACTGGCTATCGTTGACATTAATTCCAATGTTGAGTCTGATTTTCTTCCCAATTGATATTAAATAAGGAAAACCTAGGATATTAAGTGGGAGCACCACAAAGTGAGCTATACACCCGAAGTATGCATATGAGGGTCAGATGCTTTTGTTCCTGGACTTGCACAAGTGCTAAATTTATAAACCTAATAATTAACTGTTGGAATGAAAATTAATATTTTGCTTTTTGGTAGCTATTCATCCTTTTTAAATGATCATACAACTCTGCGTTGTGGATCTCAAATGTGTTTGTTCACCATTCTCTCTTATGATGAGGTCTTTGTGAACTAAATCATATGGGAGAGAGAGGAGACTCCTTGTCCAATGCAAGACATTTTGAGATCCTTTTTCGATTCTGCTTCCATGTAAAATGCTAATTATTCCATGGTTTCCTCTTTGTGTTTGTGTATTGGATATGTAAGACCTTTTGGCCCTAGCCACCTTTATCAGTAAATGCTATATTATCGACCTCACTGTTGTCATTGTGGACCTCAAGTGAATCAAAATTAGATGGAGAAAAAGTCTCATCCTGTTGAATTGTTTCTCACTGATGATTTCCATTGAGTAAGCTGAGTGCCCTGATTATGATGCCTTACCAGTTTATCAGGAATTGAATCATCTTGAGAAGCATAAATGTCAAATGGATCTGATAAAGTCTCATCCCTTTCTCTATCCTACAACCTAGGGAGGGCAGCTTTTTTTGTGTCTCAAGAACATAAATAACTTATGCTAACAACTATAGGACGATGTAGCTTGTAATAATAAAAATCACGTTGGAATTTTCCTCAAGGTGTTGATTCTCCAAGTTGAGGCTACATGTAGTTATAAAGCTGTAATCAGACAATCATGGATGGTATAAATTTGACTGATTTTTACCTACAAAAAAATTATTGAAATAATGTGATTGCGCAATCTTATGTACTTGATAGCACTTTGTTTCGAGCACCTTGAGATAAAAGTTATTTTTCTAACATGGTATTTGAATGAGCAAATTGAAGAAAAAATGATTGAGCTAGACCCAAGCAAGTTAGGATATCCAAGTGAGCCAGATGGGCTATTGCGACTCAAAACTAGGTTTAACCGAATGAAGATGAGTCACATTACAATGAAAGATAATGGGATATGGCTGAATGAACCGACTCAATGAAGATGATCATACCATACAAGGTAGACACGAATGAGTGAACTATCTCAGTATCTGTATATGGGAATGAATTTGAGCCCTCAAAATTAAGGGTCATGAGATGGGAAGAGGTGAAAAAATATTCTTGTACGAGAGATGAAAATAGAGGTGAGTTAAAGAGTGGTTTCACATTACTAAAAGTTGAAAGTCGTGTGATATGTGTTGACTTTAGTCAACACCTTAACTGCATAAGTTTTCAAGTTGTATTGGTTTCAATCCCATTTATGGTAGCCCTGACCTAATTCCACTAGGACTCCAATTCGATTGTGACTCTTAAACTAGCTCATTCAGTTATGACTCTTTAAGTTAACTTATCTAAAAATAAAGTTTAGTATGATACGCTTACATCGTCTTCTAAATCAATGTGAACTTCAAATTGATGATTAACCCTCAAAGCAATTACTGATAACAACAGCTGATTTCTTTCAGATGGAGTCTATCACAGGGTTGCTAATGTGGCTCCAAATTGTTTAGTAGCTTACTGATAAATGTCTTACAAAAACCTAATAGAGATGCTTTGCGCTTGAAGCAAAATTTTCTCCTAGAATAATCAGTATGCTACCTTAGGCCACAAGCAAAAGAGAGGAGCGCATGGAAAACAACTTCTGAAGCCTGTTTTTGAATTAATAGTGACTGTGATAGATGCTTTACTTTTTTTTAGCCACCAAAACCACCTGCATGAAGAGCAATTTATTTTAATGTCAAGAGGAATATATAAAATATTCAGCAGAAATATGTGAAAAAATATGATGTTAATATTATTCCTTTTCTTTTACCAAGTGTGATTCCCTTCAGATCTCTCATCAACAACAAAATGTTCTCTCTCCAGCATAGAAATTATTGGTAGTCAATGTGTTTCTGTTTGGGTTTCTAATGTTTCAGAAAATTGTCTGAATGTACTTTATGGCTGCAGCAGCGAACATTTTTAATAATCCAGAAGCATAGGTTAATTCATCGTTAGTGTGTGCCCAAGTTGTTAAGATACAATATGCCATTCTTTTCAGGAGTTTGCCTTACTTCCTAAGCTTGCAAAATCCCAGCCGGTTGTCGACAGAGTTAAACTTCAAAGTGCATCATCAGTGGAGGAAGCTTTGGAAATTGCAAGTAGTTCTCTACGAATTGGTGCTGCGATCTAGCTTGGATGGCTCTTATCATTTTCGCTTCAATAATTCATGCTTCAATAGCAGTGGATAATGAGCAATATAATCCTCTATTCTCTGTTGATCCTTTTAATGCTATTGCCACTTAGGACTAGTACAGGTTTTCTGGTCAACAATCCAATTCAGGACATGAGATGGATGGGTTTTATCCCATTATTTCGAGTTTGTAGAGCAAATTTCTAGAATAAAATTTTCAGAAACACATTCCTGTTGTGGTGGAACAGGAGCTGGAGGATAAAAGATTATTCTAACCGATGCATCTTCTCATGGTAGACATCTCTGGCCGCCAACAGCGATCAAAGAAAAGAAAAAGATGAATGTTTTGTATTTTATCCTGATGATGATTATTATTATGTGAATGAATTGCAGAGACCATGTGAAAATCCCAGTTAACCCAAGATTTTTGTAGATATGTTAAATCTGGTTGAAAATTTTTACTTCATTTTTGTTGGAAAATTCAAAGCTAAGGTTTTAGAGATGAACGGAGTGGTAAACTAGCAACGGTTGCCAAATTTCAACATTATGGCAATTACATGGAAGGAACTCTTGACATGCTTGCTTGTGCTTTATGTACTAGAAAGCCGATCATTATTAAGGACCGCAGCTTCATAACACAACCTTTGTATGGTCAGATGATGAAGTTTGTTTGGAGCTTAACTGGGATATATGATCCCAGTTTGTATGGCAGATCATTATTAAGTTTGTTTGTATAAATCTCATGTCCAACACAGAATTATTCTTCTAATGTTTATATGGTTGAATATATAAATTTTTAAAGAAAATAGTTGTGTGTGTGGGTGTTTTTTATTTATTGAGAAAACCTAGCTTGAAGCTTTTATTGGGGAGCTTGCTTTTATCTCTGTCGTTCTTGTTCAGTTGGAGATGGAAATACGAGTTTAAGGGCAGACGAAGTGACTTCAACTTGTACTTTTTTCGATACAGTGTGATACTGTTCAAAAATAAAATAAATACAAATGTGCCCCGTTTCTGATGAGAACAAAAAATGCATCATAATGAGGTTTTTATGAATAGTCTTAGTATTTATTAATGTTTTTAGCAAAGTATGCTAAAACATGTACCCCAGAAAATAAGGTGGTAAATCAAACGTTTTATGGTTTACCTGGAGGAATCTAAATCTAAACGTTTTATGTCCGTGTGTGTGTGCATTAGACGACTATGGTTTTTGATTTGTTGGGGTTCGTGTTGATTGCTCTGCAAATTTTTCTGTTTCTGGTGGTCACAACACCTGTGCCACTCTTGGTGCTTCGGTCATCCTCCAAGGAGGGTCTCCTTCTCTTAGTGATGCTGCCACGGAGGTTTCATAAGTAAGAGTGCATAGCATCGCCGGTGTCGACTCACGATAAGAGGATGGATGGAGGTTTCGATTGCCATCTCACTGGTTATACTCGTAGTATAATATAATTTAGTCTTTCTTGGGAAAATGAAAAAGGAGGTCGGAGGTTTGTTTCCATGGGGAACAATGAACCCAAAATACCACATCTCTTGGCTTGTGGCTATTAAAAATACCACATCACTAAAACCATGATGCAAAATATATGCATGTGTCTGTCTGTTGAAGTTTCAAGTTGCTTCCTTCAGATGAACAGCATTACACTAAGTTATAAAGTCTATAAAGATATTTCACCAAGCAATTGTGTCCTACTCATGCTATCCTCTTAGTACTTCCAGGTAAGGAACACCAGTCATGGAATCACAAACACAGTTCAACCTGCAACAAATTGTAGTATCCCAACTATTTGGATTGGCATCAACACATAGACCTAAATTTCCGCAATACATATAGATAACAATACTGTTCACGATAGAGGAAAGAAAAGAAGAAACAAACGTCACATTCACTTGCACAAGAGTTGTACCCTTTTTGATATTTCTGAAGCACATGAATAGACTTCTATGACAGGAGGGAGCAATTACATGACATTTGAACTCGAAAGATGACTTAAGGTCTACATACAAGTCAGGTGTTGGGCAAAATAATAACGGACACAATGATTTGCAATTTGAAACCAGAAATAGTGCATCAACAGACTCATATCTGCAGTCGGACAAAAAAAAAAAAAAAAAAACAGCAACTGCAGCAGTTTTCTGGTTTCATTTTCTAAGATTTCTCCATGAATTCCTGTCCTGTGTAACAGCACAAGACGACTTCAAATTGTGTTCGCTTGGTCACAATTGCTGGAGCCACAATTTCAATCAACGATAACAGTGAGTGCACAAGCTTGCATCTTTTTTCAGCAACAATTTATTGCTTTAGAACTCCCACAAGGGAACATTTGTTCTTATGGTCACGGCGTCAAACTTCTCAGCAGCTTATACTTCATCAGTCCCTGTAGGTGGCAAGCTTAATTAGACCACTGAAGATCCAATTCAATCAAATGAATTCTTGAATAGTAGAGCAGGGCATTTGTGACTTTATGTGCCGCATGTACACTAAAACATGATTTTGTTTCATCCTGGAATGATTTGAAACTACTTCTTCCCTTTCTCCTGCTCATATTCAAATTTTTGGAAAAATGCCACACAGTTTTCATATATTGCCAAAATTAGAATGCAACTTTACACTAAAAGATTTTTCTAGCTAGCCAATACACAAGAATGAGAAAGAAATTGATATACTTCTTTATCACGCTAAATAGAGACGTCCCTCTAAATGTAGTGTGACAAATATTTAAAGATTTTCCATGTTATAGATGCCAATCTTTTAATTTCCTTATTGTTATCAAGCATATTCAAAGATAGTATGGCCAGATGGGCCAAAAACCCAGAAATGAAGAAAGACTTTTTACTCCCTATCCTTAGAATAACATTAAAGCAAGCTTTATGTCAGTATGATACCACTGCTAATTACTTCATACCAAATGCTAAGAATCAATCTTGATGTTATGTGAGCTACAATCATTATTGCTTTTACAAAAAAATATTAAAATAACAAAGCAAAATGAAAAACAGTATGTCTTCCAAATCAACAATAAACTTATCAAATTAATACATTTACAATTTCAGCATCAAACCACATCCAAGATAATAATATTGTTCGACAAAGATGATATAAGAAGTGACAAAGTAGATCAAATGAAAGGTGATGTTAGGCTATTTGAGCATAACATTATGTCATAATTCATGAGCCAACAATTTTTGTTATTAGACTAAATCGTTGCCTAGAAGTGGCATGAAGCATCTTCACCATGCAGTTGCCTCAAATTGTGAAAGGTGTCCTAGGAGGCCTTCCCATTATGTTGGTGTCCAGATGTGGTGCAAAATAAGAATCATTGTTCTGGATTGGTGGAGATAAAGATGTTGGTCTAAGATCAGAGGATTAGGTTAAATTGTAGAATATATAAATGCTTTCAGGGAAGGTTAGAATTGGTAGATGCGATGACAAGAAGAACGATTAACATAACATATTCATAAAAGACAAAGTAGATGCAGAAAAAAAATCTATGAAGATTAATAGTAAAAGATATAAATTTGGCATACTAAAAGGTGTTAAACATGGAAATGATATATGTAGTTACAGACAAGAATCTTGAAAAATATTAAGGGTGGAGGATTGTAAAATATTATCACTTGTGAAAGGAATCAATACACATTGATAGTTTAGCTATCTATGTTAATAGAATGATGAAAGAAGATATTTGGAACTTGGTCAGAAACAATATTAATAGCATATTAATTTTGATGGCCAATAAGATTAACAGCACTTTAAAAGAGATTCTCAACCTCAAAGAATCTAAAAGTAAAAAAATATAGCTTCAATAGTTTTTATAGTAATGTAGGTAGTCAAGATGAAGCAAGGGCGTTTTCTGGATTGCTAAAACTACAAAAACTAAAAAAAGGATTTAGATAATACTAGGTGTGTAAGATCAAAAAATTGTTGTCAAAAACATGATAAAAAATATACTAAAAGAAACTCAGTCTTGAAGATACACAATAGTAGCTAGTTTAAAAATCACAGAATTGTTCGTAAAATTAAAGAACATGTGATAGAATAAGTTTTAAGAAGTATAAAAAAGAGGTAAAAATGTGGGACTAGAAGGTATCCAGCTTGGAACAGTTTAGGAGATCATTATGAACTTTGGTTGACTAGTTTAAAAATCATAGAGTTGCTTATAAAATTAAAGAAAATGTGATAGAAAAAGTTCTAAAGAGTATGAAAAAAGGTAACAGTGTTGGATTTGATGGTATTTTTACTGATGCTTGGAACAGTTGAGGTGATCAATAAGACGTGTTTGGTTGGCTAGTTTGTGTAACAAAATTTGAAAATTAAAAGAATACTTATGAATCAGCTTCTCGATACCAATTTATAAAAATAAGAGAGACATGAAAAGCTGCCTAGTTATAAGTGAATTAAAATAATGAGAGGGAAAGCATAAAAAAGGGCTAACCCAGTTCACGAAGCTCCCGCCAACACGGGGTATGGGAAGGGCCAATATACACAGCCTTACCTTTGATTAAAAATTTAAAGAGACTATTTTCGTAACTCGAACCCTAGTCTTTCAGATCGAAAAAGAGCAACCTCACCATTGTACCGACCTTCCCTCAATAATAGGGAAAGCTTAAAGAGACTATTTTCGTAACTCGAACCCTAGTCTTTCAGATCGAAAAAGAGCAACCTCACCATTGTACCAACCTTCCCTCAATAATAGGGAAAGCATACAATTGATATTTATTTTGGTAGATTTTAGAAAATAAATGTGATCTACTAATTAATTGATTTATAAAAGATATGTATAATGATATAATTACTAGTGTTACAAGTGTAAACTATAAATTTACATTAAAGTTCAATTTTGAGTTTTTTATTCTTTCACAATGATATACCAATCATATATAAGTCAGACCATACAATGGATATTATTTGCTGATGCTATTATTATGATTTATGATAATTAAATTAAATTATGGAGGCAATTCTTAAGAACTAAAAGTTTTACATTTAGAATGATACAACTGGGTATACGATGAGATAGAGTTTTAATCTTATTAATAAGAGGATGTAGTGGATGGATAAACAATAAGATCCTTTAATTAAAAGTTTCTATGTATGCTAAATCAATAGAAAAATCCAAAAAATTATTCATATAGTAAAAGTTTTTTTTTATGAAAATAGGTGTCAAATATTTGATCTGATCATTTGATGCTCTCTGTATTAACTAGAAAATGAATTATTTTCATTCACAAACAATTAGGTATGACCCTAATAGATGATATAAAAGAAAGAATCCTCTAAGATGATATGGAGATGTTCAAACGAAATCCACAAATGTCATGATTATACAAGATAAAGTCTATCTGCACTGACAATGTTGAGGTGGATTAGTAAAATTACTAGAAAGGATAGAAAAAGAAAAATCATATAGCCTATAGATGTTATATTTAGAGGAGGAAAATCAATTAGTATTAGTGGTGGAAGAAGAGATAGAACAAGATTGAAAAAAAAAACTTTAAAAGGACTAGTAAAAGTGATTCAAATGCTCTTGATTTAATTAGAGGTATTGTCTTGTATAGAGTTCCATGGCATAAAAAGATCCAATATAAACAAACCTAAATGGTCAGGACATCATATACTCACATCTTACAGACATAAAAATATCTTTTCTAACATCAACATAGCAATAAATCCAAATTTCATACAACTAGAAAACAAGACTAGATTTGAAGTTACAGCAAAAATGACCATAAATTAAATGTGATAAGCAAGGACAAATCAAATTTAAATCCTAAATTAACATGTCCAGAAAATTTGCTTTTTAGAAGGAGGAGATCAAGGATTTCAGTACAGCAGCAATTATATGTGGTGGTGGTGTGTGCTCTGCCCTTGCCACTAGACATGCTAAGACAAAATTGGATAAAAGAAATGGAAACTCAATCTGAATGGCAGGATTAAAGGAAGAGAGTACCAATGAGCTATCAGACACCCTTCCTGTGACTTCAAATCTGATAGCAAGTGTTCATAATTTTGCTTTGGGCCATTCTACTGTCACCATTCTGTTTCCACACCAGCAACCCTATTCTAATATAACAAAGTGGGCTGGGAGACCATTTTGAAGAGGAAAACTGGTTTGTGGCCTTAAAATAGAAGCAAATAACCAGGAAAGCTCAGTTCAGTTGAACCCCATGTTAGCTTCATTTCATTGTTAGAACAGCAAGTTTCGGCTGAATCATAAATGCTTGGAAGCAATGTCTTAAACCTGGTGAGGCACAGATAAAAGAGAAAAAAATAGGTTCAGTTACGAGTTATGCTAGAGTGCAGGTTGAAAATCTATATAAGTAATATTTAGCACAAAGCAGCAGGTGGAAAACCAAAAATACATGGCTAATCAAGACGGTCATGGTGACTAGTGAAAGACCCTCATACCACCAAAAATTTATCAATGTCCTTGCTTACGAAGATCAAGCTGTACATTAGTTTTTTTTTTTTAATTTGAGAAAGATTTCTTAGTCAAAGGACTGATGCCTGTATTTGCTATGTCATGACAACCTGGAACTTTGATCTGTAAGACTTCTATGATAAAGACTATCTGCCTTCAAGATGCTGTGCTAGAGAAATATAACGTGGGCCATATATATTCAAACTATGTTAAAGTGCAAAGATATAGCATAATTTGGAAGTTGAAAAGGGCATTCCAAGTCAGGATTTGGAGTTCCAATCATAAAGTTTACCAAGAGAACTATTCTTGTTAAATTCATGGTCCAAACAACTTCAAAAAGATGCAAAAAATAAAACAACATTAAGAAGCATAAGTCAATGTCGGCAGCTGTCACAACCTCAACTAGGATTAGACATATTGATGTAGTTCGCAAGAATGGTATCTTTGTTGGCATCAACTTGGGATAAGCAACTGGGATGGATAGGGTTGGTTAGATTGGATGCTAGTGAATGAGATCAACTTTAAAGAATATAAAAATAAAAAGATAAAAAAGAGTATTATACAAGAAAAATAATTAAACACTTTAAACAAAATAAACTAAAAGATCTTTGATCTCTGCATTTCGTTGAATATATAACTTTTTTAGTAAGATTTGCATTTGGAAGGTAAAACATAGAAACAATATAAGAGATAGGATTATTACTTGACAACGCCTCTAGGTTTGGTCTTTCAAATCCAGAATCTCTTTTTAGGATTTTCACCTCAAAGCGCTCCTCTTTTCCCAATTGCCCAAATGACCCTCAAAAGTGTTTCGCACGTTTTCCTTTTTTTCTTGTTTGCCTATCAGACCGGTGGATATTAGACCAGTTAATTTTTTTTCTTTTGTCTCTTGGACCAGTTGTTCTTGAACAAGTTAAAAAAAAAACAAAATATAACAAAAAATTTATAGCGATTACTGCTATTAAAAGTAAAACTAAATTTATAAAGCTAAAAGATAATTATGAGAACATGATGCAAAAATTATAAATAAAAAATAAACATATATTTTCTATATCTAAAGAAATAAATGAGAAGATACCAACAAAAATAATTAAAAACCTATTTACAATTCAAAACATTAATAATAAATTTAAAATAAAAAAGTTTTTTAAAAAGCGATGAAATTTTTTACAAAATAAATTTAAGGAAATTTTTTTCAGATAAACTAACCATAATTATTAAACAATTAAATATTTTGATTCTCATTTACCATATATTTTAAAAAAGCCAAAAAGTTAGAAAATTAGTTCCTTAAATTTATTGAACAAATTAATCATGTTTTGGTATGAGTTGTATATATTGCTTATATAAGCATTTAGTGGTCACTATAAAGGGATACACAATAATTACATTAATTTTAACAGTGTTAAATCAAATGTAACACTGTTGCAGAAAGTGTAACTAGTTTGTCTTCTTCACTAATTTACACCAAATGCTTATTTTGTTAACACATAATTTTCAGAAAATTTTCAAATTATACACACATTTAAAATTTTAACACATTTTAATTGTTGATATATCTTAAAAAGAGTTAAATTCTATAAAAAAAATTTCTTATTTGTCTATCAGAATTTCATATACAATGTATTTGTAAACAATTTAGGTAAATGAATTATGATAATTAACTCACTTTTATAGCAATTACATTATTGTATAATGTTAAACTTTGTTACTAACTTATACTAAATACTTGCTCTTTGGCAACATAAATAACTCATATGAAGTTCTACAAATATTTTTTAAAATTCAGACTATAAGCTTATTTTTATTTTTTATCACATATATTCATTATAAAATATGCCAAATGAGAATCAAGCCCTTCAAAAGTAATTTTTTAACTCTTAATATTACTTGTTACAATATTGTTTCTCTCAATGTTTAATGTATCATCTGAAATCGTATGAAACGGGTGGTACATACCGGTCCGGTCCGGTTCGCCAACTGATCAGCACTCGATCTAGCTTATTTCGGGTGGTACACTGGAAAAGGGCCAGGTATTGGCTGATATAGTCGAAAATCATATTGTATGGGCCGATACGGGTTGGTTCCGGTCAGAATTTGACCAATACCAACTCAAATTGGGGTAAGTTTGACCCCAACGGTCAAATTGACCATTGGGGCCTCTTGGTGCTTCAAAACCTCCTCTTTTACTCACTCTCATTCACTTTCTCATTCTCACACTCACTTGTGATTAAAGTTTCTAATGTACGCTTAGTGGTAATTAAGCTATTGATTTGCATAAAAGAGGGATTAAAACTCAAGATCTAATGAAATTGCTCTCCGATTTGAAGGTCTTTAGTTTCTTTCTATGTGTTATTTATCATTTCATATAATTAGAGGCGTATTAATGCATATTTACAAAGATTAAACATGATTATGGTTATTCTCTTACATTAGTCTTGTATTTAGGTCCAAATTGGGGGATTTAAGGTTAATCACAGTCTTATGCATTTATTTATACCTCATATACACTTCATTCTTAACTAAATGCAATAACAAGTATACAATAAAATTGGCAGGAAAAACTTAAAAAATCTTTTTTGTGAATTTTTTTTATCATTTTTCAGTCTTTTATCCAAAACCAGTGTGTACGGACCTACTGACAGACAATATGCTGGTACGACTGGCATATACTGGTCCACCATGGATTGATACCACTGGTCAGCATGGTATGGTGGTCCTTGGTTTATCTAATAAGAAATTCTCTCTTTTTAAATAAATGACATAAGCATCAAGTAGAGAATAGAGTTTAGAACACACAATGGAGAGAAAAAAAATGATAATAGATGCTGATGCAATTTATGCTGGTACAAGCCTTCAGAGATTCTAAATTTGAAAGCAACCACAAATTCAGCTACATTGCCTGTTGAAGCTTTTGGAATAAGCATCACATTGTTATATTTCAATCTGATCATTTTACTTGAGAACACAACACAATTTTAAGATGAGATTTGAATTCATCCAACATACAAGACAGCAACAACATTTTCAGCCTAACTAAACTAAAATGGAAAAAAGAGCTTATATATCAAGCAATTCTTATCCTAATGTTATGCACAAGCATTGGTTCTACAAGATGCAAGCTTAAATAATTGAACCAAAATACATCCAAACACATCTCAAGAAACAATATAAATCTAGTCACAGATACCCAGCACAAATTATGTATTTACATTTTTAAGGCCATGAGGAAAACCAAATACAGATACAAACAGATAAAACCAATAGTCTTTCAAGATGAAAACATAAGACATACCTTGCATTTTCTTCAACTAATAGACATGGTCAATCCAAGTTGCTTGTCATCTTAATTTAGACTCGAGACCAAAAAATTTCAAACCAGATATAACCAAGCCTGCAGTTGTCTTCTTCAGATGCTCCTTAAGTAATTCCTCATAAACTATAAAATTGGCCTCTGTAAGAAGATTGCGATCTTTCATAACTGCGAATACTTTTCTTGCTTCTCCTGAACTTGCATATTTACAGAAACCATACATGATAGCACAATATATGATATCTTCCAGTGGATAACCTTCATCAATCATCTCATCCAAAACTTCGATTACCTTTTCTGGTTTCTTCAATCTGCAAGTGTTTATAACAGTCAAAGCATACTTGAACTCCATAGGCCCACTTGTTACATTTCCCAAACAATCCTTAACAAGTGTAATAGCTGCATTGATCTCCCCAATCTTACATAGCCCTTTCACAAGAGAGCAGTAAGCCTCAGTACTGGGCGTCCAAGAATTCTCCATCATCAAGTTGTAACAGGAGCATGCATATCTAATATCACCTTTTTCTACAAAACAAGGGATTATTAAACTATATGTAAAAGAATCTGGTTGAATATCTTTGGAGCATTTTATTTCCTCAAACAGGGCATGTGCATGCTTCCCATCCTCAATATTGTGAAGGCGTTCAATAAGAATATTGTAAATGCTAATGCTGAAATACCCTTTTGTTTTCAATGTCTCAAACACCTCCAATGCCTTCATTTCTCTACCTCCTTTAGCAATGAAGAATGTAAAGAAGTTGGATATATGATCCAAAACTGGCAATTCCAACTCCACTAATTGATTAACCAAGTGAAGAAACTTACTCATATCACTTGTATCAGCATAGGCAGACATTAATGGAGTTACAGTCTCAAAGCTTGGGATGAGTCCCTCCTGAATGACAATAAGAAAGAGCTTATGAGCCTTATCAACTCTACCAGCATCACACAAGCCTCCTATCAAGGAATTGTAAATGCCCAGATCGCCCCGGTATCCATCGTCCACCATCTCCTCCAGCAGCCGACAACCATCACCGACCCTCCCTTCAGCCACAAACCCCTCCATCAGAGATCCATATACTGCACGGTCGATCACAAGCCCCTTTCTTTTCATTTTGTGAAACAGTTCACAACCTTTCTCTACCCTCCCTGCCTTAGACAAGCATGAAACCATCGTCGAGTAAGCCATAACATCAGCTTCTACCCTATCTTTCGCCATCTCCTCCCACACTCTCAAGCACCCATCCATGTTCCCCTCCGAAGCCAGAACCTTTATCATCGCCGTGTACGCAAAAACATCTGGCCGGCATAATTCTTGCCGCATTCGTTCCAAAACTTCTAGGAGATCATCTGTCCTCCCTGCACGGCAGAGCCCCTTGGCAAGGATCGTGAAGGTGATGGCCTCCTCCTTGAGCCCGTCGGCCCTGAGGTCATCATACACGGAAAGGGCGAGATCGAGATGCCCAGTCCGAACCAAAGCATCCAATATTCGATTGTAAAGGAAAATGCGAGGCTTGACGCCAAATTTGCCCCGCATCTTCCGGTAGATGTGAAAGAGCCGGAGGCCTCGGCCGGCATCGGCGTGCATCCGGACGAGGATCTCGAGCTGCTTCTCGGAGGGGGGTTTCCCCTGGGCCAGCATGAGGTCGGGGAGCTGGTCAGCGGCAGCGGGGCGGGCAGCATCGTTAAGGGCGTAGGCAAGGGCGTTGTAGGAGGCGAAGGAGTGGGAGAAGCCCTTCTGTTTTCCGGCCCAGTGAAAGAAACGGGTGGAGAGGGACGGGTCGAGGAGGGGGCGGGAACGGAGGACCTCGGCGACGAGGTCCGGGGGGACGCGGCGGAGCTTGCGGAGGTCGGAGAGGACGGCGGGGGACCAGCGGCGGTGGCGGCGGAGGGAGTCGAGGATGTAGCGGGCGAGCGGGGAGAGGCGGCGATCGGCAGCAGGAACTGAGGGCGGGAGCGGCACCGCCTTGATATTGTGTTCGGGATCCCAGTCGCGGAAGTCCACGGCAGGGAGGACAGCGACGGCGGCGGCTGCGGAGGCAGCGGAGGAAGGGAGGATTTTGCGGTTGGAGAAGAGGCCACCGCGGACGACCGGGCGGTTCTGAGAGGGTTTGCGGTGGCCGTAGAAGAAGTAAAACTTCCGGCTGCCGCGGCCGGCGGACGGTGGTGTGGACGTGGTGGCGTTTTCAGGTTTTGCCGCCGTGCCCATTCGTTACGGCTTCAGAGGACTTCTCTTTCGTGGCCGCAACGTGTTTGTGATTTTGCCATATTAGTCCACCTTTTCTTATTTTTAATTTACAAAAAAAAGGTAAAGTATACACTGTAATTTACCAACAGTTAATCTGTCATATCTTTTATTAAACCGGTTAAGGTTTTTCTTTTGTAAATAAAAATTTTGTAATCTCATACGTATCGATTAGCTATCGATATGATATATATTGAGTTGTATCGATCATACTAATATGATACATTAAAATACAGTCGTGCAAACCCTATTCTAAACTTTATAGGTCTTATCGTGTGAAACAATGGACGATTAATTTTTTTCGATAAGATTAAAAAATTATCATGAGATCTATTAATGAGGTTTTTAATTTACTAAAGAAATGTCCATCATCTCCATGATGCTTTCATATTACTATTTAATTTTTTTAAGATAATTTTTAAATGAGATTAAACTTGGAAAATTGTAAAGGATATATGCTTCACCTCTAAAATATCATAATAAATAACTTACAATCATGATATGGAATGAAACCTTACGTTGTACGACAAATAATAACAACTAGTATAGGATTTCCTTTGTAATAGTGAAGGATACATACACCTTAAGCCAGCGAATGTATTTTGTATTGAGGCATCTGTATTAATTAATAGGTACAACATAATCAAATGTGTAGGTAGGTAACTTAAATGAAATTTGTAGTTGCTATAAAAGAGCCACCTTACGAATTTTAAACGTTATTCTCAAAAGGGTGTTTGATGTGTAGCAACCCAAGTTTACGTCAAACATCACCTATAACATAAGAAGTGATAATGTTAGCTGGTTTGCTGATATTATAAAAAGGGCATTCATTGTTTCAGCTCAAAGATGATCGATAGTTACTGTCAACAAAAGTTTCCTAAAAAAAAACCTATAAAAGAATCGAGAAGCCAATGACCATCCACCGAGCGAGTGGGATATTATACATTTTGGTAGCATTGTGTGTCAGATATCAGCCAATAGTTACATTCAAAGAATAAGTATTTTGTTCTTTCGTCTTGAGATTAGCCAAAGAAATACCTATTCTGGTTAACAATGTTGGATTCCGAACTTTGTGGATCAAATCGATTAATGAAATTATGGATTAATAAATTTTTAAGAGAAGTGACCTAGGGATTCGATCACGGACACGATAAATTATCGAAGTATGAGAATCAAACGTTGGGCCAGAAGATTGTTTGACGTGCTAAAGGATGGACGTCGTGTCATGAGTTCGGGCATGAGACTGGAAGGATCGAGTATTGTGCCAAAAGATCAAATGTTGTGGGAAGTCAACATGTCGATAGATCGGGCGATACGTCGAAGTAAAGGACGATGCGCCAGAGGTTCGGACGAAGTATCTGATGATCAGATGACATGTCGAAATACTGGATAACATGTTTGTTATGACCCTAGCTAATCGGGTCCATTTATTCAGGTTGAGTCATGTTAGCCAGAGTCAGTTATGAATCTTATCGAGTCGATTATCAGTAGATTGAGTGATTTTTATCTTCAATTAGGATGGAGTCCATTATTATTTTCAGTTAGAAGTCTATCAAGAGTCAAAGATTAGTGAGACTCTTGGTAAAGCCTTATAAATAAGGTTGTAAACCTTTTTCCATAATCAATCAAGGAATGAAGAATCTTAGTTTTAGCCAATAGGCAGAAACCCTAGGAGGCAAATCCCCTCGAAGTGATCTAGGAGGCCCGATCCCCTCGAAGTGATCTAGGAGGCTCGATCTCCTCTAAGAGATCGTTTATCCCCCTTTTCCACCCTATTCCTCCACGATAGAACCCTAGGGTCCTATCATCTTGTATCAGAGCAGCGATCCTCGGCGTTCCTGTTGTGATTCTGTGGTCACTCCTCTCGTCATCATCGTCGCGCCGCCATCGTCGTCATATCTACATCTTGCGGTAGTTGAAATCCATAGAGTCATATTTTAGTTAAGAATATGTTAATGATCATGTTGGGTTTGTGAGAAAAAAAAAGATAATGTTAGTGGAAAATCTTCGTGCCTGCCCAGTAGGCACGGTCTGTGCCTCCGTGTCTGCTGAGTGGGCACGGCTGGTTCTGGCCCGTGTGCGCTAGCTCGCCCGCAGTCGTCTCGGTGGAGAGGTGGAGCACGGTTGGATGGAGGGAGCCCTCGGGTCCGACTCGGGAGGTCGACGGCTAGCACAGTGGAGCTCAAGTCGGGAAGAGATGTCTCAGCTCGGGTCGACTGCGGATTCTTGCAATAAGGTCGGGTTGGGTGGGGTTCCCGACGTGACCCCTCCGATAGTTAAGTTAGTTTAGTTGTCGATTCGCGATCCCCCTGCTCCGTAGAGGCGCAGGGGCTTTTATAGTAACCATTACGAGGTGTTCGTACCTGAGGCCCTTATCCTCCCCATCACTTACCATGCCGTCGCACTTCACCACGCTGCCCGTGGTCCTTGCGGCGAGGCGCGCATCGTCCTTCCTGCAACTGGGGCATGTCGACCTTGCCCACCTTACCTTTGTCAGGTCAACCGTACGACGGCTGACCCTTCCATGCTTGTGTCAGGCCGGCACCAACATGTCTGGTCGGCCACGTCGGCGGGCCTGCTGTCCAAGGGCATGGGGACGTGGCAGCCAGGTCAATATTCTCAAGGTTCTTGATTAGGGTGCCGAAGATGAGGTCTTGTAATGAGTCATCGGGTTGTAGTGAAGTCAAGCTAGTCTTTGACCCGAACGAACATGAGTTGATCCGACCGAGCAGGGGCTCGAGAAATGATCCGACCGAGCAGGAGCTCGGGAGATGGATTGGCTGAGTTCTGAACTCGGGAGTTGATTCAAGTGAGCAAGGGCTCGGGTGGTGATCCGACCGAGCAGGAGCTCAGGAACTGATCCGACTGAGCATGAGTTGATTCGACCGAGCAGGGGCTCAGGAGATGATCCGACCGGGCAGGAGCTCGGGAGATGGACTGGCCGGGTTCTGTACTCGGGAGTTGATTCGAGCGAGCAAGGGCTCGGGTGGTGATCCGACCGAGCAAGAGCTTAGGGATTGATCCGACTGAGCATAAGTTGATCCGACCGAGAAGGGGCTCGGGAAATGATCCGACCGAGCAGGAGCTTGGGAGATGGACTAGTCGGGTTCTGTACCCGAGAGTTGATTCGAGCAAGGGCTCGGGTGGTGATCCAACCGGGCAAGAGCTCAGGAACTGATCCGACTTAGCATGAGTTGAACCGACTGAGCAGGGCTTGGGAAATGATCCGGCCGAGCAGGAGCTCGGGGGATAGACTGGCCGAGAGGATGAACTTGGGCACAAATCCTGGCGATTTGGCCAAGAGGACGAACTCGGGCACAAATCCTAAAGATTTGACCGAGAGGGCGAACTCGGGCACAAATCCTGGGGATTTAGCCGAGAGGGTGAACTCGGGCACAAATCCTGGAGATTTGGCTGAGGGGGAACTTGTATCGTGTCACTATTATCATCATTTTTATTCATTACTATTACATATATATTTTATATTATTTTTTTGCATTGCAGTGCCCTTTGTGCGGGTCTACATTCAATGCGGTAATGCATTTAATGCGTCGGGTGGTTTTGGGGTGGTGCTTTGCTTTGCCTCGGGAAGCTGAAATGACACTCTTGGATCCTATAAATTTTCTACGGCCCGGTTGAGACATCACTTGCTCGTTTTGCCCTCTTTTGCTTCTCCCTCGGATCTCCCCCTAGCCTCCTAGCATCCCTTCAGTTGGTATTCTCTGAACAGGTCGGAATGACCTCCTCAGACTCTTCGAGTAGTGTTAGGGTCATTTCTTCCCCGGGGTCGGGAGGAGTAAGTTTGGGTGATCCTGAGGCCAGTCCCTCGGGAGCGTCTTCGGGGCCCCCATCGCCAGTCGACGCGAGGGCCCTAAGAGATTTAGAGGTCATGAATGCGGATCATGACCTAGACACAACAGTGATTGAGGGGTCACTTGCTACTATTAGGGAGCGATACAGCATCCCGACCGAATACGGGTTGCATGTTCCACAATCCGAGCAACGTCCCTACAGTTCGGACGCGCCCGGAATGTGCATCTCGGTGGATGCTTTGGAGGCCGGTCTCCGATTTCCACTACATCCCCTTATAGAAGAATGTCTTAGATGGTGGAGGATCTCCCCCAGCCAAGTAGCGCCCAACTCGTGGCGCTACCTTGTTGTGTTTATGGGCGAGTGCCGAGGGGCCGGGATTATCCCGACTCGGGACTTGGTTATGGCGTGCCTTCGCCTTTGTAAGAGTCGGGGCGGCTACTATCTCACCGCCCGTATCGATTTTAGGGTCAGTGGGGCACCTTCCAACAACAAAGGTTGGAAATCCCGTTACCTTTTTGTGAGTGGTCCGGTCTGGGGGTTTAGGTTTGATTGGTCGGCACACCCGATCGGTAACGCCCCCCCATACTTATCCGAGGAGGAGTCCATCCTGGTCGGCAGATTGAAGGGAATCCTTTCCTCTTCATGCACGATCAAGGAGATGCCCGAGCTTTGGCTGGTCAAGGCGGGTCTCAGCTCGGCCTCTAGGGGTACTATTATGTTTGCCGTATTTTGACTTTTTGGGTTGTTTTCTAACCTGTAAGTCGGGATGCAAATCGGATGGATCTCGACGACCTGCACGGAATGCCGAAAGTGTCCAGAGGTAAAACCTCCTCGGTTCGTGCTGCAGTGCCAGCCCGGGAGGTCGGCGTTTCTCCAGCGAGAGAAGCCCCGAAGACCTCTTCCAAGAGGCCAATCGATGCACCGACTGAGTAGATCGATGATCCGACTCGACGGCCAAAGAAGGTGAAGATCCTGACGAGGAGACACAAGTCTCGGCATGGCGAAGGAGTATCACGATCCCATTCCAAGGGCATGGAGCCGGTAGCACCGGTTGAGGAGCCCGAGATGCTCGTGGAATCCGACGAGGGGATGCGCCGCCAGTCCACCACCGCCCGAGGTCCATGAAAGACCTTTTCAAGACAAGGTCCATAAAGACGATGTGGGGTACTATGCCCTGCATATGTCCGATCTGGGCCATCAAGACCCCGACAAGGAGATGAAGGCTAGATGGGGGGGGGGACTAAAAAACTCCACGAAGGTCTGGAACGACCCGTCGGCTGCCGAGGAGTTCGAGAGGGGACTTCTCCACCTATAGTTGGCGCTGGAGCTGTACACGCTCCCCTCGGAGGTTTTGCTGGCCCGAGCCGCCAAGGAGATGGTATTGGTAAGTTCCCAACCCTTGTCTCGGCGTCGCAAGTTTCCTTTTGACCGAGTTCTTATCATTGTTGTTTTGTGTAGAACCAACAATTTCATATGGCGCTCTTCGACCGAGTCCATGACGCGGACCGGCTGATCACTTTCATGGACTACCGCATCTCCAACCTTCAGTAGGAGATTGATACCTTAAAGTCTAGAGGGGGTCCGGAGGCGATCGTCAAAGCTGAGGAGCGTGCTTCCGAGCTAGAATAGGAGCTCGAGAAGACAAAGCGCGAACGAGATAAGGCGCTCCAGAGGCTCAAGGCCTCCGAAAAAGAACTGAATGAAGTCCGGCGCAACCTAACTGAGATCCAGAGGTTGCTGAAGGAGGCGCGGGTCAGGGCTCGGAAGATGGATGATGAGCTGCTACAATCCGTGAAGGCTCTAGAGAACGCCCGAGCCGAGTTGCCGAGGTAAGCAGTCGACCATTAAAAGGAGTTAGCCGGCTTCAAAGAAGGGCTGAAGAGGATAGGTTGAGTCACCAACGAGTACGGTTATCGGGTGGCGTTGGCCTACTTCCATGCCTTACACCCGGACTCGGAGGTTGAGGAGGACCCCTTCACCATCCGGCCCGAGGATGACTTGGTGCTGATGGAGAGGCAACAAGCATTCGATGACTCGGACCCGCCCGAGTCCTGACTTGAAGTTTCATTTAGTCATTTTATAACTCAGGTCAGGAAAAGCCCTATTTTGCTCCCGACGTCTCTTGTAATCACATTTTTATCAATACAACTCGGAGCACTTCTTTTCATATTATGCATAAAATTTTCGTAGATTTGAAATGTGCCAAGTTCTCGGTAGCACTCACCCTTCCGCTGTTGCCAATGTATAAGTCCCTTCTCGAACAACATCCATGACTCGGTAAGGTCTTTCCCAGTTCGGTGCCAGCTTTCCGCGGGACCAAGTCGGGTCGCTAACCTCGGCTTTCTGTAGCACTAGGTCGCCCGCCCAGATGAGTCGAGGGCGCACTCGATAGTTGTAAAGTTTGGCGACAGCCCTTTTATAAGCTAGCGTCCGCAGATGAGCGTCGGCTCGCTTCTCCTCCAGCAGGTCGAGGTTCTCGCGCAGCTGTTGGTTGGATACCTCTTTGTCGTGGGTTTGGATTCGGAGGTTTGGGAAAACCACCTCGGGAGGGAGTACAGCCTCGGTTTCGAAAGCCAGGCTATATGGGGACTCCCCTGTCGGGGTTTTTGGAGTTGTCCGAGATGCCCAAAGTATGCTCGGAAGTTCCTCCACCCAAGTTGTCGGGGCTCCAGAAATCCTTTTCTTCAATCCTTCGAGAATGGCTCGGTTCGTCACCTCGGCAAGTCTGTTGGCTTGTGGGTGGGCGATCGAGCTAAATTTCAGTTGGATGTGATAACTTTGGCAAAATGCTTTAAACCTTGCATTGTTGAATTGCGTTCCGTTATCTGTGATTATGACTTTAGGAAGGCCGAACCTGGTTATGATCTTTTTCCACACAAATCCTTCAACTTGCCTTTCGGTAATAGAGGCCAATGGCTCGGCCTTGAGCCATTTAGTGAAGTAATCAACTCCCACTATCATGAATCTTCATTGTCCTGAGGCTGGGGGGAATGGGTCGAGAAGGTCTATTCCCCATTGGGCAAAAGGCCAAGCGCAGTCGACGGTTGCAAGCGGTACCATCGGTTGATGTTGGATCCGGGTATGCTTCTGGCATTGCTCGCAGTTTTGCACGTAGGTCTGAGCATCTTTACGCAGGGTGGGCCAATAATAACCTTGCCTAAGAATCTTGTGTGCTAAGGCCCGAGCACCGATGTGGTCTCCGCATATGCCTTCGTACGTCTCGGCTATGGTGGTGTGTGCTTCGGTCGGGTGCAAGCACCGAAGCAGGGGTCAGCTAAAACCTCGCCGATAGAGCCGACCATCAATAATGCAGTACCATGACTCCATCCTCCTGATCCGTCGGGCACCCTCCGGATTCTTGCTATTCCCCCCAGCGGTGTGTCGGTTGCGTAAGAGGATGAAAGCCTAGCCAGGGCGTCCGCTTGTGAATTCTCGGCTCGGGGCACTTTGGTGATGATACATTTTCGAAATTGACCACGTACGAAGGCATTGCTCGCAGCTTTGCACTTAGGTCTGAGCATCTTTATGCAGGGTGGCCCAGTAATAACCTTGCCTGAGAATCTTGTGTGATAAGGCCCGAGCACCGATGTGGTCTCCGCATATGCCTTCGTACGTCTCGGCTATGGTGGTGTGTGCTTCGGTCGGGTGCAAGCACCGAAGCAGGGGTCAGCTAAAACCTCGCCGATAGAGCCGACCATCAATAATGCAATACCATGACTCCATCCTCCTGATCCGTCAACGGCCAATAATAACCTTGCCTAAGAATCTTGTGTGCTAAGGCCCGAGCACCGATGTGGTCTCCGCATATGCCTTCGTACGTCTCGGCTATGGTGGTGTGTGCTTCGGTCGGGTGCAAGCACCGAAGCAGGGGTCAGCTAAAACCTCGCCGATAGAGCCGACCATCAATAATGCAATACCATGACTCCATCCTCCTGATCCGTCGGGCACCCTCCGGATTCTTGCTATTCCCCCAGCGGTGTGTCGGTTGCGTAAGAGGATGCAAGCCTAGCCAGGGCGTCCGCTTGTGAATTCTCGGCTCGGGGCACTTTGGTGATGATACATTTTCGAAATTGACCACGTACGAAGGCATTGCTCGCAGCTTTGCACGTAGGTCTGAGCATCTTTATGCAGGGTGGGCCAATAATAACCTTGCCTGAGAATCTTGTGTGCTAAGGCCCGAGCACCGACGTGGTCTCCGCATATGCCTTCGTACGTCTCGGCTATGGTGGTGTGTGCTTCGGTCGGGTGCAAGCACCGAAGCAGGGGTCAGCTAAAACCTCGCCGATAGAGCCGACCATCAATAATGCAATACCATGACTCCATCCTCCTGATCCGTCAACGGCCAATAATAACCTTGCCTAAGAATCTTGTGTGCTAAGGCCCGAGCACCGATGTGGTCTCCGCATATGCCTTCGTACGTCTCGGCTATGGTGGTGTGTGCTTCGGTCGGGTGCAAGCACCGAAGCAGGGGTCAGCTTAAACCTCGCCGATAGAGCCGACCATCAATAATGCAATACCATGACTCCATCCTCCTGATCCGTCGGGCACCCTCTGGATTCTTGCTATTCCACCAGCGGTGTGTCGGTTGCGTAAGAGGATGCAAGCCTAGCCAGGGCGTCCGCTTGTGAATTCTCGGCTCGGGGCACTTTGGTGATGATACATTTTCGAAATTGACCACGTACGAAGGCATTGCTCGCAGCTTTGCACGTAGGTCTGAGCATCTTTATGCAGGGTGGGCCAATAATAACCTTGCCTGAGAATCTTGTGTGCTAAGGCCCGAACACTGACGTGGTCTCCGCATATGCCTTCGTACGTCTCGGCTATGGTGGTGTGTGCTTCGGTCGGGTGCAAGCACCGAAGCAGGGGTCAGCTAAAACCTCGCCGATAGAGCCGACCATCAATAATGCAATACCATGACTCCATCCTCCTGATCCGTCAAGCACCCTCCGGATTCTTGCTATTCCCCCCAGCGGTGTGTCGGTTGCGTAAGAGGATGCAAGCCTAGCCAGGGCATCCGCTTGTGAATTCTCGGCTCAGGGCACTTTGGTGATGATACATTTTTGAAATTGATTCGTCATCCATCGTGCCTCAGCCAGGTATTTGACCATCATCGAGTCTCGAACTCTCCATTGACCTAGCTTGCAACGAGCTTGGAGTCGGCCCATAGGCGCGAGGAATTGTCCGCTTTGGGCATACCCGCACGGTTTTGCTCTTGCACCTCTAAGAGTAAGGGAGGCTGGTCGACTTATAAGCCCTTAGCTCCCCTACTTCTCAACCAATGTGGGACTAAAGATGACCTTATCATTACTCCATCTATAAAGGGAGGGACTATAAAGGGAGGGAAGGGCTCATGTCCGAGGTGTTTGGCTCGGGAGTACTGGTGTTTGGCTCGGGAGGTGCACGACTCGGGGCCCTCCTAGCGCTAATATAATAAGGGACATTTTGGTTGGCCGAACATTGGTGCGGCCCGTAGGCGTGCGAGGAATTGTTCGCTTTGGGCGTACCCACACGGTTTTGCCCTTTATGGAGACTGAGAGCTCCAAAAGGCGCCTCTGAGAGTAAGAGAGGCTGGTGAACTTATGAGCCCTTACTAAAGATGACCTTATCATTACTCCCTCCACAAAGGGAGGGAAGAGCTCATGTCCGAGGTGCTTGGCTCGGGAGTATCGGTTGACCGAGCTGCACGGCTCGGGGCCCTCCTTCTAGCGCCAAAATGTTAGTGAAAAATCTTCGTGCCTGCCCAGTAGGCGCGGTCTGTGCCTCCGTGTCTATTGAGTGGGCACGGCTAGTTCTGGCCCGTGTGCGCTAGCTCGCCCACAGTCGTCTCGGTGGAGAGGTGGAGCACGGTTGGATGGAGGGAGCCCTCGGGTCCGGCTCGGGAGGTCAACGGCTGGCGCGGTGGAGCTCGAGTCGGGAAGAGATGTCTCAGCTCGGGTCGACTGCGAATTCCTGCAATAAGGTCGGGTCAGGTGGGGTTCCCGACGTGACCCCTCCGATGGTTAAGTTAGTTTAGTTGTCGATTCGCGACCCCCCTACTCCGTAGAGGCGCAGGGGCTTTTATAGTAACCATTACGGGGCGTTCGTACTTGAGGCCCTTATCCTCCCCATTGCTTATCATGTCATCGCACTTTACCACGCCGTTCGTGGTCCTTGCGGCTAGGCGTGCGTCGTCCTTCCTGCAACCGGGGCATGTCGACCTTGCCCACCTTACCTTTGTCAGGTCGACCGTACGACGACTGACCCTTCCATGCTTGTGTCAGGCAGGCTCCAACACGTCGGGTCGGCCACGTCGACGGGCCTGCTGTCCGAGGTCACAGGGACATGACAACTAGATCAATATTCGCCGTATCAGACAACACCTACAAAGTTATAATATCCGTAGAGTCATCTTTTTAGTCAAAAATATGTGGATCTTTATTTACAGTAACTATTCAAATAAATGTCATTTTCACCACAAATAAATCAAGGCAGACAATATGTTGCTCAGTCGCTGATTTCCCATGCCAATTATCGTTTTGGGCTTTGTGGGTAAAAACATGGCAACGCCTACCAAGTTGGTTGTTGGAACAGTCCCTCTCGCTACATGAAGCTGAATTCTTCCAATATTGGTATCCAGTTCTAATCACGACAAACCACTACAAAATTACTCTATCCTCACCCACGAGTAGCAAATAAAGTTGCTTCGGAACTCCACATTGGTTTCTCATCATGCTTCTTTTTCACGAATCTAATTAGATTTTGGCCGTCATTACGTTGGATTATATGATCTACTACTGTATCTGCAATTTGTTCTAGAATCGGCTCCTATATGTGCGTTTCAAAAAGGGGTATAACGAAAGATGCTTATTTTACAAAACGAGTCCATGCGTTCATATGCCTAAAAATATGGAACACAACCATATAAATAAATATATGCGTTCACCTTGGTGAATGCACGGCCACTTCATCAACAACCATTACGGGATGATGGCAAAAGTAAAACAATCCTGTTAAAATATTTTAACAACGAAAATTTAGAGAATACAAGGTTGACAATACAGAAAGATCTCACCCGTGTTTGAACTTAAAGAAATCCTTCGTGTGGGAGCCAAAAAAAATGTTGGAATGACAGTTCCGGCTTCCTTTATTTCATGATACAACACACAACACACCTGGGCAAGGTTAACAAAATTTCATACACATTTTTGCTTGTCATTGTTCACACTTCCCATATGGGGAGTGAAAACAGTGAACACTCGGGTACAATAAGTTGCTGCTACTCGCTGTTACAAACATCATCACATTGATAAAGGAGTGAGAAGAAAAATGAGCTCACATACACGCCGTTCATCTTCCCCATACTAGAGAGATGCAAAAGGATAATCCAGAGCAACCAGCTTGCAAAAGACTGACATGATGATTGATAAATGTTCAATAAAACAAGCTGCTTCTATGGTCGGTCACCTCTATATTAGCAACATGGGTTTGATGATAATTTTTCAGTAGGTCATGCTAAAAACTGTACTTGTGCCTTTTTCCATTTGAGGATGCGACCAGGTAATTGAGAGTGCATCCCCAGACTCAACCATCTCTGTGACTTGCTCCCCAGCACTGATGTGAACTTTTAATAAATGAATGCCCTCCATGTATACCACTCCATTAGCTCTTTGAGATTCCAGCACTGATTTCAACTTTTAATTAATGGAGTAAAACTTTCACATACAACCCAAGTCTTCCATCAAATTACCGCTTTGATTGTGAAGATTCTGACCATCTGTGATGTGAGCTTCTATATGTCTGCCACTGACGCCTGTTGGTGCTTTTGTCAAACTGGCTGACACAATTATCAGCTGGGGCTTTTGGTGTACTGCTAGTAGCATAGCCCCTTTTCAAGGCGGTTCTCATTTCCTCCTCAGCATCATATTGTAAGCGCTGCAAATAAAATATAACAGACATTATTTGGAACCCAACTAATGAGCATGAAAAGTAAATTGCTCAGTAAGTGTGACAAACTTGAGTAACCAATTTTCAAAAACAGCCAAAGCACAAAAATTGATTTGCACAAAGACAAGCATCTACTCTCGTGTATAACAAAAGAAAGTTCAGTAAACTTGGTCACAGATCGTATTAGTACATTCCTTCCAACAATTTGACATGGATCACGGATGGGTGAAACTTCAGTTTGTCCTAAAGCATGCAGTCAAATATTCATCATTTGTTTAACAATCTTGACCTACAGATCTCACCCAAGTTTCAATAATTAATTCATGAGCTGCGTACCAACTGAATGATCACTGATACAACAAAGGACTGGTGTTGGAATGTATGGTCCCATACCAACTTGATATCATCTTATTAACTATGAACACTGAACTAACATTTTAGCTTTTATTATTCACTAAATGGGTACTTGTGTTGATCAACATCCTTAAGCACTTTGAACTCAAAGCAAAAAGTAAAAAACATATAACTACACGAGCAGCTAAATCATAGAACCTGTGTAGAGTCAGTAAAACTACCCTAGTAAAAACCGGACGACGTTGACAACAACGACAAGTCATAATTTTCCAACTATTTGGAGATCCATGCTCATGGGAGAGAAAAACAACACTACTGTGTTGAAAAGAGTTATGTCTTGTTTGCAGTTTCCATAGCAAATTGTCATTGACTTTTAACAATAATTTAAATAAACTTATAGTGGCCTCACATTACATTATCATGACCTGAGATTCTTGATCAAATTGGATAGAGAAACATAATAAACTGACACTAAAAATCAATGTCACAAGTCACAACCTAAAATCTCTGCTATTTAAGTTGTCTCATAATTGACTCCAAGTTTACCCTGTCAAAAAATATTAGGTATTCTGATTGTTTCACAAATAGTCTATCCTAATTCTGATCCCACCAATATCTTACTCTGACTAGAAGTACTCTCATCCCTAAATTTACTCAATGAAAAGTGTCTAATTAACTTTCCTGTGGGCCAAATAATAACACAAGAAAAATGAGCCAAATAAGATATTTGGCAATGCCTTTATCTAATGCACCCTATCTCTTTATATATAAAATTTCAATTCATAAATATTGTCATTTAGTCATTTCTCAGTTCACAGTTCATCCTGTTAACTCCTTTTGACCTTATCACATACTAGAACCAAATCAAATAGCATAGTTGTTAATTTGTTATCGGTTAACTTATGCAGATTTTTCCTTGAAACAAATTCTAATTCAATCAACCCAAGATATTCTCTTAATCTTACTTCCTAATTAGTTTTAACTTAATGTCTTGCCAATTGAACCACTAGCCCTTAATTTTTCCACATTCTCCTAGAAAAGCTCATGCAGTCGTACAATCTTCCATATGATTTAGAAAGCCTTCTCAGCTACTTGCAACTTTAAATTACACCCAGTTCTGCCAAACAATAATACTACATTTTTACTGGTACAAGCTAGGTGTCATGGTAACTTTGATCTTTCATGATCAAAATTCATAACCTCTTCATTTCATGAGGTAAACTAGTGTATACTGACCATCCCCAAATCCTGTATTGGAGAGCCTCTTTTTTATGCTTCTAGGGGGAAAATACAAGTGCAAGTGAAAATAATCTAAAGTCCCTCAACTTTAAGTAAATCTAAAGTCAAAGCATTTCTAATCTCAGACAACATATTCAAAATTGGCAACCAAACATGAATGCAATTGTATAAGCCCGAATTGTAGAAAATAGCGCAATTCTTATGATCTCGCTGTTAATATGATAATTGAATGAAGTGGTTACAATTCAGGAACAATGTTGGAACAAGGTTATCTGAGTTCGAGAACAAGTTTCATTTGTCAAGCAAGAATAACATTAAACCTTCCCAAGTTTATGAGATCCTAAGTTCGGTAAGCCACCAAAACAAACTTCGTATGAAAAAATGAAAGCATAATAGTTATTGGAAATGGAACGATTCATAAACAAAAGAAATCATTTATATAAAGTGATTTTTCAGTAAATAATCAAAAAACCAATAAAAATCTCCATATTTGCAATTGACATCTAATCACAACCTAGTGATCATGGATTCTATATGCCAATTGGCATGAGATTTTGTGCTGTATCAAAGGTGTAGTGAAATCAAAAGTGGCTTGGGTAAAGAGCATGTGCCAACATGAAACCCTCGCCACCTGTGTTGCTCACCATTAACTTTGTCAACACGCTATTGGCATGCTCCACACCGTGAAACATATACATAACTTTTTGAAATTTTCTGCACTAGTGGCATTACTGATTAAACGATTTGAACCTCAGTGTTCATGGATACATGATTTTTTACAAAGGAAAGAGAAAAATTAGTCCAATTACGAATAAACTCCCTTAATATATCATCTCTTTCCTACATCAAGATGCTTCCTCAATTGTTTGGTTATAGAGTTCCAAAATTTGTTATCAGGAAGAAATTGTTCATGAAACTCAACTGAAATGGTAGTCCCATTATTGTGACTTCAGACACAGCACACCTCATAGTTCATTCTTCAAGAGGATCATAAATGATAAATGAGAATTCCTATAGTCAAAGAGAACTTCCATGTGCCAATTAAAGAAAACTAAAGCCCAACAAGGAATCTGAACTGAAAACAAGGACTTCACTGAAGTCCTTGCTGGATGCCAACTCTAGTTTCACCAGGAATATCAGAAATTTAATGCATGAAGTGACATTATGCAACATCTTAATAGTTCAATTAAAATAATAAGTTGTCATGCCACAGAAATGTCACAAAAATCAAAAGCATCAAAACTAAGACATTACTTGTAGGAATGAAATCTTCTTATTCCACTCTAATTAGGGTCTTGAATTTTAGATAGACTGTTAAATCCATTCTACTCAGTCTTCACTCTTCACTATATATATTGGATAATAACTACAGTAGCATGCACATCATTAACAGCTGTTCTCAAGTCTTAAGCTAAAAAATAATTAGTATCATGTGACAAGGACCTAAGTGCATAAAATTGCAGCATTTTCAGCACAGACATTACGATATGCAACATCATGACTGGATACACATGAACAACAATTACAACATCAATTTTGAAGATATCATTTAGGATGTCTTCAGTGTACAAATTTGCTCCTGAAATGTACAAAATGAAAATCAGTTCATTATTTTGGAGAATCTATTCATTTTCTTTAATAATTCAAGTAAAATATAGTTTTGTGCTTCTTTAGGTCTTGAAGTATCCAATCAACATGTGACATCAATACCTAAAATTCCTATTGATGATTTAGCCTGACTTGACAGAAGCAACTAAGCAGCTGAGTTGGTAAAAGTTCTAGTGCCAACAGCATTTCACAGCAATACCTATCAGTATCAGCCTAATAATTATTCACAAATATGCACATGGATCTCACGAACATCTCTTGTGATTGCTTACATTAAATACATTCTTCTTAGTCATAGATTATCTGATTCACGAAGCGAATGATGGTTGCCACACCATAACAAGCCAGGATTGTAGTATGTTCATAACATTTGAATAAAGTAGAGATGGTACTCCTATGTAGTAATCAAACTGAAAGAAAATCTCTTGTGACAGCTTGCTACTTAAAGCTTATCCATAATATACCATCTCTTAACATTTTCCGATAGCAAACTCTTATTTCTCATAAAAGCTTGCATATTGTATTAAACACCAACTGTAAGCTTTTCATTTAAGCCAGTTATAGAGTAAATGCTAACATAAACAGTCTCCTCTCTCTTTCTCTCACATAGATAAAGTGTCTTATAATTTTGTATCATCGTATAAAGCCATGAATATAGCCATTGCAGGGGTTTAAATATACGCTCGACCGTTCGCCTAGGCGCTCAGGTAAGGTGAGGCGAGGCTCGAGCACCTCACATATTCGCCAGGTGGCACACTTCAATGAAGCGCCACCTTGGCGCTTGCATGAACCCAGGCGTCAAGCGCCTTGGGCAAGCGCCCGACTGAAACCATGCAACCCTAGCACCTACTATTCAGTTGAACAGTAGCTAGTTGGTTCACTTGAACCAAGTAAGCTACATAAAGTTTCTTCACTTGCAAAACCCACCCCCTGCACCCCACGTGACCCCAAGCAACCCTAGCGCAACCTCTGCCTCCGCCAATTCTCTGCCGCTACCTCCGTCATCGAAGCACAAGACCGACGCTTCCTCTATTGCTGACAAACGAATCCGAAAATGTAGCTTTCATGTGCAGTTCCCTTCGTCGTCACTGCTTCCGTGTGTAGCTCCTTCCAACGTTGAGGGAGAGGACCACAGCTTCCTCCTCCACCGACGGACACATCTAAAGTTTCCTCTGCCCACGACGTCACTGTCTACAGCTTCCGTCGTCATCGCTGCCACCATCATCCGCAGCTTCTTCCGTCGCTACTATTGTCGTCCGCAACTTTCTCAGTCGTTGCTATCATCTGAAGCTTCCTCCGCCGCTGTTGCTTTCATCAGCAGCTTCCTCTACCATCGCTGCCATCGTCCAAAAGTTCCTCCGTCACCGCTGCCCTCTCCTTCCCCACTTTCCGCCGTCGATGACTCTTTTCTCCCCTCTAACTACTGTTAACAGTAGATTAAATACTGTTAACAATAGATTGTTAACTACCGTTATCATATAATAGTCCCTATTCAGATTTTAACACTGCTAATATCTATTTATCAGTTGTATTAGATATTTTTTACATTTTAATAATTTAGAGCGTCCCGCTTCGGTCGAGCGAGCGCTTAGCCTTCGAATATCTTGGGGCCTAGGCGCCTTTTGGCACCTAACGCGTTTTAAATCACTGAGATTTTTTACCATCATGTCACATGAAAATAGGTTGTAACCCAATCACTTCCTTACTTTTCACTTCTTTGTCACTTAAAAAGAATAGCTTATTGTCTCTCCTTTGGACATTTCACCACAAACATCATAAGAAAGGGTGCTAGGCACCTATTTACTAAAATCTGGTAAATACCTTGCTGGGGTCTGAAAGTACAGAATATGCCTCTCCTATCATCTTGAACAATCTATCAGCATGTCTGTGAACTTCTTCAGCCATTTCTTTCCAAACACCATCGTCAAGGTTCTCACTCCTAGCTAAGAGCTGACCAGCCTGCTGCAACAAGTTGCAGTGAAAAAATTGAAAACATCAACTTTTCAAAAATTATCCAGTGACAATACCTTGTCAGGGTGGTGTCTCAATGCAGCTTTCCTGTATGCCTTCTTTACATCTGCTGCAGAGCTTGATGGCTCAATTCCCCTGTATATACCAATAATCAATTATAAGGACAATTTCAACAGAAATTTACAAGTTAAGATGCCAAAGCAACAGAAACTTACTAGTTTAGAGTTACAAATAAATGATCCAGAAAAAAAGCAATTGAGCCTTAGATAAGATTAAAAATAAAATGTAACGTCCATTCAAGAAAAACTAAATTTCTGGTACATGTAAGATTAAAATCAAACTTTTATTTTTCTTTTGACACAGAAATCTAAAGCTGATGCAACTTACTTATATTCTTGAACTATAAAGAAATATTTAACCAACGGAAGCAGTAAATTAGTCTGCTAAAATATCCCAAAACTAGGTCATCATACAAGAGCAACTGTCAATACTTTCCAGTTTGTCTCCAGCAATTAAATCTTAAGTCAAATGGAGTGGAAAAAACAAGTTTTCTTAATCAAAGAATAATCTCTATAAATAAAGGACAAATTAACAAATCTTACAAAACATCACAATACTATTTAAAACTAGTATAGAAGATGCTATTCCAAGAAATAATTTTAAAGTTGGCCACCCACATTCTTGAGGTCATTGTGTCAATCAAGATCTTACATAATAGTTTATTGGAATTGTCAGGAACTGGGCAGTAGTCACCACTCTATACAGACCAGCACATAACTGGTCTACAACAGTTATAAAGCAACCATTAATACAACTTCAGTTGGGTCTACCCTAATGTGAGAATCTTAGAGGTGGACATGGTGGAGCAGTGATTTAAAAAGCGCTAGGCGCCAAAAGGCACCAAAGTCCCAAAACGCCCGAGGCGCTAGGCGCTCGCCCGAGCGAAGCGAGGCACTAAAATAAAAAATATATATAATATAATTAATAAATATATAAAAATATAAATATATATAGTATATGGTACCGGTGGTACACATAGTACATACCACTCGGTGCATTAAAATATATTATAATTTTTATAATATAATATTAAATATAATATATTAAAAAAAAGAAAAAAAAACTGGCAACGTCGCCTCGATCTTTCTCCCCGCGCAAGGAGGCGTTTCCTCGCGCGGGAGAAGAATCGCTCGGGGGCGAGGACGGCGTGCGAGCGAAGACGGCGCGGGCTCGACGACATCGCCTCGATCTTTCTCCCCGCACGAGGAGACGTTACGTCTCCTCACGTGGGAGAAGAATCGTCCGTGGGCGAGGATGGCACGCGAGCGAAGACGGCGCGGGGAAAGGAGGTATGTAACCTCTTCTTCTTTCTTCTTCTCCTTTTCTTTTTTCTTCGTCCCTTTTTCTCCCTCAATTGACCACCGACGATCGATTTCTCCCTCAATCGACCGCCAATGGTTGATTTCTCCTTCAATCGACCGCTGACGGCCGAAATCGACCACGAACGACCGAGGCAGAGCTAAAAGCCTGGTTCGGTCGCCTGGATTAACTCGGGCGCTCGCCCGAAGCGCCCAGCGCCTGGGCTCGGGCGAGCGCCTAAGCAGCGCCTCTTTGAAGCGCGCCGCCTAGAGATTGAGCGAGGCGCTCGTGCCTCACCTTACCTCGCCTTGCCTCGCCCGAGCGCTTAGGCGAGCGCCCGAGCGCCTTTTTAAATCACTATGGTGGAGAATTCACACCTATAATTGAAATTAAAACTAAAATAATAAAGAACACCTTCATAGAATAAAAAAAATTGCTTTCTGCAGAACAATATAATTCAGCTTAGACAACACAAACTGAAGTTGGCTGAAAACTCACAATATCATGTACATATCCAGAGGAATTTCTTTTCTGGACTCTTCCTCCACAGTAGAAAGTCGCAAGCGGGCTTGAGATAGATCACTATTATTACTGATTGATCTTTCCAAAGCTCGATCTTGATTGTCCTTATCTTTGGGTTGCTTTTCCAGAAGAGATATGAGCTTCTGGAGATCATTAGATGCTTGTCCGTAATCTCTGATCATCTCATGTAAGGTGGCCCTTCTAGAAATTGCCTATAATACAACAGTGAAAATTACAAATCAGTACATGTAACCAAAGCTTCAAGTACTGTACAGTCTGAATTGAGATCGTTACATGTTGATGTTCTATATGTATTATTTTTTGGTATTAACACATGGTATGGGTTGAATCCACCTTAGAAATAGTCTCATACTAGTTTGAATAGTAGCTAAAATTGGTACTGGCTGAGATTCAAGCCCTTGTATGTAACCATGATTTTAAGGAACAAGCATTTGTCTTGCAGAACATCGGCATACTGATACTCTTGTGGATCTAGCTAGCCATGTCACAATGGACTTATAAATGCACTTTTGACTTTTCTGTCAATACAGATTTCCCGTCCTTCAAGCCAGAGGTAAGTCCCCATGTTGAATGTTTCCTCTCTCCTTGTAATTTTGTGCTGCAGGAGTACTTGTATCAACACAGCATAGACTATTATGCTAATAGCACATACTGAATCGGCTGTCAACTGGCATTGACCATATAACAAGTAAATCCTCATTGTAAACCTAGTGGATAACAAATGTTTTTCTTCATCTATATTTTCCTCTGAGCTTCCCTATTTATGACAGTGCTCTTAAAATTTTGATCTTATACTTTCTTTACTGGGTTTTCACCAGTGCTTAAGTGCAAAAATGAAAATGATCATGGCTATTGTTGAATCTTTTGTTTTGGCTAGACAGCCAATCCTAAGGCAACAGGGTAGCCATTTGACTCAGTGGGGATGCACTCAGCTCACAGAACAGCACAGCATGAATTGCTAATCTAAATAACCATAAACTCAAACCTGAACTTGAAGCTGAGCTAATCATATTTTGCTTGCATCTTAGTCAAAAGAATATTTTTCCCATTCCATCTTTATATAAACTCAATTAGTACATTATCAGATGCTTAGTCGCAACACCAAAGTACAACATCAAAAATAAATAATAAAATGGCAATTCAAATGAAAGAAATGGGTACAAAGCCCCCCATAACGAACTTATAATACAATGGAGATTAAAAACAAAGAAAAAAAAATTTAAGTGGGATGATGATAATACGTGGATAAAAAGGACACACGACAAGCAAGCTCAAGTTCCCATTGCAATGCCACAAAATAGTATTGCATCATCCTGTTTTACACAATATGACATATAGTATTATGATATATGTTGGAGCATCATGTGTAAGTCAATGAGTCAATATCAGCAGGCTTCAAATCATCGACAGAGAAATGAGAGAATAGAGATAGCTAGTGAAATTGAAATAACAATTAAGATGTCAGCAAAACCTGACCAACCTTCAGGTAGCTAGGATCAAGAGCTATTGCTAGACTGCAGTCTGCAATGGCATCAGCAATTTGGCCCAGAGCTTGATATGCAGCAGCACGATTACAGAAGCATATTGCTGCAAAAGGACGTGATTCAGTACTGCATGCTAAAGCAGCACTGTAATGTTCTATAGCATCCACATGTCTTCCTTCTTTAAAAGCTTCATTCCCAGCAGCCTGCAATGGAATTTAAAAAAGCATTTGTTGATGTGAAAACTCTTCATGTAATTGTATTTGAAGGAATTTATTAATAGATAACTTCCTGATATCATCATGCAAAGAAGCATCCAAAACTAATGTCATCTAAGTACCTACACATACATGAAAAAACACACGGAGAGGCTAAATTAGCAGCACAACCCCTAAAAAAAAAGCCACATTTCAAGCCTTCAATACACAAATATTTTCATCATTTGAAAAGGCAAACAACAAACCCAGGATCCAATCAAGTCACGTCATGGTGGTTTTGGAATCGCATCTCCATTTGGACAAAGTCAACTGACTTACACTTTAACTGAACTTGCATTTATAAAATTGTCTGCTGATTCTCAACACCAACTAAACATAGAATTATAATCACAATGTTCATAAGTTCTTAAATATAAACATTATTACTAGTAATTTTGCTAAATTAGTTACAATGAAAAGACTCAGCTAAAAAGAAAATGAGCAGACTTACTTTTAGGCGTAAGAGTTCACGAACTGTAACAAACAATGATGTTGAAGATCCTGCAGGCCCACTGCTATTCCTAGGTAATATTCATGAAAATTAAAAACATTAATTTGAAGAAATATATGCTACTATCAGAAATGATTAATGTAGTACAGAGATAAGATCTAAATAGTACTTGTCCACTATATTTTTCATTTTATCTTGTTTCTTTAGCAAATCAAGTGCTTCCTCGAGTCTTCCTAAATAGAAGTTAGACTCCGAAATAAGGCGCCAACGCCAGAGCCTCACAGAAATAACTTGAATATCTTCAAAATTATCAACTTTGCTCAACTGTACATTGGTTCCAGACAAAACATTTCTTTCAGCATGTTCCATAGTCTGCTCACAAAATTGTATTACTTCTTCATACCTCCGAAGCTGTCAGGTTGAAGAACAGCATTATTAGATCAGATATATTATTCTATTAGATATACCTGGGACAATATAAATTAGCTTACTGCTTCCCAGAACACCCGGAAAAAAGAAAGGAATTTGACAATTCATGGTCTTAATGACAGATACTTCATTGAGAAATATTAGAACTAACCAATAGAAGAGCTTCTGCTTTCAGTTCCATCAATTTTTCTGAATGTGTACATACAGATAGAGAATCAGAGATCATATCTAAGGCCTTTGTCACTTCATTAGATGTTCTTTTTAGTAAAAGCTCCTCACACTGAACCACGTAATCAGCCACTTGCTGTTACATGAGAAATACATGTCAGTCACATATATTCCAAAAAGACTAAGGGAACATAGAGCAGATATAATTGGCATGACAAATCAAACAAATAATATATCCTAGATGAAATTATTTAATTATTTAATACTTAGTTATGTGAAATCAATTATAACTTGTAAAAAACAAACCATAATAAAATCAGAAGGTAATTTTTCCTTCAAAATGGTATTACTAAAGCAAATTAATCATTATTAGTGTTTTGGTTCAAAAACATCTGGGATTACTCAACAAGACAAGAAACAAGTTATTTTTAATATCCAATGGACTTCTTTACCTTTGTGGTATATTTGTCAGACACAAAATGAGGTATCTGTCACTGTAATGGTTACAATTCATAAGCATTTGCTCTATTTTCCATAAAGAATTTGTCTTATGCTGTTTAAGCAGGTGGAAGGAAACACAAATTTTAGACACATGCTATAAATGTAATGGTCCAACACCAATTTTGATGTTCTAAAGCTTGTCAGATGGATCTCAAATGTTGATGACATGAAAACACCAATTTCAAGTTAGATATTCTCAATCTAACAAAGCAACCTTTTTAGATACACAGGATGATAAAATTCTGGATTTAAAGTATAGATGAATATGATGGCCTAAAAAAGATAATCCATGACTGAGAAATGCACTGGAATCTTTCATTATGACAATCTCCAATATATGTGTAAAATTCAAAATTGGTAAATAGGATTTCTAATCCAATAAAACCATTTGTAAAACTTACATTACCTCATTCACTCAAGTTTTGTCATAACAATTCAACTGACGAAAAGGAATTGTTCATAATCCATATATTAAGAAATTGTTACTATATTGAAACTTTAGCACTTAATACCAAAAGATAATTACAAGCACAAGTAAATCTTCTCTGATATGCCAGGTTGCTTGGTTGTTATGTAATAATCCCTCTTGGAACATGCAAATCGTTTTGCATGTAAACAAGAAGTCCTTCATAAATTAATTGTGCTGCAGAACATCATATGTTGAAAGATCAGCAGTAGTAGGTTCAGTGCTACCTGAGCTTTCTGAAGGCCATCAGAAGCCTCTATTAATATTTTCTGGTCCACACTTCCGTCACGCTCTGATAGTAAGCATTTCTTAAAATACTTCATAGCTTCATCAATTTCGCCCAGTGCAAGATGGCAACTATATCAGGGGAGCATCAGGTCTCTAAGAGTCTCAACTACGATACAGCAAAAAAGAGTACAAAAACAGACAAAATGGGATACTGAAGTATACATCGTTATATCGTTCAATTCAAACCTTAGATTTATCTCCAAGCTCAAATCAACAAAATTGACTAAGAAACAACAGTGTGTGAAATACACAAACGAAATTAGTGATTCTCTGAACATCAACCAAAAGTTGGAACTGCGATATCTCAACCACACAAAAGCACACAACAACGTTTCAAAGATGAGCGATGAACACAGGAACAGGATAAAGATAGGGGGAAGTAGTTAGAGACCAACTAGACCACAATTTACCCTTGATAGTGTCCCACCTAAGCCAACTCTAACCAAGGACCTTTCACCAGAACAATGGCTTGACCAAAACTTTATGTGGACTACTCAATAGGGTTGATCCTACCAACAAATCTTAACTCACCACATATTGCACAATTTTTAAATCATTTTGACTAAGGTAGCAAATTAAACAATTTATTCAGTTTTCATGATGATAACTAGCTCAGTCAAGACTATTTAAAGTTAGATGATATCTAATTCCAATACAAAAACTTCCCTTTGATGTCCACTTGGAACAAATCTCTTCAAGACAAGGCAAGTCAAGAAATAGACTTTTTCTATTTCTCAATGATCTTCTGATTTATTTTCATCACTATTTTTAGTTGATACTGTAGGAGCTAACTCTGAATATTATTTGTGTCTAAGAGTCCTTATATGAACATAACACTTGTTACGTGGTTTATTTTTGCTATTATAAATTGGATTTGGAGAATTCAGTTGTTTATAGTGAGATTCTATGTAGTGGCCAGGTACTGAAAAAGGAGAACATTTTTCTTTCAGGATCTCTTAGTAATTTACTAAAATTGTCAAACCATGGTTTGAGCTTGTTGTCCTTTTATATGGTAGAATTAAGTATACACCAGGATTCTACAGAAACCATATAATTAAAAGGGCAAAAGATAGGGTGTCCCATAAGAAAATGGACATTGAAGCATGCAGGATTTCAATACATGGCTAGTCGCACCAGTGTTGAGTAAGAAAGCATGTGTTTAAAATTGAGAGAGCAAAGATTGGACAGTCTGTAATTAACTGTTAGATGATCAAGTACGATTTTAATTTATGGCAAGGTCAAGCCAATGTAACCACAAACAACTTCTCGCTTAACACATGCAACTAATTTTATTTGCTCATCATCTAGTTTTGATAAAGTCTCTCTATTTTGTTAACAAGGTCAATCCAACAAACAACATCACCAATGCAATGTCATTGGACAGTCAATGTAGCCAGCCCTACCCCTGAAATTACATGACTCCAACCGTAGACACCTCATTCCAACAATGGATAACAAGGTTGCTAAGGAGCAACCCTAAGGTGACACCAAGGCTTACATCCTATAGCTAGTCTTATTGATCTACTAAAAAATTTACCTTTATTTGGAAGATCCAGTATCAACCTTGCAGAGTTGGTGAATCTCTCCACTCAGCTATCCATATTTTGCAAGTGATCCTTTTCTTTCCACTCCATTCTACTCTCTAATGGAAAATCCAAAAACAACTAGAGCTTTTGGAACTGGACCCTTCTTAATGTTCTTGTATTAGTTACACTCTTTTAAGGTCTCTCTTGTAGTTGGGACATTATGGCTAGTTATTGGTGTTGCTATATTGTCTCATTTGTTCCAAATCCCTTTGATACTAAGTTTCTCACTACAGTGACCTTAGAAAATAAGCTAATCAGATTCTCACTAATTTAACAAATATCATTATTAGTTAGTACAAAATCTAAATTCTCATTTTGAAAATCCCTAACAAGTCAATCCTATAGCCCACCACTATGGCTAGATGAAACATTGAGATGCCACAAAAAAGGAAGGTTAGAAAGATTAGGAAGTAGCAACGACATGATGGCTACCAAAATGATGGATATATGGTGCAGCTGATCTACAAGGCAAGGTTTATGAGGATGAACAATTCAAGAATTAAAATAATTTGCCATATGCCATATGAAACAAAACATTGCTATTTTATATTAACATATTCCAGATGATACATTATGACATTGTCTAAAACCAGAAATTGTTCAAAGGTGTTTGATAGGACATAAAAGAAATGCCTAAATTAGGTGCTGCAACATTAGGAAAAAGAACATAATATTTTTGGAGAGTGGTAGAGTCAACGGGTACAAAAGTAGCACTTCCAAAAACTTTTTTAAACACATTTGTAACCTGCCAGCACAAATAAGCCTTACAGAAGCATTGGTCTCATGGTTCGTCTTACTGATCCATACCGGTATACCGATTGGCTGTTGGTACAATACATACCGAGCCATACCAATGTACCGACATATATGATACAGTGAAACATACCAACATATCGATATGTACCACCCGTACCGGTCTCCTATACCGCTAGTACCAAGCAATACATTGTTGTACGATGAACCTTGATTGGTCTTGGTCCAACCCATATCAAGAGAATAAGATACAATCCAACCCAGAGAGATATACATAGAAAAATTAAAAATATTTGAAACAAAAATAAAGATGCAGCAACCTTTGTGAACTAATGATGACAAATATTCTTGCCAAAATGCAATAACTTTACAAAACAAAACAATAAACTCTGAAATCTAAATACTTGCTTTTCAGCTTAACAATGAAGATAGGAATTGGAAAGGAGAAGTGTTTGACATTATGGAATAGCTTTAACCTAACAATTAGCTCTGAAATCTAAAGACTGGTTTCTCATCTTTTTAATCTAAATAGAAATTGAAGAGGAAAAACGTATTTGACATTAAATTTATTAAAAAATGTGAATCTTTTCTTTGTTCATTTTAACGTTCAAATGTCTTTTCCTATGTATTCTTCATTGTCTTTATGTATATTCCAAGTCAACAATTTAAATGTAGACATTTTATTGTCAATTTCATTACATAAAGAGAACTGTGAAAGGAAAATTTTTGACAATACAGTTTGATCCTTTCCTTTACCATTAACTTATTGTCACCTTTTCATGATGTAACTCATAATTTTACTATATCAACATTCCTTTCAGATGAGTTGAGAAATAATGTCTCAACAATTATCGAGTGCAATAAAGATGTATAAATCCAAAAAACAAAAACAATAATTTCAACTATGAACCCAATAAATAAAGATAAGGCAGAAATGGATTAAGATAACCAAGGAAACCTTACTTTGCAGCCCTGACTTGAACCCTTAGAAAGTGGGAATCAATTGCAGCAGCCAGCATACAGTCATTAAGGGCTTCTCTCATTCTTCCAAGAGACATCCGTGCAGCTGCACGGTTGCTGTAGCACAACATCAATCCTTGATTGTAGCTTAGAGAAATTTCCTTCCGAGAGACAGAGTTCACCCCCTGTGTATAATACTCCTCAGCTTTAAGCAGTAGTCCTTTTGCATAAGCTTGATTGCCCCTAATGTACATAAAATCATCAGCAATAAGTCCCAGAGGAGACTGCTGAATTGCAATTTAATTAATGCAGACAATGTATCTCTAAGCCACAATCTAATTAATCAAATTTTTTACTAGAGATAGAAATAAGGATATGAATTCTGCAACCATTCTCGTGAACCAGGAGCTATATCAAATTGTAAATGGGAATCAACAAATGGTGGAAAGTCATATTCTCAAGTACCTGAGACGCCATCTCTCACAGGCTTCTTGCTCTGCAACTATTTCAGAATCAGTGGTAACTGGATCCCTCAAGATTTCTGGTTTCGTACCAGTTTCAACTCTAGTATCAACTACATTTTGTGGACCAGATTGTATGGATTTTAGGTCTCTTGCAGGATCTGGACGCACAGAACTGCAGGTAGCTGGAAGCATATTCGCAAAAGGGGAGACAAAAGGAACATCAGCATTTAAACTAGGATTAAGCATCTCCTGACCAACTCTTATCCTACTTTTCCGTCGATGTTGTTGCTTTGCTGCTGATAATGGATCTTGAGCAAAAGATGTTGCACCAAAAGCAAAGTTTGAACCACCAAAACCTGCTATGCTAGAAGCTGAAGTTAAGCTTGTACCATTCTCACCAGCTTGTGTGCCGATCTCTGAACCCAAAAGGTCAGATTCTGTTTCCATTAAAGTGCTGCTACTTCCACAAGCAAGATCCCCATATTCAGATTTGGAAACAACCTTTTTCCCATTAGGTTCACATCTTCGTCCATCATCTGAACATTTGAGACCAAATTCCTTATCAACATGATCTCTAGAATCATTATGCTCTCTTTCTCCATGTGTTAAATCATCTTCATTCATATCCAAACGCTGTGTTGCAGAAACAAGATATTCACTTTCATCATGACATCTGGAATTATTATGATTTGGCATTTCATGTGTTAAATCATCTTCAGCAATATACAAGTGTTCTGTTGCAGAAACAAGAAATTCACTTTCATATACAGGAATTGGTTTTTCTGTCGCAATTGATGCACTAGGTGAGGCATTATGGATGGACCAATTTAATGGTATTGAAGCTTCTCTTGAACTTTGATCAGCAACTAAATTCTCCTGATAAGGAGAATAATCCATCGGTGAGTAACCATCAAGAGATTCTGGATCCTTACCTTCCAAAACTTTTTCCACAGACACAAATGTCTGACCAAAGGTCTGCTGCAATGGAATGGAGTGTTTTAGTTTACCATTTCTTTTCTTTGTTTTTGTACCTTTAGATTCTCCCTTTCTTCCACTGAATGTCATATTTGAACGTGGTCCAGTAAACAAACTCTCCTTCGATAAACCAGGAGCAACAGATTTTGGGCTTCTAAATTCCATGTGTGACATTCCAACTTCTTCTTGCATGCTTGTGAAATTGAAGCCAGTCTCAACAGACCGGGGGTCATGGCCAGATGATGACCGATGAAAAGAAGGTTCAGCATATTCCCTGGGCCTAAAGTCACTATCTACTTTGGATGATCGAAAATCATCTCCAATTGAACTTTTCTCCTGGTTGCTCACCTCGAAAATATGTTTAGAACAAGCAGATGCATTTGGGAACGCATTCCTAGTTCTTTCTGCATTGGCATCTGAATTTTCTGTTTTGTCCCTTATGTTCAACATTTTGATGTCATTATACAATGTATTAACTGCATTACCATCAAAAGAAGCAGACACTTTGGTGTCTCCTGCATATATAAATTTATCAGGATCATTTGCCATGTCAACTACCTTAAATTGACAATCAGCATCTTTGCTTCTACTAAAGTTACCATCATCCTCAAAGTCCCCAATGTTCAGCTTTTGCATGACATTTACAATCTTTGATGGACGGCTCTTCTCAGACATGGTTGATGTCTGAGATGAGGTGAAGCTTTTCTTCATATTGGACCCAAAGACAAAGAAACCTTCTGGGTTATCCATACTTTCATTTCTAACATTGTGTGATGGCATCGTACTCCCAATAGTTGCCTTCTTCATCTCCTCTGACAGTGAGTTCACATCACTGCCACCCGAGGAACTTAGAGTGGTAATATCGCCACCAAACAGAAAAGAATTACCAACATTATCCTTTGCCCACTCATAAGCTTGCTTTCTCCCTTTAGAAGCGTCTTCATCACCAGAGTTATGCAAATTCAGCTTCCTCATTTCTCCATGGAGACCCGAGAATGAAACTTTATCAGAAACATTAAATGACTTCTTACTTGAATTAGAACTTCTCCGAACCCCAGTATTATATGCATCAGAACTCCCACTTCTTTCATCAGTAAACATACCTGTATTACTCATAGAGACACTATTTCTTGAATCTGAATTCCCCGAATTTGCACCAAAGACAAAAGCATTTTCAGGCTTTGCAGGAAAAAAACTACCCATGCTTGGAACCCCTGAGTTCTGTGGCTTGTTCCAACTCAACATATCACTTTTGTTCAGACCACTTACACTTGCATGCATACTGGAAACAGAATCCACACATCTCTCATCTTTCAAGGCGGATGGATTCCCAGATGTTTTATCAGAACCAGTGTTTGTTGAATCATTGTTCAACTCAGATACAGATGGAACACTTTCAGACATTCCGAACTCAAAGCCGCCCAGCTCTGGATAACTGGTACCTGCTGTTGAAATCTGGTGAGACTTTGCACTTTTCATCACATCACACCCAAATGGAAACACACCCAAATTGCTTGACTTATTCTGAGACCCAATGTTTTCCATACTCAAATTCGATAAGGAGACATGACCAAAGGCAAACCCCGAGCTTCCAGATTCTACTGACATAAAATTATCCAAACTTGGTACACACAAATCCTCGGGCAAGTTTTGACCAGAATTAGCATTTTCCGTCATGGCACTTCCAGACACAAAAAAACCAGCATCATCACGCCCAAAATGATATGTACAATCTACTGCATTCCCAGATCCTAAATTCGACATAGCTGGTTTTGACGCACAACCAGCAAACTCTAGCTTCATGGAATCGGAGATTTTCTCCTCACCACTCTCGAAGACAGAAGCACCAGTATGAATCTCATGATTCACAGAGTGGAAACTACCCGATTTCGTATTCCCGGACACCTTTTCACCAGCTTTTGGATCAAATGGCTTCCATCCGTGGAGCTTCTCATGAAGCCCCTGCAATCCACCACCCTCATTTCGTTCCGGAGCGCCCGAGGAGGGTGTGACCCCCATGCTTAAGCGGAATGGGTTGACCCCGGATCCATCCTCCGTATCGGTGATCACAGCCGCCCTCACCCGAGGGGATGCGAATTGCTTCCTCGACTTCACAAGCCGGGGTCTGGATAGCCCCGCGGCTGTTGACGGCTTCCCGGGGACCGAAACCGAGGGAATGTAAGGATAAGGGAAAGAAGGGGAAGGGGAAGCAAATCCACCATCAAAAGCTTCACCAAGGGAGCCCCTAGGACCGGCGTTTCCATGCCCTAGGTTAATCCGATCCATGAAAGCAGAACCGGGAGGCTTGGGGGCAGGGAAGTAGGCGAAGGAAGGGGGAGAGAGCGCGGGCGGGGATCTCACCAAGACGTCGAGGGGGGAACGCCTAATTAGATTCCGGTGACAGCCGCAGCGGGCATCGGCGGAATCCGGACAACGAGATCGCCGGAGGAGACGAGGTTGGCGTGGGGCGGAATGGAAGAAGTGTCGATCGGTGGTGGGGTTCAAAGCCACGTCTTCTTGGCTTCGCTTCGAAGGCGGCGACGCGATTTAGTTTTTCCCCTTTATTTTTTTTTTTTTTTTTGACATTTTTATTATAGTGATCCAGTTTTCTCCGGATGATGATTTATTTGGAAGGAAACGGTGAAAAGAAGGAGGGGGTGGGTTTTTTAGGCTTCTACATCAATGGGTTTTGGATTGTTTGTTGCAAGGGAGTTTGATGTAAGGAGCTATTATTCCTAACGCCCAGGGATGGGAATTTTCTCTAACGTTTCCACATAATTATAGGGAATTTTTCAAAAATAGCGAGTTGACCACCTCGGCATTAGAAAATATAATTATGTATATTTCTAGCTTGATTAATTTTATATTTATAGTTATATATTTCTATATATTCAATCAATTAAGGTGATGATTAAGGATTTATCCGACTCAATTGCCCGCTGAGTTAGAGTTTCTTTCTTTGGTGGACACGTATCTTTTCTTCTCTTATTTATTTATATATATATATATATATATATATATATTAAAGTTTCACAATTGGAAATCTCATTCAACAACTGATACGTGATTAAGGGTTATCGAATTCAGTAAATTAAGTTTTCCATTTTATCTATAAATGAGGATCACTATGAAATTTGTTAACACACATATATCAAAAATAAATAAGTTTTTATCCTCCAGAGAAATTGTCTCCCGATCAAGATCTCTCCATCATCTCATGAAGCATTTATGTTGCTCTATCAGAAATAAAAGCATTCGAAAAGTGGGACAAGTCGAATCAATCTCATCATATCGAATTGTATTACCAAAAATAGTATTCACTAAAGTTGCGGATTTCTCTTAAAACATAAAGAACTTTTATTTTTTTAATGCATGCTTCAGAAAATATAGATGATTAGGCGGTTCAAGCAGAGTGACGTGCAGTATTTATTACAAGCCTTGTATGATGTGTTTTTACTATTTCATTTTTTATTTATATATTTTTTTTTCGAAAACCTATTCTTTCCATTGACCCGATCCTTCCACCTCTTTAATATATTCTTTCTTCATTGCGGATATGGATTATTTGCTTTTTAGAGACTAGTGAAATTATCAGAAGGCTTTCTCACCAATAAATATAAAACTCAACCTGAATTATGATAAATGTTTGACCTGCGGACGAGCTTCGTATGGTGAACTGTGCTAAAATCATAAGCTAAACGTCAACCAACCTTCAAACCCTGCTCCTTTGCCTAACAGTTCATTGGCAGCCCATGATAAGCATAGTATAATGACATCTCACAAGTTATCAGACTAAGTGAAGGGATCTTCATGATCACTAGATCACATCACAGCATGCCTCTAATGAGAAAGAACAACCGGTAGACCTACTTGAGTGAGCACAGATAACAAACAGTCCACCCTACTTATACAACAAACAGTTGAAAACTCTTGAAGATCAAATAAACATTCAGCAGTTATATCCAGGAGAAGACTAGAAAGATAACAAAAGGTTGTAGACAAACTCAAATCCAAAGCTTTAATTAGTGAGCTCCATGATTGCAGTGACAATGTCACCATCTGCAGCTTTGAGAGACTTGACTGCCTTGGACCTTGAAACCCCAGCCTGGGTCATGACCAGTTCAATGTCCTTAGGTTCAACCCCCGTCTCATCAACTTCTTCATCATCCTGAGCCATTGCAGATGTCTCAGGCTTTGAGATCACATGGCTTAGATCAGGTGCCTTGAACTGTTCTGCAGCCTGAGTCTGCAGTTGTGAGCTCAGATCCTCTATCTTTGCCTCTCCAAATATAACATAAGTGTCTGAGGTTGGACTTTTGAAAACATCTGGCTTCGATATAACAAATAATATCTGAAAGCAAACGACACAAACTAAATATAATCACAATTGTCTTCAAAAATAGAGTGAGTAGCAACAATAAAGCCCCTCACAACTTACATTCTTGCTCTTCTTCACAGTTACACGACTGACACCAGGAATTGGCTTCATCCCGAGCTTCAGCATAACTTTACGGCTCTTTTTCTCACTTCTGCTTTGCTTGGACCTTCCAGAAGCATCACCTGCTTGTCCTGCATTTATTTTTTAAAAAAACAAAATTGAAATAGCAAATTAAAGGGAATCGGATGAAGATTATACAAAATGGTCAGCTTCATATCGAAAAGCATCCTTGAAGAACTAAAATCAGAAACAGGATATTTTCACCTATTATTCTTGTAATTAGAGGATAAGACTTGCAAGAAAAACAAAGAAAGGGCATACCAAGTGGACGAGTCTTTCGTCAATACAAGGTCTAGGGAGGATCAATGTACACAACCCCAACTTCAAATTTTTAAAAGGCTATTTTCGTGACTCGAGCCTTAGTCTCTCGGTTCGCAAAGGAACCCTACCATTGTACCAAGGCCCATCCTCTTAAAGAAGGACAATTATATCTTAATGAAAGAATAGTTTCAGACTCGAGCAATGCAGATCGGTATAGGCAACCTGGAACAAGGTCGATCAAGTGCAATATGCATAAGAAATCAGGCATCTATAAGTGGGTGATAATCAACCAGGATTGCTCGAAAGTAAAATAAGTCAATTTAGACTTGGATTCTTGCTATCCAACCAAAACAATAGAGACAAGAGAAGGGAGAAATATTCAAATAAGGGACTAAGAAGAAGAAGCCAAAAAAAGAGAGAAATCAGATTAACCTTTTCCATGAATGCCTTAATCATAATGATCATCGTGGAAATGGAGGCTGAAGATAGAAGAATGTACAGTTTGAGGCAGTGTTTTTAAAAGGCACCAAGGTCACAAAATGCTCAAGGTGCTCACTTAAGCATAGGAGCTCACCTATTAAATTTTAAAAAAAATATTGTAATTGATAAATATGATCATAAAAACAAAAATGTCACAATATAGTTTCCGCTGATAAACAGATTTCTAATGAATGATAGACAAGTGGATCAATATGGTGTTAAGCAATTCTAACCAAAGTAAAGAGTTCTAAAGAGTGAACCAATACAATGCTAGATCAATATGGTGTTAAACTAAACAGTTCTAAAAAGGGAACTGAGAAGAGTAACTGGTGGCTGAGGAAGGGAAGGGTAATGGATGAAGGCATCTGACAGTTAACAGAGTTGCAACTACAAACATAGGGGGGGGTGTGGGGTGTGTGAGGTGTTGGGTTGGGGGTGCGAGGTGTTAGGGTACATTAGTTGGTTCAACTGAACCAACTTGCTAGTTCAATACAACAAGGCTCAAACCCCAACCCAACTTCACTCGAGTTGGCCCAAGCGAAGTTCAATTGAAACACCTGCCTAGAGGTTTTGCGAGGCGCTCACCCAAGCACCTTTCAAAATTACAAATTTGAGATTGATCAGGTTTTGGGTTTTTGGGCCCAAATCTAAACCAATCTATTGTTAATATTTATGACAATTGATTTTTTAGGTGCAAAAAATGGTCCTACTACTGTTGCTATGGTGTTAATATAAGTTGAATAGGGCTCTAATAATTCAGCCAAACAACAGCATATTGCAACTGTATGTGCAACTGCTACATCACAGAGCACCATTAATCCACTAATAATTGTTTAATATTAGCCCAAACCAGAATTTAATGCAAAATTCAATATTAAACCAATTAATTTGAAATGCCACCAATGTGAAATCAAAACCTGAATCAGAGTTACAATCAATAAAATCTAAAAATAATTTTTCCTTCAAGACCAAGATTGTAAGGTAAGGTAATTTCCTTAGCTTCTTTTTTTTTCTTCATTATTGATTGAATCAAGGTTTGACTTACCGGTCCATACCAATGTACCGAGTTCATCTCGGTACTGGTACAGTACTAGTACCAGGCAGTATGCACAATGCATACCGCCCGATATATTAAAATATAATATAAATTTTTTTATAATATTATATTATATTATATAATATTAATATATTAAAATATTAGAAAACAAAAGAGAAAAAGGGGCGACGTCGCCTCGATCTTTCTCCTCGTGCGGGAGAAAAAGCGCCCACAGGCGGCGTAGCACGATGACGGCACAAAGGCGAGGACCGCACGCGGGCGATAGGTATTCTTTTTCTTCTCTTTTCTTTTTTTCTTCTTTTTCCTCTTCTTCTTCTTCCCTTTTTCTCGCTCAATCGACCGCCGACGATCGATTTCTCCCTCAATTGACCGTCGACGGTCAATTTCTCCCTTCAATCGGTCGTCGACGACCGAAATCGACCGCCGACGGTCGATTTTTGACGAAACCGCCCGGTAGCGGGCGGTCTACATACCGACAACCTAGCGGACCGATATGTACCGCCCGTACTAGGTGATAAATATCGAAATTGCAAACCTTGGATTAAATTATATTTAGAATATCAAACTACACATAAATATAGTATCATATGAAATATAAAAACAATTTAATCATATTAACTATAATATAGAATACTAAGATATATGATAATCGACATGAAGTTTGTAACAAGTTAAGAGTGTATGTGTGTGTCTATATATATATATATATATTAAAATAGAAAAAAGTAAAGAATAAATTATATTAAATTATAGAAACATTTATAAATATAAAAAATTAAATCAAACTCACTTCAGATTACATAATTTTGTTCTCAAGTACCTTATGAGGTTTTATCAAACTTGGAGTTATAATTTAAACAATTATAATCAATAACTTAATTATACATTATACAACTTAATCAACGGTCAAATCAGTACAATTCCAATATAGGTTGACATACCAACATTAAGAATAGATGACATCGTCTGGTTTAGACAAAGGGAGAGAGAAGAGAAGAAGCAGCTTAAAAGTACTAGTGGAGAAAGAGGAGCCAGAGGAAGAGGTCAGGAAGCAAGGACGAAAGGATCAACAATGACCTCTACAAGGATGTGGCGACACCAACATGGATAGGAGGTGGCCTACCTCTCGACACCAACTTGGTTATGTTATCAATTTAAAATACTTCATTAATGCCACAATTTAGTTTTTTTCTCATACACCACTCTTCTGTGCCTGTACAACTTACTAAAGATACATCCCAAATCCACATACACCTTACCACCACCAACCCTTGAACCACTCTAATGACCTGCCTTGCAAGACCTTTGTTGGGAAATGCCATTAGCATCACATGCATAGCGGAAAATTAAAATTAAACAAAAAAACATTTTCCAAATAAAATAACATCGGATCACCGAAAAATGACCAAGAGTATAAAACTCAAAACCATATAGAAAGGATGAGACATTCTCACCTAGGGGATCTCGTATACCCCCTGGCGCGTAGATCCTGATTCGCTGCATGAAGGAACTCTAGCAAACTCCTCTCTAGCGAAAGTCCACACGATAGACGACGACAATGCTCCACCATGTAGCAGGGCGACAGCAACAGAAGCAAGGAAAGGGGCAATCCCCTTCTTGCTCTCCTCTTACACAAGGGAGTACAAGAGAGAGATGAGGAGGAGATGGGAAGTCGACGACTACAAAGAGACCAGCCCATGACTCTTGGAGAACAACTCTCATTTATAGAGAGCCCCTCTGAGTAACCCTAATAGATCCCATGTAATGGCTTAATGGGTATTAGGTCCCCATCCAATTACCACTCTAAGCTTTATGCTCTATTGGATCTCACCCAATTGATCCATTAAAAGGCTAATGGAGGCTTATTAGATATCTCATGTCTAATCCTCTATTCGACGCTTCATCGACCTTATGTGTGAATCTCTAAGACCAATACCGAGCTGGAACTCCGAACTCCTTCTGACTCAGTAAATTATTATCCTTGTAATAATTCTCTTCATTCATCAAGTATGAACATACTAGGCCACTACGCCAAGTCCCCAAACGGTACAAGGAGATCTAATCCATTGAATCTATCTACCCTCCGTTATCGTATATCTATAGTCTCTTATTCATCTAATATCTCAGAGATCGTATATTGAGCATAGTGTTATCATACCCATGCAAAATCCATTTGTGTCTCACTCTTATCGAATTCTCTCAGAGAACACTCTCAATCAGATTGACCCTGGCCACGGATTTACAGTGAGGACACACGAGATATTTCTCTCATGATACCGACAATGAATGATCCTTTATCGACACACAATTGCCATCGTAAGGATGGTTGTCATTCTCGATAACCATCTGTATTAGATCTAGAACTTTCAGACCTATAAGCTCGGCATCAAAGAATGGAGTACTCAAACAAGGCATCCTAGGTGTCTCAAATCCAAAGACTAGATACACAACAGGGACAACGGAATCGATGTTTGACGACGAGGTATCATTAACCATCCAGCATTCTACAAACAGATCGTTCAATGAACTCATTCTCTAATAAGCACCTGCACTACATCCCTAGTATCCTCACACAAGCAACTATAAGACCGATTGTCTTCATCATATGGACGAGTATATAGTACATCAATCTATTCGATTATCTCGATGTTCTTCTTGAGTAACATATGACCACGAATAGTTAGGATCTGTGCTTAAAGAGAATTATTCTCGTCATCATTATCTCATCATAATCCAATTTCTCATTACCCAAATTCGAGGACATCACAATATATATCATCATGCAATATAAAGTGAGAAAATATAATTATTAACCAAAATAGATAATACAAAATTACAAGTGTCATCACCCATATGATTGGCCTCAATGACACATATAACTAGTAATCTCCCACTTAACCTAAAACTCGATGACACTCAAAGATAATCTGAGACGACTTCGTCAGTGGATCCACAATGTTATCCTCGGACGAAACTCTTTCCACTGATAGATCGCCACGAGAGATCGATCACTCTGATCAAATGGAACCTCCTCAGAACGTGCTTGGACTTCTGATAAGACATAGGTTCCTTTGCTTGAGCAATCGTCACGTTGTTGTCGCAGTACAAAGGAATCGACTCCTCGCTGCTTGGCATGACTCATAAATCTACAGAACTTCATCCAAACTGCTTCCTTAGCTGCTTCTACCGCAACAATATACTCTGCCTCAGTGGTCGAGTCAATAGTAGTGTCTTGCTTGGAACTCTTGCAGCTTATTGCTCCTCAAAAGTGATATTTCATATCTCATTAGTATGCTCTTGGAATTTTCCATGTCAAACCTCTTGACAATGGTGTCTATGTACATGGACTGAGACAAGCCAAGCATCCTCTTGGATCTATCTTTAGATCTAAATTTTCAAAATGTAGGATACTTCTCCTAAGTCGTTCATAAAGAAGTGTCTAGATAACCACGTCTTGACCGTAGAGAGCATTCTTACATCATTTCTAATGATTAGGATGTCATCCACATAAAGCACCAACAAGGTGATAACACTCCCACTTATCTTTCTGTACACATAAGGCTCATCTTCGTTCTTAACAAAGTCATAAGATCTTATCGCCTTATCAAATCTTATGTTCCAACTTTGAAAAGCTTGCTTTTGTCCATAAATGAACTTGAGCAATCTACACACTGTATCTGAACTTTCCTTGGACACAAATCCCGCTAGTTGTGTCATATACACCTTCTCAAGGTTATCATTGAAGAATACAAATTTCACATCCATTTGTCATATCTTAATCGAAGCTTGCTGCAATGGCCAATAGAATTCAGATGGATTTCAACAAACCCACGGGCGAAAAGGTTTCATCATAGTCAACACATAGCCATTGACGATAGATACCCTTTAGCTAGGAATGTTTATCTTGATGTCCTTCTCGAGTAACCTATAACCAAAAATATTAAAGATCTATATTTAAAAATAATTAATCTCATTATCATGAGCTCATCATGATCCAATTTCTCATTACACGGATTGAAGGACATCACAATATATATTCATGCAATATAGAGTAAGAAAATACTATTATTAACCAAGAGAGATTATACAAAATTACAAGTGTCATCACTCATATGATTGGCTTGCAAGACACTTATAACTAGCAACCTCTCTATACGTCCTATTAGTGTTTATCCACAATTTTAATCGCTCTCGGTATCCCTAATTTCCTATATTGCTATTAGAGTAGCTCACAACCACACTATACAATTGTTGCTGATGGAAGGTTTCATTCTCCAATCTCTGGTACATGACTTATATTTTTCTAGCCATCCATTTGAAGTTTCAACCATTTGCTCATCAAGCCACAACAAAGGTCATACCCATGTCTTACAACCTCTAGCCACTATATTATCATCTAATACCTACAAATAGACTATGACAATTGCATCAACATCACATGTCTTCCTCTAATAATAAATCAAGTTGCTTCAAAATCATTATAATATAATTAATATTGTCATTAGGTCATTTCATTTAATTACAACTAAGATAAAGCTACTAGTCAATGGTATATTACATATTAAAATGTCTTCTTAATATCTTTTAGACTTCTTTCCAATTACATGAACATGGACATTTTTATATCAGTAGAACCTTTGAGGCTTAAAATGTTATTGTAATTGTTTAAATAGATGAAAAGAATAATAATATTAGTATTATGATTTCTTTATTTCTTATCAAGTTATGAATTGGCTAAGTAGTTGAATCAGACAAATACTTTTCAAGTATGAGTCACGTTCTTAAATAATGGCAGTATACAACCTGATTGATATATAGCATATTTATATATAATAACCAGCCACAATCACAAATGCAAACTATGAGGTACTCTTTGTGAAAATTATAAAACCATTTTATTAAGTCATACCTGTCCGATAGGCTGCTGAATTGATCCATTCAAGATAGAAGAAACAGAATAAGCAAAATATCAAATTTACCTTCAACATCATCATCCTTGTCATCATCATCATCCTCGTCATCATCATCATCATCATCCTCAACTATGGGCTCATCTAGCTGCAAAAAGGCGTGAAAGAATTGATCTCTGATATTTCAAACTAAAAAAATAAAGTGACAGCAACTAGATGATAATATTTGAATTCATTTTAGCAATATGACACCAAGAAGATATAAACATATGATTTACAAAAGTAAAGAATTAGATAAAAATATAGTATTAAGCAAGGTTTTTCTTACCGAGCGGTAAGATCCGTACTGCCCGGTACATACCGGTCCGATAGCTGACCGATACGCGGATCGGCCGCTATCGAGCGGTACCACTAAGATCGACCGTCGACGGTCGATTTCCGCCGTCTACGGTCGATTTAAGGAGAAATCGACCGTCAGCGATCGATTGAGGAAGAAAAAGGAAAGAAGAAGAAAAGGAAAAGAAGAAGAAGAGAAGGAGAAGTACCTCGCGCCGCCCTAGCAACGACTCCGCCCGATGGTCGCCCGCGAGCCGTCGCCGCCCGCACTGCCCTAGCGTCATCGTCGCCCGCGGGTTTCGCTCACGGGTTTTTTTCTCCCCATGCAGGAGAAAGTTCGGCGACGTCGCCCCTTTTTATTTTTTAATATATTTTTAATATAATATAATATTATATTATATTATAAAAAAATATTATAATATATTTAATATACCGGGCAATACGCACTATGCGTACCGCCCAGTACAGTACCGACGAAATATCGACGCACCGGTACGGACCGATATGTCAATCCTTGGTGTTAAGCAATAAAAGATGTCATTTTTACCGATCTAGTGGTATGAAGCAACTAAATAATCCAACTAAGCTATATATTTTTCCAAAGCACATTATGATGCCCGAAGTAACCCTCCATAGAATATACGCTCAACTAGATCAGGAAGCCCATACATCAGCAAGCATTTGATAAAAGAGACATCATAAAAGATAAAGACATCTTACAAGCATAGAGAAGAAACTAAGGATTTGCTCTCAAAATGAAGTTGTATACTATTATGTAGATTGTGTCGATCCCATAGATAAAGAGATGTCATTAATTATGTTGATGCAATTGTCAGATCTTAGTATTCTGGACTATCTGCACCTCCATGAGCCTAAACCACTGATAGGGATACTTTGACACTGCTCAAAACTACCAAAGAGAAGCCATTGGACATTAAAAACAACGAACCCGTACCGCAGGTCCATCTTTTCTATATCCTGCAGTGCAAGATTCTTAGCACATATGCCAAGATTATTAACCATTTCAGTCCAACTACAGATTCCTGGTGCAATAAAGGGGAATCATCATTAGAGATGAGTTGTTTGAATCAAAGCAAAATTGATAGTCCAAGAAAACATAGAACCATCCCACCCGATCTATAATTTTGTCCAAGGCTAATCATGTTTTAAACAATTTTTAATCTCAATTAAAAATCAATTTGAATTAGTTTAAAAAGATCATGTCATCTTTGGTAATTCTTAAAGAATTTGACAGCCACAAAAAAGGAAGTAAGAAGGAGAGGAACAGAAGAAACAGAATGAGAAGAAGAGCTAGAGGAGAGATAAAAGAAACAGAGGTAAAAATACAGTTATTATCAAATTTGTAGTTTACTACAATTACATTATTTGTTGTTGACTACAATTACTGTAATGTTCATCCACCAAAGTGTGTAAGGCATAGAGGAAAGAATATAGAAAAAAGAGTTAAGAATAAAGCATAGATTTTAATTCAACATTCGGATGCTATGATTGAGAAGAGTGAAACTTACAATTAATCTGAAATTCCATGATGCAATCTTCAAATGAATTTTTGATTTATAAGCCTTTTGCATAATAGGGATTATGACAGGAGTAAAACTAGGATAAAAATGTATCACATTATCTTTCAAAGTTTCAGGTGGATAACTCCTATAATAATTATTTACTACAGGAATTATCTTGGGATGATAGAATTTATATGCTTATTTCCACTAAACAGATGAGCCATTTTATAATGAATAAATTTCCATTGTTGTTCATTGTTATTTAATATATCTTCATGTTTAATATTTTAGTTTCATATGTTTTAGAAAACATGCTTTCTTAAATATAATAAAATGACTCTTTATTTTGCTATAATCATGATTTTTTATATTTTACTTTTATTTTATTGGCAATCCCGATCTTGGTGCCACCAATATAATCCAATTCATTTTGTCCAATCCAAATCCGATATAATCTTTTGAACAATGCTATAGTGTTCAACAACAAAAAAGGTTTCAACTCTCATGTCAAGCAGATAAACCTACAAAAAGAGTAAATCCAGATCAGATTACTTCCTACAGCATTCCTGATTAAGCAAAACATATGTGGCTTAGTAAGACCGTTCACATCAGGTGCACGGAAGATCTCGTGAAATTTTTAACCTGATCTGACAGATCCAGGAGACAAACTTAACATGACATATATTTATACTGCCAGGGATGAGAAACCACTCAAGATATCAAGTTCCCTCACCCGAACTCAATCCTTAGGATGAGTTCATGAATAGATCCCATGGCTATATTTTGTAAAAACTGTCAAGTCTTTAGCAACTGGTTGCTAATTATGGCTGCCAAGATTGCACTAAATCTTTTATCAATTAGCAAACAATTAAAGATATTCATTAACTTTTTAAATAAATATAATTGATGTTGCATCCTTTCAACAAAATTTGATTAGGTATACCTACAACACCATCAGCATCTTACATATACTCCATCTGGTAATGGGAAGTTTGGCAGCATCTCTCAATGTATGCAGCGTTTGTTGCAAGAGTTACCTACTCCACTATTAGACGGTAATTATGATCATGATTCCTAATTTCTTCAGGAATAAAACTCACCACATTCTTGATAAAAAAAAAGTATGTATGGTTGCAAAGGAGAAACCATTTTGCACTAGAAGCCATCAAAATTTACTAACAAGGTCAGAACGCTAGAAAGATCCCCAAGTCTTGTATTGATACTTCTAGGATTATCTTGGAGACTAATTGCAATATAAAGAAACCTCAGTTGTCATAGACATTGTTATGGCTCTTCAGAAATCTAAAGATTGTTCAGCCATTCATGGTGCGTTTGAGAACACATCTGAAATGTGCTTCAAGGCCCCAATGCACATTCTAAATATGATTTGGTGCTTCGTAAAAAAATTTCCAATTCAAATTTGGCCTGGATGATGCATTGCATATGCTCAACAACTAATGCTACCTTAGGGTAGCATCAGCATTTCAACATTAATGGGATGCTAATGAATTTTTAAAATTTCCCAAAGTACCCTATGACATACTCCAAAATCACAAGAATACCACTATATAATAGAAACCCTAACTTCATTTCCTCTCCTTGTCTCTAGATTTACTCATTCTCTCACAAAATCTAAGGCAATGTATCTTATGACATAGCTAATTTGCATGATCAAATAGCCACCAGCATTGTATATTAATGTAATGACATGATCGAGTGAGGAACCAACATAATTCACGTCTTCTATAAGGTGAAATCTTATTTATTTATTTTTAAATATTATTTTACATTCATTTATATGATTATTTTTTTATTTATTATATATCTAGGCCATATGAAATTCATTCGTTTATTTAGTTATTATTTTATATAAAAAATATATATTCATTTTCGAATAAATATTAAAAGTATTTCATCTATTATTTACCAAACATTCAAAGCATTCCATAACTAAGTATTCACTTAGACTCCTTTCTCTAAATGCACATGAAAAATACAAATGTATCCCTAAACACACCTTCAAACAACAAATATGCTATCCTATTGAAGAAAACTAAGGTTTGACTGCTCATTTATGGTGTACAACAAGAATAGAATATAGATATGTTGCATAATAGATGGAATGATCTAGAGAGAAATTACATCTAGTGTAGCAGTCCATATCCCATCATTCCAATAGCAACAAGAGCCATTATTTTGTAGCTAATACATAGATGGAAGCCCTATGGAAAATTTATTGTTAATCCCATCTTCTTCAAAAGACTGGAAATAGAATGTCCAAACTTCACATTCTCTTGTTATATTAACTCATAACCTCCACCCCTCCCACTCCACTCCCCCTCCCCCACCTCCTTCCCCTCCACCTTCATTCTATTCATTTCTGTGTTCTTTGATACAAATGAAGCATATTTATGAACATCATCTTACTATACATGCTTTCAACTTTTTTATGTATACTTTATGTTTGATAGTGATGCAAAACAATGCATCTTGAAAGAATTCACATTTAAGTATGTTCTTTGATGACAGAATAATTATGTATAAAGGACCACATATTTATATGAAAAAATAAATTAAAAGTTATAGTCTAATTCAACAAAGAACTAAACATCAATTACCAAAGGATTTTTAATATAGGATTATATAGAAAGAAACTAACAACCAATTAAAAGATAACATAAAGTAAACCTTAATAATAAGGCTTCAGACTAGGCTAGTACAGATCCAAGATTAACTAAATCTGGACTTTCTAGATGAGAACTTTAAAATCACCTAAATGGGAAAACAAAACGAAACTCAATTCTAGAGTCAAATCCCTTCCTTGACCTAATCCATACGCTACCATCTTGCAATCTACTCTGCATATTTCTTGGACAAGAAAAATCATAAAAAGCAATAAAATTAGCCTCTACAAGCCAATTTTCAGGATAATAAAAGCAACCACAACCATAAGCAGAATACACCAGTGTGTGAGAAAAAATCAAACTAACAGTGAGAAATCTAGAAACATTTATTTATTTCTCTTACTGAGGCAATGAAAAGATTTCAAAACCAGCCAACTGACAAAGAATATAATTCCAAAAAATATCAAAATAACAGATTTGTAGTACGAACTCCTTAACTTTTAATATTAATTCATCCCTGACATAAGGCTCTACAAGTAAGCAAAATGCTGGACTGAATTAACTCTTTACATCAAAAGTAGGCTCAAGTGGACGTTTTAACAACTTTACAATAACTAGAAAAAGGACCAAAAAAGGCCATTTTTCAGCAATATGTTTCTCAGGCAAAAAGTTCCCCATTCATGAGACACCAACATTTGCTTAGGATCCCAATAACTGCACAAATTACCTTTCAATGACCGTTCTACATTGATCTCAGAATCTACCCATCCCAACAACACACTGACGATCCATCATTCTACCCACTTAATCGCCGCAGCTAAGCTACAATAAACCATCGCATACGTAAACGTAATATTCTTATGCTATAAAAGAGACAAATTTCGGATGAAAAAAATACACAAGCATATTAAGATGGAGATAAATGATACATAAAACGCCTTTAATGTCTGTGCGCAAAATAGACACTAACCAACTGATAGTGAAAATTGTGACAACAAACAATATTGAGAAGTTCATAGATTCTAAACTCTAAAAGAGAAAACAAATCAGAATGAATAAAAAAAAGGTGTTAAAAGGCACCGATTCGGTCGTAGAATAACAAGCAGTGAACATCGAAAAGACTGACATCGATCTTTTGCTGCTCGAGGTGTGCGGCGAGGAGCTCCTCTTGCGTTGGGGCTGTCATTGTTACGATAGACCGTCGACGAAGAGGAGATAGCGCCGCCCGAAAACCCTAAGAAAACGCCCAATCGTGAGAAAGGCGGAAGGGCCAGTGGTGGTCTTAAATAGATGCTTTGTCGGCTGCTCTAGTATTACAAGGTTGCCATTGGGTTTCTGAGAGCCCATCGGCCCATAAGCACATAAGATATAACTAACCCCATCTTATAAGACATATTGTAAGGAACTGATTGAGATATATATATATATATATATATATATATATCACATAAAATTATTTTTATATAACAATAATTTTTTACAAAAAAAGTATACATTATTATAAAATTATTTTTATAATTGACGATCTGTCCGGTTGATTGATCGGATCAATCAATGACCCTCTTGCAATATGCCTCATCGATCTTGTAACATTTTTAGTTCATTGTTGATTGAGTTGATAAATTTGATTCCGAATTCTAAATTTCAAACTTACATTTTTCCAAGATCACACCTACAATGATCCTATCCAATCGAACCATCAAAAACTCACGAAAATATTAGTTTCGTCGATTTGTATTTTCAATGTTAGATCAATCAGTTTCTTCTAAATAGTTTCCTCCCTTATTATCAGGTTTTCTATATATCAAAGGTATGTTTTCCTTTGATATGATTATTATTGTTTATTATTTAAGATTCGACATGTACCGTCTACTCATTATAAAACATTTCATGTCAATTTTCAGATATTATTAGAATATGTTACGTCGATATAACTTCCAAAGATACTTCCTTCTTTTTTTTTGTAATTAACAGAGAGTTATTACGTGTGTTTTCTATCCATCAAAATTAATTTAATCATAAAAAAGCTTTGTCAAACGCACTCCAGTCCTTACTATCTGTGATTTTTTTATATTGAAGATTTTTTTTTTACCAAATTTTATATTCTTTCGAGACCTATGTATAGTTAAGTAGAGAAAATTCTGACCAAATTTGATTTTAATATTTTCTAAAAAACAATGATACATATATCTAATAAAAACATATATTTTGTTAGATAAATCTTAAATCAGGGCAGTTTTGGCACAAGAAAATTGATGATTAAAATTGATTGTATCATTAAAAATAAATAAATAAATAAATATGATATATCAAGTAAAACCTTATGTAACTCCTAATGTACAATCAAAGCACAATCTTTTTTATGGCAAAGGACTAAATAATCAAAAGAGAATAATAATAATAATCGAAAGATAATAAAATAATAACTATCAGATTCCCTCTCTCAAATGAGAATATACTGCATGTCTCGCATGTGGACATTTGAGCCATTTCATTTGAAAAATAAATATGATCTCGCACCATTCAAAAAGTGATTCAGTAAGATGATTTTTATATAAAAATAAGAAAGATTACAATTATATCAAATCAAATATGTAATAAGCTCTAAGATAATAATTCTAACTTAATTTTAAAATAATCTCCACGATATATTTATTGATAGATTTTTTATCTTGTAAAGATAAATCTTTAATATAAAATAAATTTAATTTCTTTCTCTTTTTTTGCATTTGCTTTTTTTCTCTCGAATAAATATTGACACATGAAGACTCACGACATATACAAAAATATCCCTAAACAAATTAAATTTATTTAAATAGAAAACAAACTAATTAATTATGTGACATGAAGATTTGAAGTTAGGAGTTTCCATTATCATATCATCTCGAACCTATATCCCGTCTATAATATTTAAGTCAATTAATAAGAAACGATCAATTAATTTATATTCTTAATAATTTTATTGAAATTTTCTATAATATCCACATAATTATCTTGAGAGGATTAATTCGGAAAAAAAAAATCACACTTCTTGGAAACAAGTAATTGTGAAAATGATGCGCATAAAGGACCAGTCTTTCCAAAAATAATATGGTGGCTAATAGGGTTAAAAATCTATTAAGAAGCAATGAGTTAACCATTATTAATTAAATGTTTTGTATTTACACTTTTATCTCTTCTTGATATATATGTGGAACTACCATTCATATGAGTTCTCAAAGGGCTATATTATTGTAATTATCGCCTCACAATAATGGAAGAAGGTATATAACAAGGGAACCATTAAGAGAGACAACACATATTGAAGGAAAAAGAAGAAGATAAAAGATGAGAAGAAAATATATGAAATTATAGAGATTATTACTGTTAACTTCAATTCTAGTAGGATTCAACAAGAAATCTTTATTCATGTACGTATGTCCAATCCAACTACAGAGAGTTTAAGAATAGCCATAAAAAGGTCAACATATACCCATTTCATAATGATACATTACATAACATTTCATCGACGATCCAATCATGCGACTTAACATCATCCTATATTACTAATCGAAGCTTCAAGAGATAGATAGCATCATAGTATGCTTGACCAATTTCATATAAAAATATTTTTCTTAGCATCCATCTCTCTCTCTCTCTCTCTCTCTCTCTCTCTCTCTCTCTCTCTATATATATATATATATATATATATATATATATATATATATATATATATATATATATATATATATGCATGTGTAGCATTTCCAAGATACAATCACTTAAATGCTAATTGAATTATTAAGTCAAATATGAGATGTCAAGAAGAAGGGGTCTCATTAATACAAAAGAAGCAAGTAATAAAATAAAATAAAAAAGTATAATTAGAATCAATAATTTTATTTGATCATGAGAGAGATGTTTTTAATATGTAAGTATCTGAGTTGAAAGGAGTTGAACGAAGAAAATAGTCTTACATCGGTAGGAGTTAAAAGACTTGATTATATATACTAAATTTAGCCAAAACCACGATGGGTTATACAACTAATAGTCTAACTCGGAGGAAAAAGCTGATAATATTTTTGTGTTTGAGATGGAGATGAACTAATAGAACAAGTCTCACATAGGTTACACATATAGTATTAAATGCCTAGTTTTGTTATTGTTTGAGGAATCGAACGACACAAAAAGAAGATGTCTTTTTTACATTATACATGCAATTTTAGATGAGTTGAGGGCTTAAGTCTAATTATTGTCAGATTATGTCCATCCATTTTGTTTATAGACATTTCTTCAAATCAGATTGAATCCTTTTGAAAGATAGAATTAACATCCTAATCTACTCAATTCACTATTATTGGCATTATTACTGTGGCCAGAATATAATTAGTGTTATATTTTCAGGTACTTCTTGAGTTGATATTTTAATTATATGAATTCAAATGTTAATCTAAGTAATGAAAACTAGGATTTTATATGTGGCCTCCAAACTAAGATCCAATTTTAAATTAACGTTCCTACGTGCACTTCAACTCCATGGCAGTGTAAATTCCAGTAAGATCCTTTTATCAAATCCTGCAATCATATTATGTTGCGTACGTTTCAGAAGACTCTTATATCAGTAATCTCATAATAGTTTTTATGTATTTTTTTTTTTTTTAACTTTTAGGATAGCACATACTATTAGGTACGAAAGGATAAATATATATATTTTTTCTTTGGTTATTAGTGCCATAATTGATAAATCAAATCTCCAAAGAGGATCTAAGAATTACTTAGACACTCAATTCAGCAAAAAAAAAAAAAAAAAAAAACTGAGAAATAAGGGTTAAATAACCTGAGAAGCTCCTACCTACTCTTAGAAAAAGGAACGTCTCCAAAAAAAAAAAAAAATTCTCTTTTCGATAGTTCATACTGACATATTCTCTTTTCTAAAGTTCATATTGACATGGCAGGTTTAGTCGACAGAGCTTTACGTCTCGAGTTTTAATTGACCTGGAATATTAGTCATATCACCGACAAAATATAGTTTTAAAGTCACAGAATTATCGGAGGTTGAAAGAAGTAATTCTTAGATCCGATCCTGCCTTGAAATTTAGGTTTGAATGCCATGTTGGGCAGATGAAATAAAAAAAAACAAAGATCCGAAGGAAGGAACTACTGAAGTGACGATGAGCTGGGCATTTACGTCTCTGTAGCTCTCAGTTGGTGCCACAACGCAACGTATCAGGTGAGTATTAGGTGCAACTTTTCATTCTCTTCTTCTTCTGGTTTGTGTTCGAGGTGAGTACAACGAGGGTTCACTAGCTTGAACTTACAGTTGGGGTGGTTGGTGCATTACTGCCACAACATTTGTTCGGCCACCCATTATTCATCTATCTCTTTCTCGGCAAGTGATCCAACAGCACATGCAACCTTCCCCATACTGCACAGGCTGTGACCAACCGGACTTGTAAAACTGGCTCCACGATCACCAGCAAAGTTATAGTGATTGGTGAGAGCCGATCATTTGATGGAGGAACATTAAAGTCCCCCCATTGCCTCACCAAGAAAAGTCTTTACTATCTACATGTAAGAACTGCGAGTTCGATAGAGATGGGAAACTAGTGATGATTGACGGACGGAATGAAGGAGTCTTCATCTCCTACGGTTGCTTCCTTTTGAGTTAGATTAGATGACTAGGGTTAGGGTTTCGGTCGCTGGAACAGCTCAAGCCTTTATAAGAAGGCATGGCGCTTTTTCTTGTGGATTCTTTTGCGATCAGTACAAGCCATGTTCATTCTCTTCCAAACGGCATCTAAGTCGGAGGTACTTAATCCACCAAACGTCATATGAATCCAAACATAACAGTAGATGGTGGTACTTGAAATTTCCTAACAAAGAGCCAAAAAAAAAAAAAGCTGTGCAAGTCACATTGGCAAGTGTAGTCTGCAGCGAAGGCGGGCGTGAGCTGATCGCAGGACGCAAAAGACATTGGTATTAAATGGCCGGAAAGGTGGAGGCGTGGATCTGAAGTTTAGATCACGTACCGCGTGGTCATGGTAAATTCTCGCATGCCTCCTTCATGTAGGAGACAAGTGGGTGCATGAACTGTTCATATGAAAAGAAATCAAGGAAGTCTTTAAGAGTCCATCCCACCGTCATCCCACGAACCTATCAAGCTTGTTACTGCCACGCACGAACTGAAGGTGCCGTAACGATGTACAAGGATAAAACCCATGAATTGATGGCACAGCTGACGGCGGTGTTGGGTATTCTCTGCAAAATTATCTACCATGTGGTTACGACACTATTCTGAATGGTGAAAGATGTGGGATCGGTGGCTTCATCTCCTTGGATTTAGACATAAAATACCCTGAGGTTCTACCTCATCGACCCTTCTCACTTCGACAGCTTCATTACTGCCAGGAAGAAGTTGGTGACATCTCTGACGTTGTCGCTATTTTGAGATTTGACATGGATTGCTGCAGTAGATGCAACCTTCCGCATGGGAAGCTGGGGAGAACTGAGATCAGGAAGTGTTAATATATTGGCTGTAAAGATCTCGTTGACATCAGACTTGTACAGCATTGTATTGTTCTCCACCAGGACGTACCTCCTGGACCAAAGCATAGTCGATGCATGCTGCATATAACCTACAACCAAAGCACACAACCAAGAAGCGCACCAATTAAATGACGAGATACTAAGGTTTGAAGAGCCATTAGAGTAATCACCATTGACTTTTTCTTTTCTTTGTCCACATATGTGGCGTATAGGAATTGATTTGAGTCGTTGTTGGAAACTAGTAAGCCTACGTAGTGAATCAATTAATCTGATGCTGGTCACTTGTGAGAGTACTTTAGGGACTATAACATCCTCTCGTTGAGAGGTTCGCATTGATGTAGATGCTCCTAACTTGATAAGCTACAACGCTATTTTGGTTATATTCGGTCTGTGATACCAAAAGCTACAATTTTAAACTACAAATCTAAGGAACAAGCTATTCTGTGATGGATAGGATCTTCATCTCAGATCGAGCACAATCTTTCAAGTGAAGAAGTCCTCCTCCAAGAGATGGAACAGAGAAAAATGTAGAGAGAGAGAGAGAGAGAGAGAGAGAGAGAGAGAACTCCAACAGAGAGATAGATATGCTATTGTGAATCATGCTTTATTTGTATATATTATGCACTACGACATGCTTATATATATATATATATATATATATATATATATATATATATATATATATATATATATATATATATATATATATAGAGAGAGAGAGAGAGAGAGAAAGAGAGAGAGAGACAGCATAGTGGCTATGCTACTACTCCCAAAAATCTATCTTTGAGTAGTAATTGAACAAAGAGAAGTGGAAGTAAGCGAATGCTTATCCATGCGCTTAATATATGACCCGCAAAATTCCAGAGAACTTTTCCTTTAAATCATCTATCTATCTACCCATGCAATTTAGAGTATGAACTGCTGCATTTTATTTTCCTGCAAAAGACAGCTATAGTTTCAATCCTATAGTCTTAGTCAAATTAGGAGTTGACCTTATTGAGTCACCAAGCTTTGCTGAAACAAGGTTTACACAGTTGATGGAAACGTATAAACACGTTGGGCATACTATAAATTACTAAAAGAAATCCTCAACTTACAAAAAATATCTAAATCTATTAAATAAATTCTACCAAATTTTTTTGTCCATCAATCTTAACTAAAATTTTCAGGTTTTTCTCTTATTTTTTTTATAAAAAAACATGTATAATTATTTCTTTAGATATAATTAACTATAGTTTTTTTTTTATAGTTTTGGAGGTTTATTTTCTGTAACTCAAGTTCGGAATCAAATTTATTAAGGTCTCATCAATGATAATTAGTATGTAATTACTAATTCATCACTAAATGTAAAAAAATAAAATAAAATGATGGTATTATTTTTTTAAACAAATCCGCTTAGTAGTTGTGTTTTAAGTCAAAGGCGACAACAGACAACAATATGGGTAGGATTCGGATGGCAACAACAGAACGTAGTAGTTTGCACGTGGAATACGATCTTAAACGTCATTCTCGTCATCAATACGGGACGCTGTCGCTAAGCTCACAAGAAAAGAGAGAGAGAGAGAGAGCATAGCATGGATCTGCCATGAGACAACTCAAGCTAGAGCTTCTTAGCCGTCAACTGTATGATCCTCCCATGACCCCTGATGTTGATGCTTAAATTTGAATGTTGATTAGGATATCGAGTGTCATTCTCATCATCAATACACATGCTGTGTCACCCCATCTCACATGAATTGGTCATCAAATACCAAACTACGTTGTATGTATATGTTTGGAGAGTGGAAGGTGAAGCAGTAAAAGCTTCTACCAAACACTTGAAGGAGTAGATGGGGTGAAATCAATTTTAGGCTTTCAGGGCCACGGCGGTCCCTGTCGTCCTCCTCCATGACCTTTAGTAGTTGGCAGGGGAAGGTGAAACAAGCCCTCGTCTCGACCTATATAATAAGGCCATCCCACCTCCCGTGCTCTTCAGCCTCAACTTCACACATCAGTTCTCCACGACGATGGCCGAGTCCCCATCTCTTCTCTTCGCCCTCCTCCTCAGCCTAGTTGCAGCAGGGACACTGCCATCGTCGTCCTTGGCAACTCGTGCTTTCTATGTGTTTGGAGACTCCCTGGTCGACAATGGCAACAACAACTACTTGGCAACCACAGCACGGGCCGATCAACCTCCGTACGGCATCGACACCCCGTCTCACCGCCCTACAGGCCGATTCTCTAACGCTAAGAATGTCCCCGACATTGTCAGTTAAGTCGTCTTCTCCCTGCTCACACTCATCCTCGAGTGCATGCATGCACATCCAAAAAAACAAAACTCACTTCTCTCATCCCTCTATAATTTTCTCCGGTGCGTGTCTCATCAGGTGAATACCTCGGAGCCGAACCCACGTTGCCATACTTGAGCCCTCACCTCGACGGAGAGAAGCTTCTGGTGGGTGCAAATTTCGCGTCGGCAGGGATCGGGATTCTCAACGACACCGGCTTCCAGTTTGTGAGTCTCGTCTCGTCTCGTAGTCGACGAGGAGGGATCCGCTTCAGCGGTCACTGATGTGTGCGTGTGTGTTTTGCAGGCCAACATAATTAGGATCAACAAGCAGCTGCATTACTTCCAGCAGTACCAGGGGAGGCTGAGGTCCTTGATCGGTGCGGAACGGACGAAGAAGCTCGTCAACGAGGCGCTGGTTCTGATAACACTGGGAGGAAATGACTTCGTCAACAACTATTACCTGGTGCCATACTCTGCCAGATCTCGAGAGTTCTCCCTGCCTGATTACATCCGCTATCTTATGTCGGAGTACAAGAAGATCCTCATGGTATATAAAAATCCAACCCCTCTCTCGCTCTCTCTCTCTCTCTCTCTCTAAGTTTCTGTCGTTGTGACAATGCAGAGGCTCTACGATCTGGGTAGCCGACAAGTCCTGGTCACCGGAGTCGGGCCACTGGGTTGCGTGCCTGCTATACTAGCGACGAGGAGCAGGACGGGGGCATGTGACCTGGAGATGCAACGCGTCCCAGACATGTACAACCCCCAGCTGGTGCAGCTCATGAGCGAACTCAACAGCCACTATGGCGCCGACGTCTTCGTTGCCGTCAATGCCTTCAAGATGCATATGGACTTCATATCCGACCCCGCAGCATACGGTAATCAGCGAGAAAAAACGCAGTCCGACTGCATGCGGTGTTCATCATCTGAACACCAACAAACACACTCGAGCTCTCTAGTAAAAAAAAAAAAAAAACTTACTGAATCGTGCATGCGTTTGATTTTGGCAGGCTTCGTCACATCAAAGGTGGCTTGCTGTGGTCAAGGACCTCACAACGGACTGGGTCTGTGCACGGTTCTCTCCAATCTCTGCCCCGACAGGAACCTCTATGCCTTCTGGGATGCCTACCATCCCACCGAGAAAGCCAACCGGATCATCGTCAGCCAGTTCATGACGGGATCCAACGAGTACATGAACCCCATGAACTTGAGCACCATTCTGGCCATGGGCGCTCGCACCTGAGCGTGTGTTGTTCGCCTCGTCGACCTCGAAAAAGCTTATTGCTTCGTTTTTCCCGAGTTAGCAAGCGTTTGATGTTTGTGTAGTTTCTTAGCGGTGGGAGTCATGTGGTTTTTTTTTTGTTTTTTTTTATCTATATTAGCTTTGAAGTTACATGGCATTCTCGGTGAATCAGCGGTCTACAGACGGCTCAATTTGCCAACGCATGTAACCCCTTAACTATTATTGTGATGGAATTTATGCGTCTTTCTTTATGGAATGAAAGCATCTGTTTTGTTGAGACCGTAGAGACAAAGATGCAAGTGAAGGATGTCTTCGTGATGCTGTTGACCCAAATTAATTCTTGCCACCATCAAACTTTTAACATTCCGTGTTTAACAAAGCATTCATTCAAAATATTAATAAATATTTTAAAAATCATTTTTTTTATAAGTATAATATGGCCAATACTTCAAATTGTTTTAATGTAACATCCCCATTTATTTCCACGTTGGAGTTGGATAAAGATTTGGCGGGTTTATAAGGACTTCATGGTTGTATTTTAAGTTTAAATATTTTAAGCTAATGATTCAGATTTATTTAAATGGTATCAACGGTGAGCTAGCTAGTATAACCATCAACCTTCAAGCATGGAACTTTGGTTCTCAAACATAAATTTTGTAAAAAAAATAATAGTGTATTACTTTAATTAAAGTTTAAGCATATGGAGCTAGCTGATGATTCCGATTTGAATGATAACAATCAACCTTGAAGCATGCAACTTATTGGATTCTTAATTGTAAAAAATCATAGTCCCTGCATTAATCCCTATGGAGTTTATATTTTTCTTAAGTTGATTATGACTCTTGACCCAAAATCATAGTCCCTGCACTATCTGGAGCATAGGAAGAAAAAAAAAACTTATTTTAATTAAGATCATGGTTAAAATTTCATTTTATTTTCTTAAAAATCATGTTTATTAAACTATTTTTATTTCATAAATAGTTAAAATATGTTCATAAATAATTTCAATTAAAAGTTGTTAGTATCTTTTAAAGAAGTCATATCGATTGTACAATAGCTTTGCCTAAAAATTAAAGAAATAACAAAAGAAAAATTGCTTTGAAAACTATTTTAAAAATTTGTTGAAAAATTATGGTAAAAAAATTGTAATATTAAAATGGTGTTTTGAAAAATTAGTACTGCAGCTTTTCTTAGAAACCTAAAGTTACTTAAGACATGTTTATGAAAACTACTCACTATTTTCTCCTAAAAGAAGTTATTTACTGAAAAAAAAAAGAAGAAAACACGGTTATCCAAAAACTATATCTTAATATTTTGAAAAAATATTATATGTGTAACATTTTTTATATTATTACAGAAGCTCATAACTCATAAGTATATTGTTAGATTTGCAAATATTAAACGCTTTATTTTCTAAAAAAAATGGTAGAGATAATTTTGGTTTAGGGCGACTAGAAATATGTGAAAATTTTGAATCAGTACATTCTAATTAAAATCTGTGAGGAGGTAAAGAGAAGCAACGGGAATTGGATTAACTATATTGTTCGATCATAATAACTTATAATACCATTGCCTTGCAATTTAATCGGGACGATACAAATCGTTAGTTGGTACTCTTTTTGGATTATTACAAGAACAAGTTGTCAAACGATGTCAAGCATAAATAGATCAATTCTTAAGACCTTCATCCTTTAGTGTTTTTATCGAATCGAGGGACATCTCTTAGATAGTGAGTACCTTAACAATAACAGCAATCTAAATGAAATCTAACGGATGAACATGATTCATTCATGTATGCATTGTGAAAAAAAAGAGAAGAGAGGAGTAAATACAAGTGGAACTCTTTCTTTAATGATAGCTTATTACTAGTCCATTAATATCTAAAAACAAAAATTTAGTGGACTTCTCAAAACACAACTCCAGCTCTAGACCTGATTACTTTGAACTTTAGTTCTTTAGACCTAAGTACTTGAGTCCGAGACTTATTTATTTATCTCGAGTTAAATTATTTATCTTATCGTATTCATATTTATTTGGTCATATTTAACCCCCACTAGATCATACAGAGTATCTAGGACTCAATCCTATCAATTTTATATGAGATAAAATTCTTAAAATATCCAAAAAGATATTATTTTAAATTTGAAACTCCTTGTAAAATATAAAAGTCTCATCTTACTTCAATGAACTTCTAATGATTTTTCCAAAAATGATTTAGTAAGATAAAAATCTATATTACATGTCATCATCAGTCTCGATCTCCACGTTGTAAATAATTCATTGAAGCATCTTTTGTTTGATAAAATAATCTTTATTCTTCAAATACCGAGTCATATTTTTGTTATTGAGTACGCTTTAACAGAAATCCAACTACCTACGGCCAATTCATAGTTTATAATGTATTCAAAAATATAATGAGAAATAAATATATTTATTTATGATGTCCTCTGTCTCTTCATTCATGACATATTCATTTATACCATTGTTGCACAACCTCCCACAGGTCTTCCTTCACCTATGAAATAAGTAAGACTTTTTGATGCAGGTACTTCATATCTTTTAAACAGGCCCACTAAATGAATAATTATGATCCATAATATACTAGGATGAAGAAGTACATATATTTGAGAAATAGTTACAAAGTGTTACTAACCTAAGATCTACAACTTTAAAAAAAAAATCAAGACAGAAATTAAAAATATTATTGAACTTCTCAAAATGCTTAGGAAACCTTCAATTCTAACTCTAAAGTTGATGTAGAGGTGGTGTTTTAGACTAACACACTCTAGACAGTTACATCACTTACTTTAGGCGTAATAACTGATGGGAATAAAACAGAAATAAATTTTGTATATGAACAAATACTAACAGATCGTCATACACAGTGAAATCAAACAGAAATCACAATAAGATGAACACCAAGATTTACATGGAAAACCCCTTCAACTCGAAGGGTAAAAATTACGGGATAAGCTAGAGAAAATCCACTATCAAAATAATGAATGTACAGATCTTAAGGCTTCTTGCCCAAGCCTAAAGTAACAGCTACAAGAGAATCACAGGGATACAAGGACTATAATACCAAACACAATATCCAAAAACTTCTCAAGAGATCATAGTAAGAATCTACTGCAAACTGATCTAACCTGAGATATGAATGATTGAGAATAGTCTTTTCATGTCCTTGTCTTCTTTTCTTTCCTGGATCTCTTGTTTTTTGGCCTCTACTGTCAGTCTGCAATCTTCTTTCTCTCACTCACGTTTTCAACCATCGTTGCTCTCTTAATCTCAACCCTAGTCGCCTAATCTAGGTTTTAGGTTAATATAAGTAAAGTTTTGGACTATGAGCTTCACTAAAGCCCATTATGGGCTGAATTTGGGCTATTTGCCCAACAACCTCCCCCTTCAGCCCATAAGGGAGGTTGTCTCATGACTCCTCAATGTGAAGCCATGTCGATCAACTGTCGGCACATCTCTTGTCTCTTTCGGTAAAGCCTTTGTCAATATGTCTGCCTCATTATCATTTGTGTGAATTTTCTGAAGTTGTAACTGCTTCTCTTCAAGCACATTTCTGATCCAGTGATATATGACATCTATATGCTTTGACTTGGAATGAAATGTTCGGTTTTTACACAAATAGATGGCACTATAGCTGTCACAATACACCACATAGTTTTTCTGTTTCAGTCCCAATTCTTGTAAGAATCCTTTCATCCATAACATTTCTTTGCAAACCTCTATAGCAGCAATATATTCTGCCTCTATGGTGGAGAGAGCAATACACCTTTGTAATCTGGACTGCCATGATACAGCTCTCCTGCAAAAGTAAGTATAAAACATGATGTAGACTTCCTTGTGTCAATATCTCTTGTCATATTTGCATCTTTGTAACCTATCAACACAGGTGGCCCACCTCCAAAGCTTAAACAAACTTTAGAACTTCCTCTGAGATACCTAAAAATTCACTTCACTGCTGCCCAATGCTTTTTACCTGTATTTGTAAGAAATCTGCTAGCAACACCCACTACATATGCGATGTCTGGCCTCGTACATACCATCGCGTACATTAAACTTCCAACTGCTAAAGCAAAATGAACCTTTTGCATTTTCTCTTTCTCCTTATCACTTGACGGACTCTGTTCTGAGCATAACTTGAAGTGACCTGCAAGAGGAGAATCAACTGGCTTTGCATTACTCATATTGAATCAATCCAATACCTTCTCAATGTATTTCTCCTGTGACAACCAAATCTTTCTTTTTCTTCTGTCACGATAAATCTGCATGCCCAGTATTTGCTTTGCTGACCCCATGTCCTTCATTGCAAAAGACTCACTCAGGTCCTTCTTCAACCTGTCAATCATAGACATATCTTTCCCAAGATTAAGCATGTCATCAACATAAAGTAAGAGAATAATAAAATTCTCACCAAACCGTTTGATGTACACATAATGATCTGAAGCTGTCCTTTTATATTCATTTTCAATCATAAATGAATCAAACTTTTTATACCACTATCTTGGAGCTTGCTTCAGCCCATACAAGCTCTTCTTCAACTTGCAGACAAGATTTTCTTTACCTTTGACTTTGAAGCCCTCTAGTTGCTCCATATAAATTTTCTCCTTCAAATCACCATGAAGGAAAGCTGTTTTCACATCTAACTGCTCAATCTCCATGTCTAGGTTAGCAGCAATACTAAGAGCAACACGGATAGAAGACATTTTAACAACAGGAGAATAAATTTCTTCAAAGTCAATACCTTTCTTTTGACCAAGTCTTTCACAACCAATCTAGCTTTGTACTTTGGTTGAGAACAATATTCTTGAGTCTTCAACCTAAAAACTCACTTGTTCGTCAAGGCTTTACTTCTATCTGGTAGTTGCACCAAATCATATGTGTGGTTCTTCTACAGAGAATCCATCTCTTCCTGCATAGCAATAAACCACTTCTTTTTCTACTCACTTTCAACTGCTTCTTGGTAACTCTTTGGTTCACCTGTATCAGTAAGCATCACATACTCATTTGTAGAGTATCTCTTGGAAGGTTGACGTGGTCTAGAAGATTTTCTTAACTGAGGTTCTGTGGGAACTTGCTCTCTTTCTTCTTCCTGCTCAACATGTCCTACAGGTATATCAACATCTGGTTCTGCACCATCTTCCTGCACATCTCCCCTATCACCCTGATATACTGGAGGAATAACTGGGTCACAGTCTACAAATCCCTCTGTAGAAGTCTTAGCTGGTGCCTCCTTCAAATCCTCAATGGTTTGATTATTAAAGAAGACAACATCTCTGTTTCTGAACACATTCTGCTTTTCTGGATCCCAAAGCCTGTAACCAAACTGATCACGTGAGTAACCAAAGAAAATACACTCTTTTGACTTACCATCCAGCTTGGACCTCTCATTGTCTAAAACATGTGCAAATGCATGACAACCAAACACTCTTAAATGTCTATAGGAGACATCTTTTCCTAACCATACATGCTCTGCAACATCACCATCTAGAGCTGTACATGGTGATTAGTTGATTACATCAACTGCAATCCTCAAAGCCTCATCCCAAAACCTTTTGGGTAACTTGGCCTGTGAAAGCATACATATGATCTTTTTCATGATGGTGTGATTCATCCGCTCTGTAATTGCATTATGTTGAGGCGTACCAGGAACTGTCAACTCATGCTGGATGTCATGTGACTTGCAATAATCATTAAACAATCCTGTGTACTCACCACCATTATATGATCTTATGCATTTCAATTGTCTTTCTGTCTCCCTTTCAACTCTAGCATGAAACTCCTTGAAGACATTAATAACCTGCTCTTTGGTCTTCAAAGCATAGGCCCAAACTTTCCTGAAAAAGTTATCTATAAAAGTAACAAAATAAAGTGCACCACTGATACTAGGAACATTAACAAATCCACTAAGAGTTTTTGTCCTCAAAGGACCACACACATCTGTATAGACACAGTCCAAGACATTAATTTTTCTAGATAAGGCAGGACTAACAAAAGAAACTCTATGTTGTTTATCAGCCAAACAATCAATACAAGGGTTCAAATGTATACCTCTGAGGTCTGGCAATACCTCTCTCTTGAAAAGTTCTTGCAGCCCCTTCTTGCTCATGTGTCCAAGTCGCCTATGCCACAACTTCATGCTGAAGTCTTTCTCTGTAGCATTAACTGCTCACCATAAGCTTTAGCCTGCAATCTGTATAATGTATGACATTTCTTTTCATTACCTATAATAAGAGAACTCTTACTGAGCTTCCACTGCCCTCTGTGAAATCTGACATAAAAGTCTTCATCATCTAGTCTGTCAATTGAAATTAAATTCAGTCTTAAGTCAACCACATGCCTCGCATCCTTAAGCACCAACTTACAGCCAAGGTTAGTCTTTATATGAATATCTCCCATGCCAATGATGTCTGCTGTACCATTGTTGCCCATCTTGACGACACCAAAATTTTCAGACCTGTAAGTAGCAAAGAACTCCCTCCGTGGTGTAGCATGATAAGAAGCACCTGCGTCAATTATCCACTCGAGATCTTGACACACACAAGAAAAAATATCATCAGAAGTAGACAAAATCAAATAATCACTACCTTGCACTGTAGTTGTGATATTCTTTTTTGACTCCATATGCTCCATTTCTTTCCTCTTTTTCTTGTTCTTCTTAGGTTGCTTGCACTGATTCTTGTAATATCCTTTCTCACCACAATTGTAGCAAATATATCTTTCCTTGATCTTGACTTGCTTCTACCCACACGTGAACCACTTCTATCATTTGACTTTGATCTTCCTCTGTTCTTTGAGACAAGTGCCTGTGAATTAATCTAAGAAGTTGCTAAATTTTTTCTCCTTAACTCCTCATTCAACAAACTGCTTGTTACTTGGCTCATGGTGATAATACTATCTGGTGCCGAATTACTAAGGGAAACCACCAGTGTCTCCTAACTTTCTAGTAAAGAACTAAGAAGTAACAATGTCTGTAACTCATCATCAAGAAACATTTTCATAGAGGATAACTAGTTAGTAATACTCTACATTTCATTCAAATGCTCAGTAATAGAAGTACCCTCTTTATATTTTAAATTTACAAGTTTTCTGATCAAGAAAGCTTTGTTGCCAGTCGTTTTTCTTTCATAAAGACCTTCTAACTTTTTTCAAAGAGAGTAATCAAAACATTCAGTAGAAACATAGTGAAAGACACTATCATCTAGCCATTGTCAAATAAGGCCAACTATTTTTCGATTTAACCTCTTCCACTCATCAGCTATCATGGTTGTAGGCTTTGCACTATCTCCTTGCAAAGGTCCATATAAATCTTTGCAATACAAGAGATATTTTATTCTTGGTTTCCATATTATCCAATTGTTTCCGTTTAAACTAATCATGCGAGAAACATTACCGGCCTCCATGTTCAAATACAAAAGATTAAATACCACAAAAACCCTGCTTTAATACCAGTTGATGAGAATAAAACAAGAATAAATATTATATATGAATAAATAATAGCAGACCGTCACACACAGTAGAATCAAACAGAAATCACAATCAGATGAACACCAAGATTTATATGGAAAACTCCTTCAACTCGAAGGGTAAAAACCACGGGACAAGCCAGAGAAAATCCACTATCAAAATAATGAATGTACAGATCTCAAAGCTTTTTGCCCAAGCCTAATGCAACAACTACAAGAGAATCACAGGGATATAAGGACTATAATACCAAACATAATATCCAAAAACTTCTCAAGAAATCATAGTGAATCCACTAAAAACTGATCTGACCTGAGATATGAATGATTTAGAATAGTCTTTTCCTGTTCTTGTCTTCTTCCCTTTCCTGGATCTCTTATTTTTTGGCCTCTATTGTCAATCTGCAGTCTTCTTTCTCTCACCCACGTTTTCAGTCACCGCTATTCACTTAATCTCAACCCTAGTCGTCTAATCTAGGTTTTAGGTTAATATAAGTAAAGTTTTGAGCTATGGACTTCACTAAAGCTCATTATAGACTGAATCTGAACCATCTGCCCAACAATAACATACCTTAAACTATGATAAGTTCATCTTATCTCATCATATTTATATTTTTTTCTTCTTTTTAAAACTCTACTACCCTATCTAACATATTATCTAAGACCTAATTCTCCATAAAATTCTTTGAAATCTCTTTACGATAATGTTGTTTGTAACTAATGAGACGAGGACACCTCTAAACTGAGACAAAAGGGTGACAGAAGGAGAAGAATAATTACTTATCATTTTAGATACTTTCCTGCCAATTTTGAATGCAGAATGGGAGGAGACAGTGCTGCTTATTGCGTTGTCACGAAGTAAAAGTATTATAGTTCAATTTATGATCGAAAAGAAATCATTTACCCTTTTGTTTATGGTGCACCTAATTCCGGTCCGATTTAGAAAATTGGGGACCGATTGACCCGATGGTCTCTGGGTTTAATAATATATATCGTTTATTTGCTATGATGGCATTTTGAACTTTTTTAGACCATACTATCATCTCCCCCCTCCACTCGTCGTGCAATCCCGTCGAACCTCCGTCACTTTTCCTATATCTCTGTCTTACTATGCAGTCACTCTCCTTCTATTGTTTGTTGAGTATTGATTCATATAATTTATCTAGTTAGTTATTATGTTCTATATAATTAATGTACATGTTCTAAGTAGTGGCCTATGATTTAGAAGTTATATGAAAGTAGTGCTTCACTTACTCAATAGCGGGATGAGGTAATCACTATTAGATCCTATAAATAGGGTCATAGTTCATGAAGTAAGGTGAAGAATGTATGTATTTGAAGAATATTTTAGAAATATTCTGTTATCTCTTGTTTAATACTACGTTATTTTCTTGATTGAAAGTATTATTATTTTATTACATCGTAGTATTCTGTTTTTATCGTTTCATTACTCATCAATCCCCAACATTTATGGTATTAGAGATGTATTCTAATATGAATCAAGTATTATGATTTTCAATAGTAATTCTATATCTCAACCCTTTATTCCTATATTCTCGGGTAAATACTATGAATTCTGAAGTATCAAGATGAAGACTATATTCAAGTCTCAAGATCTTTAGGACTATAAAGAATGAATATGTAGATTCAAATGAAGAAACCAAGCTAAGGGAGAATATAAATTAGAACTCAAGGACATTGTTATTTATTTAATAAGCTATACATAAGACAATCTTTTCAAGTATTATAGCGATGACAATCTTAAAACAAGCTTGGTTAATACTTCAAAATAAATTTTAAAGCTTATCGAGAGTGATTATGATAAAACTTCAAATCCTTCGTCATGAGTTTGAAATTTTATTTATGAAAAGTAATAAATCAGTGTATGATTTTCTTTCTTGAGTGACTGAAATTATTAGTCAAATGAAATCTTATAGTGAACATCTTCATAATCATATAATTATTATAAAGTTTTGAGAAGTTTAACTTTAAAATTTGGTTATATTATTGCTATAATTGAGTCAAAAGACTTATTTCAAGCACATGAAGCAAGGTTGAATATGTTACTTGAGAAAAGTAAAGAAAAAAATATTTCAGGCTAAGGGGGAGTCTTCTATTTAAAAAGAAAATAAAAAATCAATAAGAACAGGACGTGGCAAAAGAGGATTTCATGGTAGAGAAATAAAAGAGGGAGATGAAGAGGGCACTTTGATAGACATGATAAATAAAACAATCAAATTATGATAAAAAATAAAAGTAGAATTCAATGTTACTATTGTAAAAAGTTTGATTATATGAAGACAGATTACTGAAAAAGAGAAAAGTAAATAAGCTATATGAAAAAAAATAAAGATAATATTTAGTTGTTTTATGACTCATTTATAAGTTAATGATATCTTAAATGATATTTGATTTTTGGATAGTGAATATTTTAATCATATGTCAAGCATAAAATAAATATTTAGATATACTGATGAAACTTACACGTTGAAAGTTAGATTTGAGATCACAAACAAATCCAAGTGGAAGGGAAAGGAACAACTGAGGTAAAGACAAGTCTGGAATGTAAAATACCTTGATAATATTTTCTTTATCCCTAGTTTATTATATAACTTATTAAGTATTAGATAATCGATAGATTATGAATATTCAGTTATATTAGATAATGGTTCATGCACTATTAAAGATAATAAATCTTGTTTGATTATAGTAAATGTTTGAATGATATAAAATAAGATATTTTCATTTGATATTTTAAATATTAAAAATATGCTCTTATTGTAACTCAAAAAAATGAGTCTAATTTGTGACTTAATATTAATTGTTTAAGGTTGTTAAATAAAAAAAATTATTTTAGATTATTTAAAATTAAGACACTTGATGTATATGAAAGATGCATTTATGATAAATAAAGTAATAAATCATTTCTGGTTGGAAAAGCCTTAAGAGCATCTAATTATCTTGAATTAATTCATGTTGACTTATATGGACCTATGAATATGAAAAAATCATATAGTGAAATGTGATATTTTTTGTTATTTACTAATGATTATCGCATCAATTGAGTTTATTTTTTAGAATTAAAATATAAATATTTAATAATTTTTAAAAATTTAAGGCAATTATAGAAATGCAAAAGTGGTATAGGCATAAAGACACTTCGGACAAATAGATGTGAATTTTTTTTTATGAGTTAAATTCTTTTTATGAAGAAAATGATATTCACATAGAATTGACAGTACCATATACACTAGAGCAAAATGATGTAGCTGAACGTAAGAATCTAACTATCATAAAATAATAAAAAGTTTACTTAAAGGAAAGCATATTCCAAATCAGTTTCGGGTAGAAGTAGTTGAAACAACAATTTATTTATTGAATATTTCACAAATAAAAGCTATTACAAATCAAACTCCTTTTGAGGCTTGGTATGATATAAAGCTAAATGCAAGAAATTTAATAATTTTTATTGTATTGTTTATGCTTTGGTAAATTCACAAAACCATCATAAGTTTAATAAAAATATAAAAAATATATCTTAATTGGTTATTCTTTACGATCCAAAACATATCAATTGTATAATCGTATTATGACAATGTTATTATTAATAGAAATGTCGCGTTTGATGGACTGACATGTTGGAATTGGGAGTTCAATGAAGATGAAACATAAATTCATATTCTAGCAGAATTAATCACTCCATAAAATCAAGTGACAGATCCTACTCTAATAACTTCATCGTCAACCTCACCAGTAGTAGTTCAAATTCATCAAATGATTTCTCAAATGAAATCGGTCCACGAAAATTCAGATCACTAATGAAAATTTATTATTAAATATTTGCTTTGTTTATTTCAAATCTCATAAATTTTAATAAAGTAATTAAAAAAGATGAATGACAAAAATCAATAAAGGAGGAAATCAAGTCAATTGAGAAAATTAAACCTATAATCAATTGAGAAAATTAAACCTATAAGCTAATGGATCTGTCAAAAGAAATGAAAGCTATTGATTTAAATGAGTATTTAAAACAAAGTATAATGCATATGCAAGTATCCAAGAGAATAAGGCTCGGCTTGTAACAAAAGGATATTCACAATAACAAAGTATTGACTTTGATGATACTTTTTCTCAAGTTACTAGATTTAAAATTGTGAGAAATTTCTTGGCTTTAGCTACTCACTTAAGTTGGCCTGCTTATCAATTTGACATGAAATCTATGTTTTTAAATAAAAAATATAATAAATCAATCTGAAAGGTTTTTTAGTTAAACGAGACGAAAAAAAAGTATATAAGCTAAAAAAACTATTTATGAGCTTAAGCAAATTTCAAGAGCATGGTACTATAAAATTGATTGTTATTTTCATAAAAATAAATTTAAGAAGAGTAATAATGAATCTACCCTAATATTCTTATGGTTTATCTTTATGTTAATGCTATTATATATATGGGTTCATCTAACTCTTTTGTTACAGAATTTAAAAGAATGTTTATTTCATAAAGAAAGTATGTAATAGATCTACTTAAAAAATCTAACATGATTAATTGCAAAGATACATCAACACTCATGAATATAAATGAAAAATTGAAACTTAAAGATGATACATGTTCGATAAATGTAAGATATTACAAAAGTTTTTGGTTAGAGTTTTGATCTATTTAACTCATACTCGATCATATATTATCTTCTCTATTGGTGTAATATTCAGGTTTATGCATAGCCCAAGCAAACATCATCTCGAAACTATTAAAAAAGTTATGCATTATATTGCTGGAACTATAGATTATGATATTTGGTATTCTCATAATTTTAAATGTAAATTATTTGTTTCACTGATAGTGATTTGGTAGGAGATTTAGATGATAGAATGAGTACTTTAGGCAACATTTTTAGCCTTAGATCAAAAGCTATTCTTGGAGTTCAAATAAACAAGCAACAATTACGCCATCGACATCAGAAGTAGAATATGTAGCTGCAACATTAGTAGCTTGTCGAGCAACATGGCTTAGAAGACTTTTTGAAGATCTTCATCAAGAATAAAAAGAAGCAATTGACATATTTTGTGACAACAAAGCCACAATTGCAATAACGAAGAATCTAACATTTCATGGAAGAACAGAACATATAGAGATACGCTATCATTTCATCCAAGATCTTGTAGCAAGTGGAGCCATAATAATGAAGTATTATGACACATATTAACAAGTTGCATATATTCTCACTGAGTCACTTCTAGTACAGAAGCATATTTATGTTGTGTCTTAAATAGGTGTATATAACTATAAATCAAGAAGGAGTGCTGAGTATCAATTCATATAAGTTATCTAGGTAGTTGGCATGTTCTAAGTAATTATGTGCATGTTTTAAATCTCGACCCATGATTTATGAGTTGTTAGGGTATTTAATGCATTTAATCATGTGTGAGATAGTGATATGAGGTAGTTAATATTATGTATGTCCTATAAATAGGACCATAGTTTATGAAACAAAGTGAAGAATATGTATATTTATAGAATATCATGTAAGTATACAGTTAACTTCTACGTCGTTTTCTTGATTGAAAGCATTCTCATTTAATTGTATAGTAATATTTTATTTTTCTCGTTCCGTTGCTCCTTCATCCCCAAAATATGTTGCCCTATCGACTATCGAAAACGCAGGCTTGAAATCCCCAATCATGTTCCGGATTTTTTTTGTTTTTTTGCTCTTACTTCAATAGATCATCGTGTTATCCGTCGAAAAGGCAATGTGGGTTTTGCTAAAAAGGAGTTGTATCTTTCATATGTTATGTAACTGTTTCTTGATCGGTGAAAAGAATGGTTCCATATCGTTCTTTTCTGTCCATATTGATCGATACGAAGTTACTAGTAGTAAATAATATGCGGTTCTTCAAGCTCTGATAAAAACCCAGAGATAAGGAGTTCCAAAACGTTTTGCTTATTCTCACTAATGGGTATTTATTATACAAGTGATTTCTAGAATGTTCTTGCCGGAGATTGAACAGATTTCAGGATGAGCCTATAATGGATGGATTGATATTAGTGGTTTTGAATGGTTTACTAGGAAAATTAAGAAACAAAAAAAATGTTCTTCTATTTGCGTTTGAACCTATCTACAATTTTATTTTTGTTGCATTGTGTGAAGTCTGTGATGAAATTAATTATTCTTTCGTGCATTTCATCAGACCATATTTGACTTATGTTCTACTTTTCAGTTATCCATATTCGTCTTATGATCGATCCACTGTTTTGGAATGCCAACTTACGATTTCTTCTTGTAACAGTGTGCAGCAGGCGCATTCTATTTTTTGAATCTCTATATTTTATGTTTTACATGCTTAAAAAGAGTACATATATAGTTGTGTTCTTCAATTATTGGTTTAATTATTAAGACAACAGGATACATCATGTAACATACGCTTGATTGTTTGTTATATCCTTTATGTTGTATGAGACAAATGGTACATATAATTTCATTGTTATTTTTTGGATTATCATATTCATTTATATCAGGCTGTATGGGTTGGTTGGGATACACTGTCTGCTATACTAATCCTATCAAACCAATACTTGAATTCTTGAGTCGATCCAAATACTTGAATTCTTTTGGTACGTACTACTAGATCTTTTGTTGAGAGGTTCGAGGTTTTTTTAGGGTTTACCTCGATTGGCTTGAGGATCGTAAACCCTAGATCCAATTATTTCATCTTCCCTTCACCTTTTGGCATGATATATATATATATATATATATATATATATATATATATATATATATATATATATATATATGTATATATAAACTCAATTCTCCTCCTTCCTTTCCAGACCTAACTCGGATCTGATCCAAATAAGACAGACACTCCATCTTCCCACCCAACTTGATCTAATCCAATCCATTCTTGTCCCATGCCTCACAGCTTCTTTTGCTCTAGCATTCTTTCTCTTCTCTTTGTTAGAGGTGCATTCTCTTTTTTTTCGGTATTAGAATATATATATGTATATATATATTATAATTTTGGTCCACTATTCTATTATCTATTGACTTTAACACTTAAAATTGTCTTTCGAAAACATTAGGCTACCGGAGTTTGATTTGGTCATGTGTTTAATTTTGGAAAATTATACTCGAGGCACTTATACGTTAACAATTTTGGTGATATCATCATTAATTTTGTAATGATTTCCTGGCCTAGTATTATTTTTTTTTTGTGAAGGTGACTTACCTTTGTATTTCGAGTCTCCTCTCAACATATTGACATTTCCAAAGGAAATTATGGTAGTATTTAAGGTACTAGATGAGCTTTGATGTCAAGTAGTTAATGCTCAAAGGAGTCAAACCTTTTGTAGAGATTGTATAAAAAATTCATTTCTTTGTCTGTCTATACATTAAATTCCCTTATAAGTTGGCCACTTGTTGTAGATGTGGTGGGGGAACTAGACTGATATTAAATAATGATGTAGGGGTGATAGGATTATGGTGGTTTGAAGAGTTAGTAATAAAAACACGTTGATTTGTAGAAATCTTAATTTAAACCGTGGAAAACTTAGTATAGAAAATTCAAACACTAAATGGTTTCGTGGAAGGAGAGAGGCAGTGGATTGCCTTTCTGATTAGTTTAATTTGGTTGAAAAGTTATTACATGATAGCTCCAAAACATTAGGCTTTGTGAGGTTAGAGATTTAGAAAGTGTGGTTAAGGAGGATGTCAAACGGTAGCTGAGATTTGTACCGGGGAAGATGAGAGAAATAGATTTCACATCTTTTTAGAAAAGAAAACCATTCATTATAACTTGCTAGGACAATAAATTGAAAAAGAAAATAATAATATAAAAAGAAATACAACTATAACAAGTCTAATCAACTATCTAAATGTATATAATGTATATATATTTCTTTAGGAAATATGACTTTTCAGACTCATCTTTCCTTTTTAATATTTGATTTGTTTTCCATTTATACTTGGGTGATTCTTTCTTTCCTTCTCACTTTTCCTTTTTTGTGTTTCTTGATCAATTCAGGAAACAGATTTTAAATTACAGCAGGGAATGTTATCATGTGATAATTTCTATTAGTTATCCTAAAACGCCCCTCTATCGTACTGGAACTATTGAAAGACATAATAAAAAATAACTTAAATAAAACAATATGTTAATCGAATCTAAAGTTCATCAAGCATTTAAAAGACACTTTTTTTTTTGCCTTTTTGGCAAAAGGTAATTGATGAAGGTGGGCTGCGATAAACTATCAAAGTCTTTACTAGCTAAATAAGTTGACACCTTCAAAATATATATATACCTTTAAAATGTATCGGATGAGGCTTCAAACCCTCAACCTTTGGTAAAAAGATTTGGTACACCACCATCAAACCAATGTTTTGGGTACAAAAATGTGTCAGTTGATATTTTCAATCCTGGTAAAGGGTATATAGTAAGTACACCTCCATTAGACCAACGTGAATGATGTAAATATGTTGGATATTTATTTATTTATTTATTTATTTATATTGCTTAGATTTGGGTTGCAGCATTCTATTCTGTTATAAGGTTCTCCTGTTATGTTATGACTAAAGCTTGCAATGTTTGTTAGAATGATAATTTACAAGCCTAAAGCAACATTAGAAAAGCTGCTCAGGAAGAGGTGAATACTTTAACTTTGATTTCGTCTTTTTCATAATAATGGGTAACCTACGAAGCCAGCCATCATTTATCTAATTCTTATATTATGATATCATATATGAAATTTCTGCTACTCAGACGATTATGTTATCCTATTTAATTAAATTAGATATATTATGAATATAATTAAATTCTGATTATAATTATTGTTCGATAGAAAGAAAATCTAATTAAGCTATGATTCTTTAAATATACACTTTTGATACGAGGAACCTTCCCAGTTATTTATTCTAGACCTTCTACTCTCGCCTATAAATAGGCAAAACTTCTTAGGGACACATCATGAGAACACAACATTATATGACATAAGCTCGTGACATAGTTGAGAGATTATATATTTTTTCTCCGTCTCCCTTAGTCACGTGAACAAGAGATTATACTTCCTCTATCATGTTATTGTGTTCCTGAATCTATTGATCATAGTGGTCTTATAAAATAATGAGAAGAGAAGAGAATGAGAGTCTAGTTCTCCTTACATATTCACATTATTACAAATCTTAGATTTTCTCTGAATATCAACATCAAAAGGTACGTAACGTAATAATCCTCTAGATTCATTGTTATTTGATTTCAGATTTTAGTATGAAAATTTTTTCGCACATAACATATAGCATATTATGGATTTTATGCTAACAATTGGTATTAGAACTATGATTTTTAAAATTAAATACTTTGAATCTATTTATTAGCATCTTTCGCTTGTAAGAAGATTTTAATTAATTTTTATTTACGATGAATGAATGATTCATTGGTATTGTTGATCTATATTCCTATCTAATATATCGTATCGCTTCCTTGTGGGCGATGTAAAATTTTTCTGTTCGATCGATGGATTTCTAGCTTCTTGTTAGAGTTGTTGAGGGCGATGATCTTTATCGATCGCCTGTTCAATTGTTGGTAGCGACTGTACAACATTATTGGGTACGATGACTGCAATAACATCACTACTGCTTACAGCGGTAATGGCAACAACGTTGCTTAACGATGACCGCCCGTGCGCACCAAGTTAGCTACGACACCACCACTGCTTACCGACGGTCGTGCGTGGGTAGCAACCATGCACATGCAACAGCTATACATCGCGGCGACGCGTGAGTAGTAGGCGTCAACTGAGCACTGATGACCGCATGCAGGCGGTGGCTCCAACATGCGTAGTGCCCGCTGTCACGGACAAAAATATAAATAAGGTGTTTAATGTAATGCTCATGTTTGTCAGTGTCCTTCGATTTTTGTACGTTCTTTATACATCAAGTAGCGGGCTTGCAATAGGCTTGACAACCCTTGTTTAGTTAGCTTTTGTGGCCAGTTTCGATTTGTAAATGAGAGTTATGTCATGTAGGCACTTGTGAGGACTTTGGTCTGTAATGGACCATTATCCTTTGTGTGCAACCGTTCAGAACTTATAAAGTCCGTAGTTGTAATTTGTATTGGCTATATAAAATGTTTGCTAGAGCTATTGCTTGTGGATCCCATGGAAAATGCTTCATCTAACCCATTTTCTCTTTTATAGGTCCTAAGGGACCTTAAGAGGTTTCAGGGAGGCTGACCTTTGCGGACGGACTCGCAAGGGTGCCGCACGACTTAAGCAAAACCAGCTAAGTCCATGACATTTTGGTATCAGAGCAGGATAAGGAGATGTAGAGAAAGGAGTCGCTCAGAGTGCTGGTTACAAGTTCCATGCAAGCCAATCACGTGAGTGATGGCACGTGTGACACGCTACGCTATCTTTTTTGCTTATGATTAATATTGGCATATTCTCATATTATATTATTTATTGTATATATATTGTGATGTCCTTGGTTCTGTGCAATGAGAATCGGATCATGAGGAGATCACGATAATGAGATCAATTCACCTTTAAACATAGATCCTAAATAATTCCGGTCATAGGTTACTCAAGAGGGACATTGAGATAACTGGACGTCCAGATCGATGTACTATATACCCATCCATATGATGGAGGCGGTTGGTCTCATAGCCACTTGTGTGGAGACACTAAGGATATAGTACATGTGCTCATTAGAGAATGAGTTAACTGATTGATCCGCTTATGGAATGCTATATGGTTAATGATACCTAATGTCAGACATCAATTCTATAGTCTCAGTTGTGTATCTGGTCCTTAGACTTGAGACACCAAGAATATTTTGTATGGGTACTCATTTCTTTGACGCCAGACTTACAGGTTTGGAAAGTTCCAAATCTGGTACAACTGGTTATCAGGATCGGTAGCCAACCTTACGAAGGTAATTGAGTGTCAATAGAGGATCATCCACTCTCGGTATCATGAGAGGAATATCCCATATGTGCTTACTCAGACAAATCCCTAGCCAGGGTCATTCAGATTGAGAGAGAAGGAGTTCTCCGGTAGAATCCGAATAGAGACAAACTGATTCCGTGTGTGACATGACAGTACCATATCCAATATATGATCTCTGGGATATTAGTTGGATGAGAGATCATATATACACGTAACTGTGGACAGACAGGTCCGATGGATTTGATCCCCCTTGTACTGTTTGGGGACTATGGCGTAGTGGCCTAGTACGTCCATAGTCGATGAGTCAAGTGAATTATTATGGGGATAATAATTCATTATATCAGAAGGAGTTCTGATAGGAGTGACTCACGACCAGCTCGGTATCAGGCCTAGAGGGTTATACATATATGGTGGATGCTTTAGCAAATAAAGGATTGGATGAAGATCCAATTATCCCCTATTCTCATTAGATGAGACTCTATGCTGATGGGCTCCTTGATTAAGGCCCAATTAGAGGCCTAAGAAAATTATTAGATAGAGATCCAATAATGCAAGGTTAGTGGGTAATTAGATGGAGATCCAATACCCACTAAGGAAGGAGCCCTAGGGTTTTTTTGGTGGCTCTCTATAAATAGGAGGGGAGACTCATGGTTGATAGGCTGTAGCTTTAGCCACCACCTCCTATTCTCCTCTCTCCCACTGCACAAGAGTTGCGAGATCAGATTGGAGGAGTTTCGCTGTAGAGATCCATCATGTGGATACCGCTAGAGTGGAGGACGCTTGACCTCCTTTATCTTCTCCATCCGGATCTAGAATACAGGGATATACGATCTCCCTAGGTAAAATCAATCTTTCACACATCGCGATTTTATCGATTTGTACGTTTTTCTCACGACCCCAATATTTTGCACGATGATTTGATTTGCATGGGAAACCAGTTTTTGTTTTGATTTCCGCTGCGCATGTGATGCACCCGCTGAGGTTTCCCAACACAAAGGAGCAGGCATTCTTGATTGGCATTCAGAGAGGGGGGGGGGCGCAGAATAATGCACAAATTGTTTAGTAAGACGAAGTAGTCCAAGGGGATGGTAGTCTTCGAAACTTCCAAAGGGAAGAATGTAAAGAGGAAAATTGCTCCAACATGACAGATATCCAGGAGAGATAGGTCTTGGTTCTCTAGAGGGAGAATCATTTGCAGTAGATCGCACATGTTGAAGAAGAGTTCCTTAAGATAATATCTCTACAAAGCTTAATGGACCGAGCGAGCAACGAGGAGTCATTGCATGATCTCAAATGAAGTAATGCATTGGTGGCTGACCCGTGGAATGGTGGACATGAGAGCCACTGTTAACTCAATGCAAATCGAGAGGTGGAACAACTTGGATGAAACTTGGTGAAGTATTCAAGTCGTATGAAGGGAGTCGACGTCGAAGATGGAAACATAGAGCAGAAGCATAAAACTTTTCTTGGACAGAGGTCAAGGACATGAACTCTTGTAGAGGCAAGAGTGGGATTATATCATTCTATTAGTTCTTCATTCTGATGGGGCGGACTCATTTTGCATGGTGTTAAAGACGAAGTGAGCTTCGAGGCACATGCACCTTATCTCAAAGAAGTATTTAACAGAGGAATTAAGGTGATTCAACTTGCAGAGGTGAAGTTAGAATCAGAAGGCCTTAGCACGGGACAAGAGGACGCAGATGCGGGTACTCTTGAAGAATATGTCATAGTGCTACTATTTGAGTTGTCATGAAGAAAGTGGTGCATAACGAAGATTGTGCTAATGAGGGATAAAAGCCTAGGATCCTGACAATGACTTACCAATTTTAGCAAAGTTAGGGGACTTCGAGAGCTACTAGGCAACAGACTATCCTAGAGTGATGCTTCGTCCAAGTGTGACCCGAGAGTGGGGTGGGAGGCCAAAGTGAATTGCTAAAAGAGCGAACATAATCAGAGGTGGTGGAAGAGGCCCTACAATATATTGGCAGAGGCCACACGTGGAGAGATCGTAGTCCGAGTTCATCACATAAGAATCTAAATGCAATTGAGATGTCACTATGAGACGACATGGTGCAATAGATTGTGATGGAATAGTTCGCGGTAATACAACACATGCAGAGATGTCCCGTGAGGGACATGATCATGCGGAGGTATGATCATGAGCTATTGGGAGCTCCACTTCAATGAACAATACAACAGAAAGAACTATGGATTTAAGGAGTGAATGCCATGGTAACGCAGCGGCAAGTCTTCCGTGTGTGCATATCGAATCTTGCATCGGATGAAAGCCTTGGTTATCAGCATATGAGGGCTATGTACCACTGAGGGAAAATTTTGAGTGTAAGTACCAGAGAGTCCCATGAAGGGGACTTGATCATACAGAGGTATGATCAGAGCGACTGGAGAGTTGGACTATTCTAGTGCTTATATTCGCTTAAGGGAGCTTGACAAGTTAGAGGACTAGGCCGAGTAAGCGAACGTTGCTACCAATGAAGCTAAGGAGAATAGAATCGACGCGAGCCTTGCAACAAAATGGCGGAGGCCATGCATGAGAGTTGTAGCCTGTCTTTCTATCGACTAAGAGAAACTGCTTGGAGAACACAGAGGTGTTGAAGCAGGTGGTCGAAAGGGGCGAGAAAGTAATGACGAGTCCAAAGGGGCTTAGCTACCCAAAAGCAACACGTTGGTAATAAGAGAGGTGGATTCGGAGGAGTGTCATAGTGCCGTAGAAGCGAATCTACCGATTGTGAAGAAAGAGACGCAGATGCAAAGTAATGGATAATAGGGCCATGGGCTCGGTAGCACCATGGTATTGCAGAGGCAGGACTTCTGTGGAGTCATTGATCCCTTGCTATCATGGATAGAGATCATTGGTCATAAAAGGGGGCCGAGGAGGTGGAGAATGCAGATGTAAACTCTAAGTACCAAGACATGGTGAAAGGGTAGAGGCCAAGGAACTTCATAAGACCAGTGTCGACGGGCTTCTTATCAAGATAGCGAAAGTGGGAGACTTCGGGTTAATGTAGAAGTACTCGACCAAGGAACGAAGTAGGTAGTACGCGATAATGTATCTTTTCTACTCAGAGGAGTAGGTGACAAAAGTAATGGAGAAGATGATACAATCCCAGAGGTGACCAGAACTATCAAAGACTTACTCCAAGTCGGGGTAAATTTTTTTTTGCTCTTTTCGGGCAAAACTTGCATTCCGAAAGTTTAATGACAGTGGGAAGGTGAATTACAGTAGCTAACTCAATGCAAGAAGTATAAACACTTCAAGTGCTTTGAAAGTGTGAGTAACGAGCAGACGAAATGTTAATAACCAGCTTGATGCATGAAGTACAACCTTGAGGAAGCGGGCGAAATCAAGTAACCCTTGCCTTCTCAACTCAAGAGAGTGGGTGAAACCGAATACCCTAGTGCTTGTACCTCACGGAGGCAGGCGAAATTAAGTAACATTGGCGAAATTAAGTAACATTTGTCTTCTCAACTCAAAGAGAATGAGTAAAACTTAGTACCCTGATTCTCTTATTTATCCAGCAGAGGAGCTTTGCGTAAGTTTCAAAATCCTTCAAAGAAATCTAATGGAAGATGAATTGTCAAATTCTTACCATTGGTGATCAGTGCTACTGAGAGTACATTGTTCGCTTCATTTTCCAACAGAATGTCAATTGAAAGTGAAAGTGATGCAAACCTACTTGGAAGTGACAACTGAGTTGAAGACGAATTGATGGGCAAATTTTGTAAATGAAAGACATCAAAAACTTTAAAGTCTGCGAGACGATGCTCGTTAAAGCTCCAACAAGCATCCACATAGTTTAAGCAACATGAGATCATTGCGATATTGGCACATAACAAGGAAGGTCTTTTCCTTCATTAAAAGGATCCACAAAAATAAACAAGGATCAGCACAGCTCAGCCAACCCCACACAAGAGTCAGTCATTGACAAGTTGAAGCAGTTTGGCGGATCATAGTTCGACTACTCAATAATAGCGGTAGAGAGCAGCTGGGAGCCAAGGGGCATATTGCAGCCAAAGTAGAAGATTGAAGTTCAACAAAAGGTGCAGAGATGCAGCGTCTATAGCAGCTTCGATGAGGATGTCAAAGGAATAAGTGGGGGAGAATGTCACGGACAAAAATATAAATAAGGTGTTTGATGTAATGCTCATGTTTATCCGTGTCCTTCGATTTTTGTACATTCTTTGACAACAAGTAGTGGGCTTGCAGTAGGCTTGGCAGCCTTCGTTTGGTTAGCTTTTGTGGTCGGTTTTGGCTTATAAATGAGAGTTGTGTCATGTAGGCACTTGTGGGGACTTCAGTCAGTAATAGACCATTATCCTTTATGTGCAACCATTCAGAACTTGTAAAGTCCATAATTATAATTTGTATTGGCTATATAAAGTATTTGCTAAAGTTGTTGCTTGTGGATCTCGTGGGAAGTGCTTCCTCTAACCCGTTTTCTCTTTTATAGGTCTAGGTCATGAGGGACCCTAGGAGGTTTCGGGGAGGACCTTTGCGGACGGACTCACAAAGGTGTCGCACGACTTAGGCAAAACCAGCTAAGTCCGTGATACCGTGCACAAAGGCGATGGTCTCACAATGCAACAATCGCAGCCCGCACAAGCGGTGGCACTCACGTGCAGAAGCGATGGCTGTACACGTGGTAGCCGGCTGCGGGTAGAGGCCACACCTAGGCAACGTCAGTAGCAGGTAGCAACCGTGCATTGGCGGCGATCGTGCACCCGCCCCGAGGTGGTGGCCACACAGGCGTCGACCGCCCATGCACAGAGGTAGTGCTTGCATAAGCGACGATCACCCGATATAAAGGCGATGGTCGAAGAGGCGATCGTGTCGCTAGACATATGAGATTAGGGTTTATCTTTCAAAAGTACATTTTTATCCTTGTGAAAGATATAAATTTCAAAGTCTATCCTTTTATTTAATTTCTGTTAATGACTTTCATAAATTAGATATTTTCCTACATATCTTTTTTGACAGAACTGCTCTTTATGAATCTTGTAATTTTGGTTTATGTCTTATTAATAAAATTATTTTTTTATCTTTATGAAATAAAAATCTAATCAATATGTTCGATTATAAAATTGATCAATATGATTTATTTTTAATAGAGTTTGATCATTATAACTACTGATTGAATTTACTTTTGATCAAATTAAAAAAAGATTGAATTTTGATCAATTTTGATTTTGATCAATTTTTATTGACTGACTTAATTAGGTTGATGTTTAGCCTAATTTTGAGCTTACTCAATTAAACAAGGTTGACTAGTATAATGATTCTTTGATGGTTTTCTCAAATGATTTATTGATTACATGTGGTAAATAAAATCTAATTATTGTTCTTAGATATTTATTTGACTATTCACATGCATATGTTTAAAATTATGAACTGATATTTATCTTTCACATAAAGACCTTTCATGATTTATGTGTCATCATGATGATAGTTATTATATAAGTTATTTTATATTGATTAATTTTTAAAACTTATTATGGTTGTTATTATATTATTAAATCATTTTAGCATAAATTAGGATAAAAAACTTGATGAATATTATTTTATAATTCATCTCTTTAAGTTTTATCTGATCAGTAGTTGCCAAAGTAGCCTGAGATAGTAGACTCATGGGATATGAATTATAATAAAAAAATATTATCATTTATAAGATATTTTGAACTGTATCTTATATTCTTGTATTGATCCTGTAGCCACCAAGTAACCTAAACTAATAATCTATAAAATATATTTTGAAATTAGTCTTAAATGATATTAAAGAAAATACTATTTACAATGACATACATAATTAGGAGATTTAGATAATCCTAAAAGAAAAATTAATTTGAATGATTCTTGATAGGGTAGGATAATATTATTTTGGATATCTTTATAATTTAGTATTTATTATATACCAAAATGTAGCAATACTATTCATAGGGATAATATCAGTTTTCAATAAATAATTTTGTGTGAACACTAGATATATTAATATTTCATCCAAAAGTAAAATAAAGATGATATCAATAGTTTAACATTTATTAAAAAAACTTAAAGTATTATATTATTACCGTGGTACTTGAGTAAGTTAGAACTTGATTAGATTAATTGAAAAGGAATATAAACTTAATTATTAAAAAATTTAACTGATTGGGAAAGATGTAAAAGGCTCAATGTTATAATAATTACTAATATATTTAGACTTTAGTATAATTTACAACTAGTGAATAAAAATACTTATAGATTAATTTAAATTTATTGATAAGTCTTTAGTTGACACCTTAATGGATGAACTAACTAAAAATGATAGTATTTGAGGAATTTAAGATTATATCCTCAATATAGCTGACAAAGCTATAAGGCATTAGAACATTGACATGATTATAATTAGTCATTTCTCATACGTTTTTATCTTTCTTTTTAGTTTGACTCATTTAAATTTTAATAAAGGATAAGTGAAACTTAAATGAGTTAACTAGTATATGTATATAAAAAGAATTAAAATTAAAATAAAAAAGTCTCATAATATTTTAGGTACTACTCAAGTAATAAGTAATAATAAAAAAAAGTTGAAGTGGCAGCCATCTGAGTTTATAATTACTATATAAACTCATAAAAAAAAATTCTTTATAATAAAGCACTACTTTTGTAGCAAGGAAAGTTATGTGAAGAAGAACTATAAGATTTAGTTTGAAAGGAAAAGATGTAATTCTAACCTTTCTATGGTTTAAATTAAATATTATATAAATTATTGTTTAATACTTGGTGAATTAACTTCGATGCTTCAATATATGTTATCAGTAATAGAGATTTATTTTAATATAAAAACTTTAAGAGAATAAACATTCATCATTATAGGGTATCATCTTAAAGCGAAAGTGATAATAATTTATATTTATTACCTGCGCTTAGAATGATTCATTTGATGGATCTTGAGGATACATGTTATGTTCTTATAATTTTAAAAATTTAGGTTATTTACCTAGAATTATTAGAATATTATTTCTCTTTTGGTGATTGTAAACTTAGTATGATTAAATAAAAGTTAACCTTTGAATTCTATATGATAGTTTTTACAGAATTAATATGAATATTGAGTTTATACTATAATTAAATATTAAAATAAAATATAATTTCATAAGCTCCTTGAGATTATGCTTATATTTATGGGTCACTTTATGTTTTTATTTTATTAAAGAGAGATATTTCATCACTTAATAGATAATATGTCGAGATATGATTTTATATATCTAATTCATGTAAAGTCTTAAGTCGTTGATGCTCTTGAAATGTACATAAATGAGGTTGAAAGATAATTAGATAGAAAAGTCAAGATTATCATATCTAGTAGGGGTGATAAATTTTATGATATTTATAATAAACTTAGTTATAATTCTTTTGCTAGATTTTTAAAAAAGTAGGATATATATGTTCAGTATGATTTATCAGATGTGTCACAACAGAATAGAATTATTGAAAGATACTCACTCGTACCCTTATAGATATAATTAGGAGCATGATGGATTATTCTTTGTATCCAAATCAATATGAGAAGCTCTAAAAACATCTATGTATATCTTAAATAGGGTTTCTAGTAAGCAAATTTTATTTTATTATATTAAAAGTGAGTTGGCATGGGGGGGGGGGGATAAATTAGTGTAAGCGCTAAAAGACTAAGTTTGAAAAACTTTGCTCGAAGTAAAGCTGAATCATAAGTTCTTTTTTGGAAGTGGTTGAGAGTGACAAAGTTCGAGAATAATATAAAGAGAAAACAAAAAAAAGATGCTCGTGCTTTTCTTAGAACTAGCTAAGAACAATCAAATTCAAATGCAATATTAAAGAGAGGCAAGGATAGAGATGTTCATAAATTTTATAGTGGTTCGGTTAAAACTTTGACCTATATCCATTCCTGATCACTCTTCACTCGAGGCCAATCGGTGATCGCTATCGATCTTCTTTCATGGGAGAATATCAAACACCCCTTACATCTTTCTCCTTTTCAAAGGCTCAGGAGAATAACCTTTATACTCTCATTTCCAACTCAATTTCAGCCATTCCCTTACACAATTCACTCTTGAAAAAAAAAAAGAAGCTCTTAAAGTAATTCAACATAATTTTACTAAATTTTTCTTTCACATTCTTGTTTTTCCATACAAGAATACTTAAAGTATTTATAGACCCCAATAAACTTCAGAAATTAGAGCCAAAATTTAACCTTCTTCGAAAAATCCGGGTACGAGCGGTACTACCACTGGCACTAACGGTACTATCATAGAAAGTGCCCCAAAAAACTAGGCAATGGTGGTACTATCATCGCCAGGGTGATACCACCACTTGGATACTCGAAACAATACTTTTTAGTATTATTTTGATCCTTTTTCAGGTCAACGAAATGAGCTCTATCATAAGCTTAAATCAAGCCCAAATTTGACTCGAGTGACCCCTAATTAAGTTAGTTAAACTAACTATAATAATGATGCTAACTATGACACTTCAAACAAACAATTACAAATATAATCTTCATTGTCCGACATGTCAATCGTGCTTTTCTCGAAGTAAAATTTTGCTCAAAGTAAAATTGAATCATAAGTTCTTTTTGGAAGTACTTGAGAGTGACAAAGTTCGAGAATAATAGTAAAAAGAAAACAAAAAAAAGATGCTCATGCTTTTCTTAGAACTAGTTAAGAACAATCAAATTCAAATGCAATAGTAAAGAGAGGCAAGGGTATAGATGTCCATAGATTTTATAGTGGTTCGGTTAAAACTTTGACCTATGTCCATTCCTGATCCCTCTTCACTCGAGGGCAATTGATGATCGCTATCGTTCTTCTTTTATGGGCGAATATCAAACACCCATTACATTTTTCTCCTTTTCAAAAACTCAAGAGAACAATATTTATACTATCCTTTTCTTAAGCTCAGGAGATTAACCTTTCCAACTTAATTTCAGCCATTCTCTTACGTAATTCACTCTTGAAAAAAAGAGAAGCTCTTAATCCAATTCAACATAATTTTACTAAATTTTTATTTCACATTCTTACTTTTTCATGCAAGAATACTTAAGGTATTTATAGACTCCAATGAACTTCAAAAATTGGAGCCAAAATTTAACCTTCTTCGAAAAATCCGAGTATGAGCGGTATTACCACTAGCACCGACGGTACTACCATTAAAAGTGCCCTAAAAAACTAGGCGACGATGGTACTACCATCGCTTGGGCGATACCACCACTTGGATATTTAGAATAGTACTTTTTAATACTATTTTATACCCAAGCTATATCTTACTTTGATCCTGTTTCAGGTCAACGAAAGAGCTCTATCATGAGCTCAAATCAAGCCCAAATTAGACTTGATTGATCCCTAATTAAGTTAGTTAAACTAACTATAATAATGATGCTAACTACGATACTTCATACAAATAATTACAAACATAATCTTTGTTGTCTGATACGTCAATCGATCTTTCAGCAAACTCTCGATGAACTCCCGACATCCTTCCGACGAACTCCCGGTGAACTCTTGATAACCTATCAATGAATTTCCGATGAACTCCCAGCAACCTCCGATGAACCCATGGCGAGCTCCTGCAGTATCATCCGAACCCCGGCCCGATGCCCGATCTTGACTCTAGCCCAACAATAGATTCTTCCTTAATTGCTTTGCCTTTTCCCAATCGTAGTTAATCCTGCATCACTTCTTTCTAACACATGGGTTAGATTATAAACACGCTAATTGATTTCATCATTTAAATATGAGATTCAACAATTTTTCCTTTTTTTGATGATAACAATCAATTGATGATGAAGTTAATCTTAACTCCCCATTTGTAGATGCCATATTTGAAATAGGGCAAACTTAAATTCAAAAGAAATAATCACCTTTGAATTTAAGGTAGCATTTTTGACCATTGCGTAACATGTCATTTTATATATTGTGCATCCTCATAGTTTCAAATTATAACATGCACAATTTTAAAACATTTCAACATTACTTCATGCATGATACCAAAACAAGTCAATATTACTTTGGGCATTGCATGCATGAAACTAAAATATTAAAATTTTTAACCACCTAACCATTCATCACCATGATACCAAGATTAGCATTATTTTGGGCATCCTATATATAATAAAAATTTTAAAACAAATTTTTATCATTTTGGTATCACATGATAAAAATTTCAAACCAAACGTCATCAACATACCATTTCTGCCCCTTTGTCATCAACAAAAAGGAGAAGTGTTCAACACGTATGTGAATTTTTAATCATTTTTGGTAGGCATAGCATACATGATAAAAATTTTAAATCAAACATTTATCATATGTCATCAACATACTATTTCTCCTCCTTTGTCATCAACAAAAAGGAGAAATGTTCAACATATATTAAACCATATAAGTTAGCAAGTTTCTTTCTCCCCCTTTGTGAAAATAAGAAGAAGAGGAAGGGAGGAATTTTTTTATCACATAAAAAGTTAAATAACAAGTACCACATCAAATTTCTTTCTTCCCCTTTGTTAAAATAAGAAGAAGAAGAAGGATCTAAGAATCAAATCACAAGGGAGGAATCAAGTATATCAAAGAATCACGTATAAAAAATCAAGAGGGGAGATTCATTTGAAAAAATTATATCAAAGATTCATGAATCCAAGATTCAAATATTAAAAGTGAGGAATCAAAAGAGAGCTCCTAAATCACATATCAAGCATCACAAAAAGTTCTTGATCATATTTTTTTCTTTTATAAATTTCAAGAGGAAAGAATGATGTAAAATCATCTTGAAAGATCAAAGATCACATTTCTACTTGTAAGTTCAAGAGGAAAGAATCATTTCGTACATTAGTAAGATTCATGTAAATTTCAAGAAGAAACTCATTTTGTAAGAATGAAAAATTCAAAAAACTATGGTAGCAACTCATCCATTTGGAATATTTAAAAACATCCCAAGTAAATTTTAAGAAGAATATCATTTTGCAAAAATGAGAAATATGAAAAATGAGATAGCAACTCATGCTTGGAAGATTTAAAATCATCTTATGTAAATCTTAAGAAGAAGCTCATTTTGTAAAAATAAGAAATCTGAAAATTATGAGAGCAACCATACATTCGGAAGATTTAACATTCCTAATTTTTTTTTTCTTCTAATCAACTTATTGTCAAAAAGAAGGGTACAAAGTCTTTTCTTTTAAATCAATATTCTAATTACAACAATAAGTACAAAGGGATTATACGATGAAAATTATGTCATTAAAGATATAATATGAAGGATCAATTCCCAAGTACTAAAAGATATAATTTATTTTAACAAATCTTCCCTTTTTAGTAAATAATGAAAATAACTCTTAGGAGATGAAATAGTAAATAATCTTGATTTTTACAAGAGAGATCTAAAAAAACAACTGATTCATTTAGATATATATTTTTAAAAATAAAACATAAGAATCATAGTGAATGATCTTGATTTATATGAAAATATCAAATTATACTTTTCAAGATCATAAATCTTTATTTTAGTAAAGGGTAAAAGGAAGAAATCATAAAGGTAAAAAAATTTATTCCCATAAGAAATACCTTAAGTCAAGAAGTTAAGGAAAAGTTCATAATTCAGTTGGAAGAAAATCTCATTCAAATTTAAAATCATTAAAATCATTTTAGTAGTTTCAGAGATTAAACAATAATAGCACTTTATCTCTTATGAAAAATTTACCAACTCTTCAAAAGTAAATGAAGCTTCAGAAGAGTTACTTACCTCATCATGGATGGCCATGAGCACGTAGTTTGCCACTTCTTCTTGGTTGTCCTCTTGATCTTCGGAGTGCTCTGGCTTCTTGCGTTCATAGTAAGAGGTTGTGTCATTTTTAAGTTCATTTGTATATTTTTTATTTTTTTTCATGAATTTTTTGTTAGGTTCAAGTTGATACTAAGAGGAGGGGGGTGGGGCTGGCGGTGGTGGGGCAGTGGGGGTAGAGATGGAGGGGTGAATTAGTGCAAGTGCAAAAATAACTCATTTTAAAAAATATGCTTGAGATAAAAATCGAAACTAAAAGTATATTTCATCAAGATCAAATAAGAGAGCAATTAAACTTAAGACCGAATGAAGAATCTCGATTTAGCTACGAAATACTAAAATAAAAATCAAGTAAAGAAGGCTCACAACTTTATACAGTCACCAACTTGACCTACGTCCATTTCCTAAGTCTTTCGTTGAGGCTTGTCGATGTCCATTAATGATTTTCTTCCACTGGTGAAGATCAAAACCCTTTACACATTTCTCCTTTTCTTAGGCTCAGGAGAAGAACCTTTATAATTTTTTTTAGTTTTTCCCTTAAACTAACTTTACACTTTGAAGCACTCAAGGGAAGCTTCAAATTTTATAGAATTTTAACCAAGATTATAACTACTTTTCTTGTACTTTCTTACTCTCCAATGCAAGAATACTTAGGGTATTTAGAGTCCCCATTTGACTTCAAAAAATAGAACCAAAATTTATTTTTTTAAAGAAAAATTGGGTACGAGCGGTACTATCATCGACACTGATGATACCACCACCGAAAGTGCCATAAAACAGGGACGACGACAATACTACCACTGCTTGGGTAGTACCACTATCGTCTGGGTGGTACTATCGTCGCTCACCAGTGATACTACCATCAGGAATCTCGAAAACTATACTTTTTGTATAGTTTATACTTGACTTGTACCTCATATTGATCCCTTAATAGGTCAACGAAATGAGTTCAACCTAAGCTCAAATCCTAACCCAAAGTGGACCCGATTACATCTCATTGAGTTATTTTGGATTTCTCTAAATCTAACTCAATTAGGACTCAAAACACATGATGATAATTACGACATATTAAGACACAATTATAATCATCCTTATTTTTTGGCACATCAATCGATCTTTCGACTCTCGGTGAACTTCCCGGCATCCTCCAGCGAACTCCCGATGAGTTTCTCGATCATCTTCGAGTGAACTCCCAGCGTGCTCCTACCGAGCTCCCGATCACCTTCGGTGAACTCTTGGCGAACTCTTGCAAGCTCCCACTATATCGTTTGAACTCCGACCCTATGCCCGAACTTGACTCTGGCTCAATATCAGATTGTATTGCCTTTTCACCGTCATAATTAATCCTGTATCACTTTCTCTAACACACAAGTTATATTATAAAACTTATCAATTGATTTCATCATCAAAATATGAGATTCAATAATCTCCCCTTTTTTTTTATGATGACAACCAATTGATAATAGGAGTTACCTGTAACTCCCTTTATGAATATGTCATAGGATAAATAGAGTGAACTTGAATTCAAAAAATCTCATCACTTTTGAATTCAAGTATAGCATTTTAACAATATTGAAAATTCACAATTTAACCATTTATGATATCACACATGATAAATTTTTTAAAGCATTCATCTTCTTGGTATCACATGATAAATAAATTCAATCAAAAACATGTTTTACATGATAAACATGTCATCAATCATAATATAGAATCCATCTTCTCGTTATCATATAAAAATTTTAAACATTTCAAAGATCTCAAAATATTTCTTATGTCATCAATTATGTCATTTCTCCCCCTTTGTCATCAACGAAAAAGAAAAATGCTCAACTTATATTTGAACATTCTTAAACATTATCACAACATTTAGTATACAAAGAAAGAATTTAGTCTATTTACCCCCCTTATAAAATAAAAAAGAATAAAAATAGTATTTAATCTATTTTTCATCAAATTGCTTTCTCCCCCTTTGTAAATAAAATATAAGAAGAGGAAAAGAGTGGGGGGATTGGTGGTGTCAAAGATCCAAAAATCAAGTATCCCCAAAAAAGTTAAATATTAAGAGGGGGATATATATTCATGAATCCAAGTATCAAAATATTGAAAGAGAGCTCAAAAAGTTGAGAAATCCAAAAAATACTAGAGTTTCTCATTGTATTTAAAATTATCTCATGTAAATTTCAAGAAAAGGCTCAAGAAATCCAAAAAATTGTAAATCATGCAATTGGATGGTTTAAAATTCCTAACTCTCTTCTAATAAAGTCAAATTATTCTTCATTTAATGGCTGAGTAAAGATATCAGCTAACTGATGCTTTGTATTAATAAATTCCAAAGATATATCATGATTATTCACATGATCTCTAATAAAGTGATTCCTAATATCAATATATTTAGTTCTTGAGTGTTGAATTAGATTTTTAGTTAAACATATTGTATTAATATTATCATATTTAATAAAAATATTTTTCAAGTGAATTCCATAATCTTCTAGGGTGTTTTTTATCCAAATGACTTGTGCATATGATGCACCAACTATTATGTACTCAGCTTCAACTATAGATAATGAAATCAAATTTTGTTTATTGGAAGACCAAAAAACAAGATCATGTTCTAAAAATTGGCATGTTCTGATTGTATGCTTCCTATCTATTCTACAACCTTCAAAATCTACATTTGCATATGCAAGTAAATCAAAGTCTTAGACTTAAGATACCATAGTCCTAAATTAGAAGTTTCCTTTAAATATCTAAATATTCATTTTAACTGCCTTAAAATGGGAATGTTTAGGATTAGATTAAAACCTTACATACAATCTAACACTATATTATGTCCGGTCTAGTAGTAGTTAAATATAATAAACTACCTATCATTCCTCTATATGATTTTTGATCAAAATTTTTACCTTCACTATCCAAGTCTAGAAGTACTCATGAGTATGGTTATGGCCTTAGCATTGCATATACCAAAATATTTTATAAATCTAAGATATACTTAGTTTGACTTATAAAGATACCGTCACTTAATTATTTCAAACTCTTGGCCCATATTCTTGGCAAAAGATTCGCATAAAGATTCATTAGTAGAACCAAAAATAATATAATTCACATAAATTTAAAAAATAAGAAAATTATTTTTAAAATACTTAATAAATAATGTGGTATCAACCTTGCCTTTCAAAAAAATATTTGAAATAAGGAAATAGCTAAGTCTTTCATACCAAGCTCTAGGGGCTTATTTTAAACCATAAAGAGCATTAGATAATTTGAAAACATGATTTGAAAAAAGGTCATTTTTAAAATCAAGGGGTTATTCAACATAAACTTCTTCATAAATGAAACCATTAAGAAAATCACTTTTGACATCCATTTGAAATAATTTAAAATTCTTTAAAAGAAGTAAAGACAATGAGCATCTTTATGGCTTCAAGTCTAGCCACGGGAGTGAAGGTTTCTTCATAATCAATCAATTCTTCTTGTTTGAAACCCTTGGCCATTAATGTAGCCTTGTTTCTAACCATGATATCATTTTCATCTTTCTTGTTTCTAAAGACCTATTTAGTATCAATCACTGAACGATCATTAGGTCTAGCAACAAACTTCCACACTTTATTTTAACCCTTCATGCTATGCAATAACCCAAGAATCATCTCTTATAGCTTCATCAATACATTTTGGTTCAATTTGAGAGAGAAATGCGACGTTAGCATAAAAAAATTTAAAATAAAATCGAGTTTGAACATCTTTTGATATATCTCCTATTATAAGCTCATTAGGATGGGCATTTAAATTCTTTCATTCCTTGGGTAAGGATTTGGAAGTAGATTATCCAAGTTGATTTTAAGAGGATTTTCATTCAAATTTAAAGTACCAAAATCAAAATCATCATCAAAATTAAAATTTTTAATTTAAAAATCTCATTAAAAATAATATGAATAGATTCTTCAATGGCTAATGTTCTTTTATTAAAAATATGATAATCTTTTGAAGTAGAAGAATAACCAAGAAAAATACCTTCATCGAATTTTACATCAAAATTTTTTAAGGCATCTTTTTCATTTAAAATGAAGCATCTATAACCACAAATCTTGAAATATGAAATATTAAGTTTTTTTATCATTTCATAATTCATAAGAAGTTTTAGAAAGTAATGGTCTTATAAGAACCCTATTCATAATATAGAATGCAGTGTTAACAGTTTCGACCCAAAAATATTTGGGTAGGCTATGTTCATTTAATATAGTTTTAGTCATTTCTTATAAGCTCCTATTTTTTCTTTCCATTACTCCATTTTGTTGTGGATTTTTAGTACTAGAGAAATTGTGGTTGTACCCATTTGACTCAAAAAAAGTTTGAAAATCATGATTTTAAAACTCACCACTATGATCACTACGTATAAATGAAATCATAAAACCTTTTTTGTTTTGAACAAGTTTGTAAACTTTTGAAAAATATTTAAAAGAATTACTTTTGTGTGTCAAGAAGTAAGTCTAAGTGCATCTACTATAATCGTCTATAGTAACAAGCATGTATTTGATACCTCCTAAGTTTGTAGTATCAATTACTCCAAAGAAATCCATATAGATCAATTATAGTGACATAGAGATGCTTATTTGATTTTTTGACTTAAAACTACTTTTTATTTGCTTTCATATTTGGTAAGCATCATAAATTTTGTTTTTTACGAACTTAATGCTAGGTAATCCTCTTACTAAATCTTTAGTTAAGTTTTGATTTAGTAGTTTCATGCTAGCATAACCTAGTCTCCTATGCCAAACCTAAGCATCATTATTCAAAGCCGAGAAACACATTTCATCAAAAAAAATTTCAATGTTAATAGTATATACATTTTTATTTCTTAAGGAAATTATAGATTTATTTTTGTATAGTATTTCAATTATACAAGCATTAGATTCAAATTTAATAATATATCCTTTATCACATAATTGGCTAATGCTTAGTAGATTATATTTCAAATCATCAACTAATAGTACATCTTCAATCAAAAGGTTTGATTTGTTACCTATAGTTTCTTTCCCAATGATTTTTCCCTTGTTATTTATTGTCTTTGAAGGTGACAACTCTTTTATTTAGGCTAGTGAGCTCAGAAAAATAAGTTGGATCTCCGATCATGTGTCTTGAGTATCCTCTATCAAGGTACAATTTTATGCTCCTAGTTTTTGTTTGGAGACAAACCTACAAGAAAGGTGGTTTTGATTCGGTACTCATTTGACTTTGATTCTCTCATGAAAAGTTCTACCTAATTTAACTAAAGATATTTGATTATTTATGGTTCTTTTAAGAACCCAAATCAACTTATTTGGACTATACTTTCTAAATAGGTATATATAGGCAAAGTATCCACATTCACCATAAAAATTATATTTATTTTCGGGTGAAAAATATAATGTAAGTCCTTTAACAAAGATATTTGGCTTTTATTGAGTGTTATCTAAAAAGCCAATACCTTCTTTCCTATAGACATAACCCTTATTAACAAGGATCATATTTGGAGATTTATTTCCTATTTTAAATTTTTCTAAAGTTTATTGAAGTATGACATTTTTCTTTTTAATTTCCTCTAGTATTTCACATTTAGTACAAGAATTATATGGTGTTGATGCTTCATGCATGTTTTCAAATTTACTCACAAGTAATGTATGTTCATTTTAAAGTAATTTATAGGTTTTACTAAGCTTCTTAAATTCATCAAATAGTTCATGAAATACATTTAATAATTCATCGAAGGTAAAGGAGATTTCAGAGGATTCACTTACCTCATCATGGAAGGCCATAAGCGCATAGTGGCCTACTTCTTTATTGTTGTTGTCTTCTTTATCCGACGAGCTTGAATCATCCCATGTTAGTGAGAAGACATTCTTCTTGTTTAGTGCATTTTTCTTTAACTATGGGTATTCACTTTTGAAATGCCCTAGCTTCTTGCATTGAAAACATCTTATATTATATTTTTTTGAGTTCATTTTTATTTTTATAATTTTTATTCTTTTTTATGAATTTTTTGAGTTTTCTTCTTAGTAGTGCAAGATTATTGTCCTTATCACTTGAGGTTTCACTCGAGGAGTCATTTACTGTTCTCAGTGCTAAGTCCTTCCTATTATTTGGAAGGTGTTCATCCTTGATCTCAAGGCAATGTCCTTCCTGTTCTTTGAAAGATGTTCTTCAAGCTCATCATGAGATTTACAGCTCATTTCATAAGTTATTAGAAACCCAATTAGTTCTTCAAGAGACAAATTGTTCAAGTCTTTGGCCTCTTGCATAGAAGTTACTTTCGGGTCTCAACTTTAGGTAAAGATCTTAAGATTTTATTAACAGGTTCAAGATTAGAATAAAATTTACTAAGAGATTTTAAACTATTGATGACATCGTAAAGCAGGTATATATGTCAACAATAGTCTCACTTGGTCTCATTTTATACAATTCATAGTTAAGTACAAAAAGATTTATTTTTGATTCTTTTACTCTTCTTGTGCCTTCGTGTGTGACTTCTAAAGTATGTCAAATATCATAAGTTAAATCATAAGTAGAAACCTGATTAAATTTATTTTTATTTAAAGCATAAAATAAAGCATTCATAATTTTGATATTTAATGAAATTTTTTTTTATTTATTATCATTTCAATCATTTATTGGATTGGAAGACTTTTGAAAATCATTTTTGACAATATTTCATAGTTCAAAATCTATCGAAATAAAAAAAGATATGTATTCTAATTTTTTAATATATATAATCTGTCATATTAAACATGAGAGAACGTGTGATAGAGTATCCATCGTTAATGCCAAATGAAGCCATTTACTCGCTTGGGTGTTAATCCAATTGAGTATAACCCGCTCTGATATCAACTATTAGGATCGAGTTGGCATTAAGAGGAGGAGGAGGAGGGGCGGGGGATGAATTAGTCCAAGTGTAAAAATAACTTATTTTGAAAAATATGCTTAAGGTAAAAATTGAAACTAAAAGCATTTTTCATCAATATCAAGTTAGAGAGCGATTAAACATAAGACCGAATGAAGAATCTCGATTTACCTACAGAATGCTAAAATAAAAAATAAGTAAAGAAGGCTCACAAATTTATAGTAGTTCGATCACCAACTTGACCTATGTCCACTTTCTAAGTCCTCCTTTGTTGAGGTCTACTAGTGTCTACTAATGATATTCTTTCACGGGTAAAGATTAAAACTCTTTAAACCTTCTCCTTTTCCTAAGCTCAAGAGAAGAGCCTTTATAATTTTTTTTCTCTCTTCCATTAGATTTACTTTACACTTCGAAGTACTCAAGGAAAGCTCTCAAATTTTATATAATTTTAACCAAGATTACGACCACTTTTCTTGCACTTTCTTGCTCGCTAATGCAAGAATACTTGAGGTACTTATAGACCCCAAATGACTTCAAAAAATGAAGCCAAAATTCAATATTTACTAAAAAAAATTAGGTACGGACAATACTACCACCGAAAGTGTCCTGAAAACACGGTACTACAACCACCGCCTGGGCGGTAATACCGCCAAGAATCCCAGAAACTATATTTTTTAATATTTTTATACTTGATTTGTACCTTATGTTGACCCTTTTCCACGTCAATGAAATGAGCTCAACCTAAGCTTAAATCCTAACCCAAAGTGGACCTGATTGCCTCTCATTGAGTTAATTTAGATTTCTGTAAATCTAACTCAATAAGGACTCAAAATACATGATGCTAACTATGACATACTAGGATACAATTACAATCATCCTTGTTGCCCGGCATATCAATCAATCTTTCGAACTCCCGGTGAACTTTCTGGCATCATCTGGTAAACTCTTGACGAGTCTCTCGATCATCTTTTGGCGAACTCCCGACGTGCTCCTAGCGAACTCCCAGCAAGCTCCCGATCACCTTCAGTGAACTCTCAGCGAGCTCTCATTGCATCGTCTGAACCCTGGCCTAATGCTCGAACTCGACTCTGGCCCAACATCATATTATATTACCTTTTCACTATCGTAGTTAATCCTACATCACTTTCTCTAACACATAAGTTAGATAATAAAATCTATTAGTTGATTTCATAATCAAAATCTGAGATTCAGTATTTTTTAGGTTCTTTTGTCATAAGTTCAAAGTCATAGTCCTCATCACTCGAGGTATCACTTGAGTCATATGTAGTTCTAAGTTCATTGTCCTTATTTTTTAGAAGGTGTTCTTTTTGTGTTCTCAGTATCAAATCCTTCCTGTTCTTTAGAAGATTGTTCTCATGTTCTTCTTTGCAGTTATTTCATTTATTTTTTATTACTTTAATTTACTTGTGCTTTTGTGTGCAACTTCTAATGTGTGCCATATATCAAAAATTGAATCACAAGTAGAAACCCGATTAAATTTATTTTCATCTAAAGCACAAAATAAAGCATTCATAGCTTTGGTATTTAAAGAAAACATCTTTTTTTCATGATCAATCCAATTATTTATAGGATTAGATGACTTTTGAAATCCATTTCTGATAATTCAAAATCCATCGAAATAAAAAAAATTCACATTCTAGTTTTTCAATATGTGTAGTCAGTCCTATTAAATATCGGAGAACGTGTGATAGAGTGTCCTTCGTTAATTTTAAAAGAATTTATTAACTCGCTTGGGTGTTAATCCAAATGAGTGTAACCTCGCTCTGATACCAACTGTTAGGATCGAGTTTGTACAAAGAGGAGGGTAGGGGTGAATTAGTGCAAGTGCTAAAAGACTAAGTTTAAAAAATTTCGCTCGAAGTAAAACTGAAATCAAAAGTTCTTTTCTTGAAAGTAGTTGAGAGCGACAAAGTTCAAAAATAATAGTAAAGAAAAAATTGAAAGAAGATGCTCATGTTTTTCTTAGAACTAATTAAGAATAATCAAATTCGAGCGATTTTATAGTGGTTTGGTTAAAACTTTGACCTACGTCTACTCTTGATTCCTCTTTACTCGAGGCTAACTAGTGTTCACTATCGATCTTTTTTCATGGGAGAAGATCAAACACCCTTTACATCTTTCTTCTTTTTACAGGCTCAAGAGAATAACCTTTACACTCTCCTTTTCTCAAGCTCAAGAGATTAAACTTTTTAACTCAATGTTAGCCTTTTTTTGCACAATTCACTCTTGAAAGAAAAAGGGAAGCTCTCAACTTAATTCAACAGAATTTTATTAAAATTTTCTTTCATATTTTTGCTTTTCCATACAAGAATACTTGGGGTATTTATAGACCTCAATTGGCTTAAAAAATTAGAGCCAAAATTTAACCTTCTCCGGAAAATCCAGTACGATCGGTATTACCATCGGCATTGATGGTACTATCATCAAAAGTACACCGATAAATTAGGCGATGGCGGTACTACCACTACCTGGGGCAATACCACCACTATCGCTTAGGGCGGTACCACTACCGATAGCCGGTGGTACCACCGCCCAAATACTCAGAATAGTTCTTTTCAATACTATTTTGTACCCGAGCTATACCTTACTTTGACCCCCTTTTTAGCTCAATGAAATAAGCTCTATCATAAGCTCAAATTAGACCCAGTTGGCCCCTCATTGAGTTAGTAAAACTAACTCTATTCATGATGCTAATTATGACACTTAAGATAAATAGTTACAAACATAATCTTCGCTGTCCGGCATGTCAATCGATCTTTCAATGAACTCGCGATATCCTTCCGGTGAACCCCCGACGAGCTCCCAATCTCCTTATGGTGAACTCCTAGCAAACTCCCGATGAACTCCCGACAACCTCCAGCGAACCCTTAGCGAGCTTCCGTCGCATCGTCTGAACCCTAGCTCGATACCCGATATTGACTCCGGCCCAACAACATACTCTTTCTTAATTGCTTTGCCTTTTCCCAATCACAGTTAATCTTGCATCACTTCTCTCCAACATATGGGTTAGATTATAAACACACCAATTGATTTCATTATCAAAATCCGAGATTCAACACTTTTGAGTTATGGACTGATAGAAAATCCAACTTAAGATATTTACGTATTTGGGATTGTCTTGTAGAGATAAAGATATTCAATTTACATAAAGAGAAATTAAATTTAATAATTATTTTTTAATATTTTATAGTTTATATAGAAAAGTTCAGAGGGATACATTGCTTATTACCCTAATCTTAATACGAGAATAGTTAAATCTGGTAATGTAAGATTCTATAAAATAATAAATCAGTGGGAGTGAAAATCTTAAAATTTAATTTTTGATATAAAGAAGATACAATTTGATACTCTTTTATTATTAGAGAGATTGTTATTATTCAAATCTTTAAATAATTTGATAAAGGTGAACAACCAAATAACATTACTAAACTCTCACATAATATTGATATCACTATTAATGATCTTGTAGAACAACCACAATTGACAGTTTTGAGAATATCTTAAAGAGAAAAGAATTCTGTCATATATGATTATTATGTGATATATAATTTGTTTTCACAAATTATGAAAGGTAACGATTCTGAAAAAGATAATATGATGCAATGAAATAAGAATTAAAATCAATAATCAGAATGGTATTTAATAAATTTATTGAATTATCCAATAATTGTAAAAGAGTGTTACATAAATGTGACTCAAGGAAAATATCGAACGATATAATGGTTAGACTTATGATTAAAGATTTTACTCATAAAGAATACATCAATCATAATGAGATTTTTAGTTTTAAATGAACTCATTAATAATCTTCATGGCGTTGGTGACTCATTATGAGTTTTAGTTATACCATAAGGATGTGAAAATAAGTTTTATGATTAAAGATCTAGCTTTATATTGAATATTCTAAATGATTCGTAGAGAAAATAAAAAATAAAATAAAATTTGGTATGCAAATTCAAGAATCCATTTATGACCTTAAAGAAGCTTTTAGTAATGATATATAAAGTTTATTGATATTATTACTTCCTTCATATTTAAGAAAAATACTGTTGATTAGTATTGATATCTGAAGATTAGCGGGAGCAAGTTTATTATATTGGTCTTACACTTGGATAACATTTTACATTGCCAATAATATTCTTAGTTTATTATACTAAATCAAAAAATTTATCACCAAGAATTTTAAGATGATTGATATGAATAAAATATAATATGTTATTAGCATTAAGATATTCAAGGATATATCTTAATGAATCTTTTCTTGGAGACTTGTCTTGCCTAATAACTAAGATTGTCTCAGAAAAGATATAATGATCGAGTCTTAGAAAAAATTAATATACAATTGTGTTAGTAAATCATAAAAGTAAAATTTTAATTAAAATATGTACTTTAAAATGACTTAAAAAGAATCAGATAAAGGAAATATTTTATATATATACATAATTGAAAGTTTATGCTCAAGCATATATCGAAACATATCTCACTTTTGCAGTTAAAATATTGGATAGATATTCAAGTTACCCAAAAGTGAAAATATAAAAGACCGTAAAGAAAAGTAATAAGATATATGAAAGGGATGATTATATGCTGGCATGTATAAAATTATATCAACTTGAAATGATGTTAATTTTCAAGTATTGATTTTCTAAATTACATCGATAATAGGAAGTCCACCTTATAATTAATATCTATATCAATCAGAGGAGCAATTTATTACATCATTAATAACGAAAATTAATTTTATGGTTGCTTTGAGGCTACTAATCAAACTTATGACTACAAAATTTTATCCCAGGACTTAGTGTGGTGAGATTCAATTGTTAGGTTGCTAAAGATATTTTGTAATATATCATAGTAGTTTTTTCTTTAAGAATATTAAATATTATTACATCTCTATGCATTATGGTATAAAGTACTTAGTGTTTAGAGAAAAAAGTTTAAAAACATCTAATATCAATTAATTAATTAAGTTTTACTATATTGATTGTTGGTCCATTCACTTAGGATTTTCAACCCATAAGTGTTTCGAAAGAACACGTTCTTATAATTGGGTTTATGAGCAACCCATAAAAAATATGGTGAATCATGTTTGAGTGAACACTATAGTTAGATATTCATACTTATGTATTTAAAGTTATTTATTTTTGCTATACCGTTCACAATTATGTATGTACATATTATGTTTGAATGTGATGACAGGATTATCTTGATAAGATAAATTACATAAGCCATTTTGAACTATATTAGGAAAGACTAACTGTGTTGTGATACATAGAGGAAATATGACATTGATGATATATAATCGCTATGACTCGTATTGTTAGTTAGATTTAATGTAGTATTATTATATTTATTGGACTTATTGGCCTATTTTAAAATTCATGCATGTCTAATAGTTTTCAAACTTATAGAATACAAATGTGTAAACTCTGTTTTTAGATAAATTTTATTTATTTATTTTGAATTCTTTTTTATCTTACTAAATTAATGGGCCAAGTGAGAGAATATTAAATTATGTGGCCTTATTTAATTAAGTATGAAATATTACGAATATGATTGTATTTTGATTATAGTTATTGGCCAATAGAAAGAAAGTTCGATTAAAATAAATTTTTTTAGAAGATACCGTTGATAGGAGAAACTCTCCTAATTACTTATCCTAGACCCTCTGCACTCGCCTAAAAATAGATAGGACCTCCCAAGGACATAACATGAGAACACAATATAAACAGAAACACGTGATATAATTGAAAGATTACATATCTTCTTTCCATCTCCCTTAGTCACGTTTAATGATAGATTATATATTCTCTCTCATGTTATTATATTCCCGAATCCATCGATCATAGTGGTTATGTAAAATGATAGGAAGAGAGGAGAAGACAAGTCTAGTTCTCCTCGTAGATTCATATTATTACAATTCTTGGATCCGACGATGATGCACATGCAGATCAGATGAATATTTTTCTGAATAGTAACATAAAAAATTATGCATCGTAACAATATTTAAGATTTACTGTTATTTGATTTCAGATTTTAGTATGAAATTTTTTTTACATAACAGATAACATAGATTTTATACTAACAAACTTCTTTTAAAGGTGGCTAAAACTGTTTGCAGGTGTAATTTGCAGTATGTTGTCTATCTAGTGAAATTTTTGGCTTCTAAGGTGACATTTCATAGAATTAATTCGTCATTAAGATATATTTTTATAATCTTTAATAGATATGAGCATTCTTATGTTTTTATATTAAATATATCTTTAATAGATATATTTTTAGTCATGTTAGTGCTAGTAGGGAGAATAGAAAGAAGAAAGAACTATATCATTATTTACTCTTCTGTTTATATCAGGATGCAAAACATGACATGAATTTTCTGCTAAGTTTTTATGGAACTGCACTGAAAATTATTCTTAAATAGCTGAAGATTAGTATCCAAGGAATTTTTTTCTTGACAAGACTGAAGGATTTTTTGCGCATGCAGTTGAGGTTTTTGCTCATATATGGTTGGAAGTTTTATTATTGATTGGTTGGCCTACTTCTCTGCCATTTCTCAACTATTGGAGCAGCTTTCTTGACATGATGAAGCAGCTTTCACCTAATTGGACTCTAAAAAGTCTTTCTGTTTCCTCAACTATTTTTGGGTCGTTTGGTTTTGCTTCAATGTATTTTGAAATCTCATAATGGGTTGAACTCTTGCCTGGCTGTATGATAAAGTCTGGCACCACCTCTGCTGCAGAAAGCATTACTGAGAATCTTTGCTGGACTAGTTAACTGATGGTCTTGTCATTGCTGGACTAGTTAACTGATGGTTGACTCCAGTTAATAAAATTTTAATTTTAAATTTATCAAAATAATACACATATAGAATCTTATCTAGTCTCCCCTATTAATAGATGAAAGATCGATTATGTAAGGATTTTGGGTTAGGCATTGAGCTTGTGTAAATCCTAGCTAGCCCATCCCCTATTATAGTTAAAGGGGCCGACTAGGGTTAGGGTTAAAGAGGAGGAGGCTTAGGGCTAAATTAGAGGAGGATTAGGAGTCCTAACCATTGGCCACCCCTAATTGGGTCGGCTAGTAATTACTTCCTAGAGTTGGAGTAGGAGTTGTTAGAAGTAGGAGTCTTGGAGTAGAAGTCCTATTAGGAGTTAGGGTTAGAAGGCCTATAAATAGCCTTATAATCAACTACTTTTCTTCATGAATAGATGAATCATTTTAGCAGCCTTTGAGTAGCAACTTGGAGGGTGAAACCCCTATAGAGTTCCAAGGAGGCCGATCCCCTATAGAGATCACCCCAAGCTTAGAATCTGTAAGGGTCTACCACTTGGTATCAGAGTAACGTTCTTGACATCTCGCTGCCCTTCCACAGCCATCCATCATCCTTCCATAGCCATCCAAAGTAATTCTCACAATTGCTTAAAGATCATCGTAGAATTCCGTTATCATCTCCACCATCGTAGATCATCCTTTGATCTCCCCATGAATTACAATAGGTTCTGATTTCCTACCTTACTACTGCTGTAATTTCGTTATCCGTATTTCAAAAACCCCAAAAAATATTCCTATCTTACTGAACAAACTTTTCGTTGTAAAGTTTCTATCTCTACGACGAAAGTTGTACTGTAGAATTTCAACCGCAAAGCACTGCTTATCTGATCTTGCTGTTGTATTTTTTCTATCCAAATCTCTAAGAAATTTTTATGATGGCTTTGACACTTCATAACAGTGGATTTTCTTTTGGTTTTGTTGAAAAATTATCAATATAAATCGTTAATCTTTTACGTCCAAACTGCTACTCTTTGGATGCAAAATTCTATCACAGTTCATACCCATAATCTTTGATTTTTACCAAACCTTTCATGCCGTTTTCTTTCACGAAATTTTTAAAGGCATTACCTCTCCCTTACTAGTAGATTCCCCTTGAGTTTTACTTGACTCTTTGTTGTGAATTGTAGGAAAAAAATTACATCTTTACTCCTGGAATTTTTTCGATAAAAAATCTAATATTGTACCTTTGTCTTTCTTCTTCCCCTTAACCTACCAAAACCTAACCATCTTGCTACCACCAACCAAGATGTCTTTAGAGCACCCCTCTAGCCTTGAGACGCAACTGTCATAACCTATTCCTACAACCCTAACAACACCCAAAACCGTAGCCAAAATAGTCAACCCTTGCAGCCACAACATTCTACCACTGATCTATTGTCCGAACCTTCCACCATCCCATGTCATTGACCCATCAACAAAAAAAAAGACAAAGCCATCTCTAATCTATAGGCAAACGCCATGGCTTCTCAAGATCCAACTGATGCCAAATTTGAGGCATTGGAATCTCGGCTTGAATCACGCTTGAAGGGCAAGTTGCACACTTTGTTTGTAGAATTCAAAATTGGACAACCACCAAGTCCAACAAAATTCCAACGAGGAGATAGTTCAGAGAGACCTCCAGAGAAGGAGGTACAGCCCTCAGACATGCTTCAGCCATGCATGAGGGTAGACTTACATTAATGGGAAGAAGGAGCCCCGACATGGTGGATTTCACGCGTCGAACGTTACTTCTGCTACTACCGAACGTTGGATGATTCTTTGGTGAATATTGCTATCATCCACCTTGAAGGAGATGCTATTCAGTGGTACAATTAGCTCGAATACAACCATGGGGTCCCAATGTGGATTCAATTTAAGAACGCACTGCTGAACCACTTTGGACCGACGGAGTATGAAAATATCAACGACCAACTCATAAAGATCTGACAAACCTCCACGATCCAAGAGTACTAAACCAGGTTTGAGAAGTTATCCTACCTTTCTCGTGATTGGACTAACCGACAATTGTTAGGAACATTCATCGAGGGACTCAAACCAGGGATTAAAGGAGAGGTTAAGGCGCGGTAGCCCCGCACCGTAATAGCTACAATTTCTTTCACCGGAATACAAGAGGAATGGCTCAACCAAAATGCTCGGAGAATGAGAACTACTCCTAAGCTCGTGGCATACAAACCTCCTTTTGCTCTCAGTCGTCCTTCACTGCAAAAAAAATTGACGAGAGAAAAACTACGTGACAGATCAACAAAGGGACTATGTTGGCATTGCGATGTACCATAGAGTCATGATCATCACTACAAGAAGGGGCACCTTCTACTGATTAAACCCCTTGAAGACATAGAGGAGGAGGTCTAGGAGCATGAGGAAGAGATTGCGGATGAAGAACAATAGCCGGTTGATATTACGATGCATGTTCTTGCCGGCTTCTAAAGTAACAATCGATCACCGTTTTTATTGACACTGGGAGCACAAATAATTTTATGAACAGCAAGGTTACTGTTCGGATGGCCTTACCTATTGAGGATTGCAGTAGGTTTGACGTTAAGGTCACCGACGAACAAATTTTGAAGTGTGATCGTAGGTACCCACCGGTGAAACTGTTGCTGAAGGACCAAGAGATAATTGCATATTTCTTCCTCCTCCCTCTAGATGATTATGAGGCTGTGCTTGGCATCGAATGGCTAATGACATTAGGTGATGTTTCCTAGAATCTTCAAAATTAATTATGAAATTTTACAGCAAAGGAAAATAGGTGATACTGCACGGGAAACATGGGAGTGACGTAACGATGATTTGCACGCAACGAATGGAGAAGGTTTTGCACAAAACATTGTAGCGGCTTCTTGATGAAACATGAGCAACAATCTATAGGGGAACCTACAAAATTTGAAGACCCAAACCTACTCCACTTGCTTGCTAAATTTTCAGATGTATTCGCCGAGCTGCGTAGCTTACCTCCTACTCACCAGCATGATCATCGTATTCTAATTCTTTCAGGCAAACCACTAGCAAACACTTGGCCATATTGCTATCCTCACCTTCAAAAGGATGAAATAAGAAGATTATAAAGGAGATGCTTGAAACAAGAGTCGTTCGGCCAAGTTGCAACTCCTACTCTTCACCGGTGCTCCTCATACAAAAGAAGGATGAAACATGATGAGCAATGGCATAACCGTCAAAGACAAATATCCTATTCCAGTAGTGGATGAGTTACTTGATGAATTAAAGGAAGCACAAATTTTCATAAAGCTGGACCTTCAATCCGGATATCATCAAATACGGGTGTGCGAAGAAGATAACCAAAAACTGCCTTTTAGATGCACAATGGCCACTACAAATTTTTTGTAATGCCCTTTGGTCTCACTAATGCTCCCTCCACATTCCAGAGTCTTATGAATGATATTTTCTGGAGTTATCTTTGTAAGTTTGTGTTGGTTTTCTTCGATGACATCCTTATTTACAACCCTTCTCTTGAGAGTCATTTTGGGCATTTATGACTTATTTTGATGATTTTTTGAGAGCATGTTCTTTTTGTCAAAAAATCAAAGTTTAGCTTTCTTCAACAGAAGGTAGAGTATCTTAGACACATCATATCAGAGGAAGGAGTGGCGGTGGACCCTTCCAAAATTGAAGCAATGCAAAGTTGGCCAACCTCGAAGAACATAAAATCGCTACGCAGCTTCCTCGGTTTAACGGGTTACTACCACAAGTTCGTGAAAGACTATAGAAAGATCAGTGCTCCCCTCACATCCTTACTGAAAAAAAAATGCTTTCCAATGGTCAGATAAAGCCTCAACCACCTTCGACGAACTTAAGGTGGCCATGACAACAACGCCCGTATTAGCGCTACCCGACTTTAACAAAACTTTTGTCATTGAAGCCGACGCCTCCGGAGTTGGAATTGGTGCTTTTCTAATGCAAGATGGTAAGATGGCTTACACCAATAAGGCATTGTCTCCTTTCCATATAAAGATGAATATCTACGACAAGGATATGCTTGCGATTGTGCATGCGGTAGCAAAATGGAGATTGTACTTGATCGGGCGATACTTTTAAATCAAGACTAACCACAAGAGCCTAAAATATTTTTTGGAGCAGAAGATATCCTCCCCTGAATAGCAAAATGGGTAACAAAGCTTCTTGAGAATTATTATGAAATAACTTACAAAAAGGGGAAAGAAAATATTGTTGCAGATGCGCTTTTGTGGTTACCCAAGAAAGCTGAATTCTTAGTTGTCTCCCTTCCAACTAGCGACTTCCTTGAGGATATTAGGAGGGAATGGTGAGATAATCCGGAGAGCAATAAGATCATAAAAAAAATTGGAGGAAGAACCAAGTTCCTTGGCCCATTATAGTTGAGATTCAAAAGATTTACGCTATAAGGAATGCATTGTGCTTGCATCGAATTCTATTTGCATAAGAACTATCCTTCAAGAGATGCATTCCACACCAGCAACGGGGAACTCTAGATTCCTTAGAACCTATAAGAGAATTAAGCAAACTTTTTATTGGGTAGGGATGAAAAATATTATTACTGAATTTGTAGTACAATATGATATATACCAATGACATAAAGGCGAGATAGTGGCAAGCCCCAGAAAGCTGCAATCTCTACCTATCCCGAACTTGATATGGACTGATATATCTAGACTTCATCAAAGGGATGCCCTTAACAAAAGAAAAAGGTACAATTCTTGTTGTGGTTGACTGCCTTACAAAGTATGCCACTTTTGTGTTGTTCACAACCCTTACACCACTTCTAGCATTGCTCGAATCTTTATGGAGAATATTGTAAAATTGAATGAGATGCTAATATTTATTATAAGCGATCGTGATAGGGTCTTCACCAGTAAATTTTGGACAGAATTATTCCTGATGCATGACACTAAATTGAAGATGAGTACGATGTACCATCTACAAACCGACGACCAAACTGAAGTGGTGAACAGATGCTTGGAGACATACCTCAGATGCTTCACTAGTGATCGGCCAAAAGAGTGGACAAAGTGGCTTCCTTGGGCTGAGTGGTGGTATAACACGACTTATCATTCATCGACAAAATGTACTCCTTATAAGGCTATGTATGACCAACCACCCCATGTAATCCCAAAATATATATTGGGCACATCTAAAGTAAAACATGTAGACAAGGAGCTCAAAGACAGGGATAAAATTTTAAAGTTGCTAAAAGATAGTTTCACTGTAGCCCAAGCAAGGATGAAACAACAGTATGATTAGCACAAAAGCGAGAGAGAATTTTTAGTGGGAGATTGGGTTTTTCTTTGGCTCCAACCATACAAGCAAACATCGGTCTATATCAGGACATCGATGAAGCTTTCACCATGGTTCTAAGGACCCTATCAGATCATGGAGCGCATCGGAGTAATGACATACAGATTGGACTTACCCGCTAATTCCTGAATTCACCCAATCTTCCATGTGTCATGCTTGAAGTCCAAGTTGGGACAAAATGAGATGGCCCAGAACCACCTACCAGATATTACAGCCTAAGGATAACTCCATATCTAGCCGAGTGCTATCATTGATCGACAAATCATAACTTGACGATGGCAACCTACTATTGAGGTGCTAGTACAGTGGGCAAATATACCTGCAGAAGATGCACCTGGGTGGATTATGACAACCTGAAAATCAAATTCCTAGAGTTCATGGAACATCAACCTCGAGGACAAGGTTAATTTGAAGAGGGCGAGTCTGTTAGAACTCCAGCAAATAGAGTTCTAATTTTAAATTTATTGAGGGAACACACATATAGAACCCTATCTAGCCGCCACTATTAATAGATGAAGGGGTCGGCTATGTAAGGGTCTTGGGTTAGGCATTGAGCTTGTGTAAATCCTAGCTAGTCACCCCCTACTATAGTTAAAAGGGTGATAGAACCCTAGTGTTCTATCGTAGAGGAAGAAGGTGGAAAGGGGGATAAACAATCTTTTTGAGGGGATCGGGCCTCCTATATCACTTCGAGGGGATCTATCTCCTAAGGTTTTGCCTTTGGCTAAAACTAATACTTCTTCATTGATTGATTTTCATAAAAGAGTTACAATATTATTTATAGGGCTCTACCAAAAGTCTCACTAATATTTGACTCTTAACTAACTTAATAAACTCCTAACTAAAAATAATAATTGACTTCTTCTCAATCGAAGATAAAAACCAACTCTAACCACTTATAATTGACTTAATAAAGTTCACCCGACCCATAACTGACTTTGACTAACATGACTCAACTTGAATAGATGGACCCGACTTAGCTAGGGTCCTAACAGACCCGCTCTCTTCAAATCAACCTTGTCCTCAAGGCTAAGCAACATCAAACTTTGGGAGTACTTCGATCCAGGATTTTTACCATGCATCATAATCTTTTGATCAATTAAATAAGGTCTCCACTTTGTGTAAGCAATAGGTCGACCTTCTGGTGTAGCCGTCATTGAAATCTTATGAGGAAGTCTCTCCATTCAATGGTTACTGACAGTTATGATCTTGCTTCCACATCTTCCTTTAAGAATTACCTGCTTGCCATTAATAAAAAACTTCATAATTAGTTTAGAAAGATTCCAGGTGACATCACCCAGAGTTGACAACCATTCAATTCCAAGTACTATTTCGATGTCCTCCAAGGGTATCAGAAAGGAATCCACCTGTAGTTCTTGGCCCTGTACCATCAGTTTGATTTTTGAGCACTTACTATTATACGACCATCAGCAATCTTGACTTCAAATTTGTCATAGTCTTCAATTTGATAGGCCAATTGGTCAGCAAGTCTTCTATCCATGAAATTGTTAGTGCTACCAGTATTGATTAAAATAGTAACAGGCTGTTATTTAAAAATTTCCTCGATTTTCATGGTTTGCAGGTTATAGTAACCTACTATTACATGTACAGTATATATGAAAGGTCCAATAGCATTGTCGGAATCCATACCTTCTCGATCAGAGTCCATGTCATCATTCTTTGGTTCCTCTTTAATTGGTTCTATCATCAAACGATGGTCCTATTTACATCGATGTCCTCTACTCCATTTTTCATCACAATACAAGCATAACCCTTTTGATGATTTTTCTTGGAGCTCTTCTCTAGTAAGTCTTCGAGGGTTTGGAGTGGAGGGAGGTGGGGTGTCAGCTTGTTTACTACTGGTTGATTTATGCTTTTATTTCTACGATTGTCCCTGTTGAGCTTTTCTTCGTGTATGCAAGCGAATAATATGACAGCCATCACGGTACGAGGTTGTCGAGCCTTAACTTCACACCGAATCTCTAGATTGAGCCATTCAATAAATGTTCCCAACAGTTATTTTTCGGACCAATCTTGGGTTTGATTTGAGAGGCACTCAAATATGCTCTAGTACTCTTGTACGGTAGAGGTCTGACGGATTTTGGCTAGTTGTCCATCCATGTTTTCGTACTCCGATGGTCTGAAGTGAACCAAAAGTCCGCTTTTGAATTGCTCCCACGAGAGTTCTCCATGAGTATGCTCATACCAATCGTATCATTGGATTACATCTCCTTCAAGTTGAATGGAGGTGATCTTCACCTTGGATTCCTCTAGAGTCCTATGAAAATAAATAAAAAATTCAGCACATGAAATCCAACCAATCGGGTTTTCATCTTCCTATTTGGGAAACTCACCCTTATGCGTGTGTATCCTGTGTCCTGCCCCTGATCATACTTTTCAGATCGACTCCCTTTGGAACTTTCACCATGTTGAGTTTTGTTGAGACTCTCTGATTGGCTTCTTCTAATTTCACGGATGAGCTCTTGAAATCTATCTTTCATGCGAGCCTCGAAAGTTTTAACCTTACATCAAGTACATCATTTGTAGTCATCATGTAGGATTATAGATCAGTGATGTTTAGTTCTTTTTTATGCTATCGAGTCACGGGCATGAGTTTGCGTCGTAGATGTGGTAGGACATTATCGCAACGAGATTATCGGTGTAAGAATCACCAATATATCAAAAGTTTGTTGGAGATGGTGGGGCAGTAGTGGTAGCAAGGAGTTGCAACGGTGGCAGCAGGGAGGGGCAATGGCAAGGGCGCAGTTGGAAATAACTGTGGCAGCAGCGACAAGGGAGGAGGCAATGATGGGTGGCAGCGGCGACTGGCGATAGGTGGCAGCGGTGAAGGCTGGCTGCAATGGCAAGCTGCTAGCAGAGGAGGAGATTGGAGAGGTGCAATGATTGTGGCTGGCAGCAATGTCGACGCTGCTAGCCAAGGAAGAGGTTAGGCAGCATTGGATCTGACAGTTTTAGTGGCAATGACATTGCTGTGCGGGAGTGGGCTACGACTGTAGATCTCAGATGGAGTCGAGGAAGAGGAAGCAGTAGCGGTAAGCAAGACAGCAACAACGACGATGGTGGCTTGCGTGGGTCTTAGGGGAACATGGGATGGGAAGCAGAGGACAATAACGATTGCTAAGGAACAAGGCTAACAAAGGAGTGGGTGATGGCAACCATAGATGGCTGGGAAGAGAAGGAAGATGGTAGCTGGGAAACGACGGGTGGAGATGACAGTGGCTAGTGGCCGACGAGGGATGCAGCTGTAATTGTTGGAGCAAGGGAGAAGGTAGAGGAGGCAGCAATGGGTGGCAGCGGTGAGGGCTGACAATAAGGGACGACAAGGGCTGGGGCAGCGAGAGGCACGGTTGGGAAGGGTGAGGCTGCTGAGGCTGTGAGAGAAGTTGGTAGCAGCAGGCCGACGGTCTCATGCCATGATGATCCTTAATGAATCCTTTCGAGAAATTGGAGAAAATGTCTCATGGGAGTCAATGCATTCTTTTTGAAAAAAAACCTTTGGCCACAAGTCTGGTTTTATATTATTTGATATTGCCCATCGAGTTACATTTTGTCTTAAAGTATTTACAACCGACTCTTTTACAATTATTGGGCAATTCAACGAGTTCCCAAACACCATTCTGGTCTATTGATTTGAACTCCTCTTTCATTGCATCATACCATTTTTCAGAATCATTACTTTTCATGGCTTGTGAAAACGATAAGGGGTCTCTTTTCATTCCTATATCAAAATATGATTTTTGCAGATATACCACATAATCATAAAAAATGATATATTTTCTTTTCCTTTGAGATCTTCTCAAATCTGTCAATTATGATTATTCTACAAGACTATCAGCGACGATATCAACATCATGTGAGAATTCATCAATATTTTCTTGTTATTCACCCTCATCAATTCTCTCATTAATTTGAGGAACAATAATTTCTCGAATAGGGGATCATACGGGAGAAGTAGCCTGAATCTTCTCAATATCAAAATTAATCCTTCGAGATTTTTGACTCCCACTGATTTTACCATTTTCTAGGAATTTTACATTACCAGATTCGACTATCCTCATATTATGATAAGGGCAATAAAATATGTATCCCTTGGATCTTTCTGTGTAATCAATAAAATATCCAGAAATTATTCTTGGATCCAATTTCTTTTCATGTGGATCCAATTTCTTTTCTTGAATCCAGAAATATGTAAATGTCTTAAACTATGTTTCCTACTAGTTTATAACTCAAATGGAGTTGATGGAACTGAGTTACTAGGAACCCTATTTAGGATATACATAGTTGTCCTAAGAGCATCACCCCATATTGACTCAAGTACAGAGGAATAACTTATCATACTCCTAACCATATCCATAAATGTACGATTTCATCTTTTAACAACACCGTTCTGCTGTGGCACACATGATAATGTATACTGAGTATAAATACCCCGCTGTTCTAGGAATCTAGCAAAAGGACCAATATTTTGACCGGATTCATCATATCTGCATTCACCACCCCTGTCAGATCTGATAATTTTAACTTTTCTATCTAATTGTCTCTCGAGCTTATTTATCTACACTTCAAGAATGTCAACGGCCTGAGACTTTTCATGTATTAGATAAACATAGCTATATCTGGACAGGTCATCCATAAATGTGATGAAATACTTTTTTTCACTAAAACAAGAAATATGAAGTGGTCTGCATATATCAGTATGAATAATTTCAAGAAGTTTTTTACTTCTTATGGCATTTTTCTTTGTATGCTCAGTTTGCTTTCCTTTAATGCAATCTATGCAAACATCAAATTCAGTGAAGTCTAAATTTTTCAAAATATTATCCTTTATTAATCTTTTAATTCTTTTCTTAGAGATATGCCCCAAACGTCCATGTCACAATATAGAAGATCTTTCATTATTGGAATCGTGTTTCATTCCAATACTTGATTGCAGGGTCTATAATGTATTTGCAAACTCAAAATTCAAATTAATTCTGTACAAACCATCATACAAAATTCCAAAACTAACTTTTATTGAATCATAAAATATGCTGAGTTTACCATTATAAGAAAAAACACAGTATCCTAACTTATCAATTCTAGACAGAGAAATTAAATTTCTAGAAATTATAGGAACAAAACATGTGTCTTTCAGATCCATCAGATGACTCGTCTTTAGGTATAAGCGATAAGTCCCTACTGATACCACTTTTGCTTTGAGTTGATTTCCCATAATTATGAATCTTTCATGGTCTTTTGGTTTCTAGATTGAAAGGAATCCCTGCATATTATTGGTAATAGGAGTTGAAGCGTCAGAATCAATCCACCATGTATTAGAAGGAACTTCTGTAATGTTTGACTCAAAACATACAAAGGTTGAGTTTATACCTTTCTTTTCGAACCAAGTCCTACGTTTAATGCAGTCCTTTACATGTCCTTTCTTGCCATAAAAGAAGCATTTTACTGTAATAGCTTTCTTTTCAATAGTCTATCTAACACTTCCAGACCTGACAAATTTCTTCGACGGATGATGCTTCGATTTTCTTTTCTTATTACCAACTCCTTGAGTAGTAGTCAGTACATTATATGAACTTTCCTGTCCTAATCTTAATTCTTCCTAAACACACATATTAGTTAACTCATTCAAGTCCCACTTATCCTTGTTTGTATTATAGTGAATCTTGAATGGGCCAAACTGAGAAGAAAGAGAATTAAGAATGAATTGCACAAGGAAAGATTCATCAACATTCATTCCCAACGTCTTAAGTTTTGTAGCTTTGTCAGCCATATTGAGGATATGGTCTTGAATTCCTTGAATATCATCATACTGAGCTATAGTTAGTTCTTTCATTAATGTGTCAGCCAATGACTTATCAGCAGATTTAAATCTATCTTCAATAACCTTTATATATTCACGTGCGCTGGTTGCAATCGATAATGAATTCTTTATATTATTTACAATTGTCATCCTTATAAATATTAAACTGAGCATATCAGATCTTTCCCAAGCCTACATTTCATGACTTGTTCCACAGTACTTTTATCAGTTAATTTTGTGAGTTTTTCAACAAGTAATGTCAAATCAAGATCTAATACGCCCAACGTAAATTGCACATGCTCTAACCATTTTGAATAATTTGATCCAAAGAGTAAAGGGACACTAGAAGCATGAGAATGTATTGACGAGAATACCACTACATAATATAAAATAACATTAATGCTTTGAGTGTACCAAAATATGATGAACTATTGATATCATCAATATTTAAACTTTGGGTAAAAATATTGACATATGTAGTGTTCACTCAAGATCATTTATGGAGGACTGATATCATCGTTGTGAAATAATTTTGCTACCTTCGGGTATATAATTCTAAACTGCAATGATATCCAAAATAGTATCATTCTACCCCATCACATAATTATTTGAAATAGATTATCCTTTGGGATTATCTAAATCTCCTAATTATGCATGTAATTTTAAATATTATTTTCTTAATATCATTGAGGACTTCTTCTTTAATGTAATTTTATAAATCATTGATCTATGCTACTTTTGTGACTACAAGACCAATGTAGTAATATAAAATATAAATTAAATTATCTTATAAATGATAAAACTTTAATTGTATTTCATATCCTATAAGCCTACCATCCCAGGCTACTTTGATAGCTACTGGTCAGGCATAACTTAAGGAGATGAACTATAAATAATATTCATCAAGTTCATTTAAACTAATTTATGTTGAAACAGTTCAATAATAGAATAACAACCATAATAATTATTAAACACTTAATCAGTGAGAAGAAATTATATGATAACTGTAATCATGATAATACATAAATCATACATTCATATGAAAAAAAAATATTATTTCACAATTCCTAACATATGCATCTGAATAACTGAATAAATATCCAAGTAATAATAATTGAATTTAACACATGTAATTAATAATTCACTTGAGAAAACTATAAAGAAATAATAATTTATATTTTTCTTAATTAAACTAATTAATTTTATTTAATCGGAGAAGCCCATAAGTCCAATTAAATAAATTGATCAAAATAATAAAATTGATCAAGATCCATTAATTCTAATTTGATCAAAATAAAATGTAATCAATGAATAATAAAATTATAATCATGATTAAATTTTATTAGATTATATATTGATCAATTTTATAATTGAGAAAATAAATTATAATTTCTCAATTTTATAATGGCAGAACTATAATTCTAAAAGGACATAAAATTTAATTACAGAATTTATAAAAGACAGAAATGTTATAGGATTAATAAAATACATAAAGGGTAAAAGTGTAAATAATCCTATTCGATCGAAGGATAAAACTATAATTTCGGCTAAATGGTAAAACTGTAATTTTAGTAGAATAGGATAACTATGATCTCTAGTAAAGGGTAAAATTATAATTTCAATCGAATGGCAAAACTGTGATTTTAACCGAATGGAAAAATTGTAATTTTTCTTTCATTGAAGAAAAAGCCCTAACCCTAATTTCTTCCCCTACTGTCGTCGCCTGTGCAGTCGCCAGCACCCGACGGTGGCCTGTGCAGCGTTCTGCGTGCCGTCGACCGCTGGCAAAGCCACGGCTATTGGCGTTCTAGACCGCCACTTGCGCGGGCGTTACTGCACGCGGTGGCCACTTGACGTGGTCCCTGCTGCACGCGATTGCCTCTTGATGCGACTACGGTCAGCCACTTGTGGTAGACCCGCGTGCGGCCGCCGCTTGATGCGGCTACCTCCTACACTCGACTGACCCAGCGCACGGCCTGGGCCGTCGGCAGCATGGTCGTAGCTGCTGATCTGTGCACACATGCTGCTCAATGCAGTGCTATCGTAGATAGATCCGACCAAAACGCAACGAGATTGCTGCGACTTTTATACGATGTACAACAACCATCACGATCATTCGTAAGCAAACGATTAAAGTTAATAGATAGGAATACAGATCGATCAGATATTCAGATCTACGCATCATAAACAAAAATAATAGATCTAATAATTTTTATCTCAAAAACCTATGCACTGATACCAATTGTTAGCATAAAAACTATAATTATGCAAACGATTATGCGAAAAACTTTTATGCCTTGATTGAAATAAAAAATACTAGATTTGTTTACGATGCGCACCTTTAGATGTCATTTGAATAGATCCAATTAGATCTTCAAGAACATCGCCTACGGATTTGAATATCATCGAGATATCAATCTGCAAGGAGAACTAGAATAGATCTAGACTCCTCCTCTCTTCCTATCCTTTCACAGGACCACTTCTATTGATGGTATTTGGGGAGATTGAGAGAATAACCGTAATCTCTCTCAAGAACTGTTATGCAACGTATTACGGTCCGATACGACGCACCCTCATAGATTTGATATTAGGTTTAGAAGAGATCCTATTCTTTTATAGGCGAGAGCAGAGGGTCTAGGATAAGTTATTATGAGAGTTCCTTCCATCAAGAACATCCTTTAAAATATCCCAATATAATATGGACTTTATTTAATATTAGTTAATATTTTTTATCATAATCTAATTAATCTATAATATATCTTATTCAATTATAAAATACTACATAATCTTACAACTTTATCTTCTAATAACAAATCGGACTAGCAAAAGAAAATAATTTCCCATCAACACCACAGAAGTTATATTAAGAGTGAATTCTTCAACACTACTAATATATTTATTGGTAAAGGTAGAATGCAACTAGTACTTATCAGTGATGAACTCGACAAGCAAATACCACCTAGCAGAATCGGACTACTTACTTTTGAGAATGAAAAGTAAAGAACTCAACAGTGCCTAACAGGTGAGGTTAGGTTACCAATTTCCATGATAATAGGTATAGCTGCGCACAAATCACACGCGTATACAGAAGGGTTAACTTACGCACAACTCAAGTAAGCATCCCGAAACCGAGAGTTCAACTTTCAAACCGAGAGTATCATTTTCATGCTAATTGTTTCTACTTAGAAGTTCTTCAATGATTTCATATTTTTCTTATAGACTGTGTAGCAATTTTTATAGCTGCAACCTCAAGGATTCAATATCATCATTATAGCAACTACCTTCACCAACTATATCGTTTCCATTCTATCTTGCTATGACCTCTAGTCTTTAGCCCTGATACGAAATTGATACCAAGGAAGGGGGCAAAATGAACGGATTCGAAAAAGAAAGAAACCAATTGTCAAAGTTGTATTTGTTGGAATAAATCTTTTTGGATTGAAAAGAAACAAACCAAGATAGAACTTGTATAAATCGATAAATAGTTCACCACCAAGTTTAAAATCATAAAGAGATACAGATAGTTTACTATCCCAAGGATATTAAACAAGGATACAGAACTGTAGCAAAAGACTCACCACTCAAGGAAGCATATAAGAGATAAAAAATTTAAGAGAGATTTCAAAGAGCTTTTGCTAGTACCATCATATTTTAAATTTTTTTTAATCCTAAAACACTAAAACAAGTACTAATACATGAAACAACCCTTCATACACAGGGAACTAAGAAATTAAGTGATTTACATCTGCTAACTAATCCCTTTAATGCATTGGTCGATCATGAAGAAAAGGATCTTGAAATAACTTTAACTTTCTATCTTCCAAACCACTTATTAATGAAGCAATTTTAATTTTCTCTAGTGAAAATGCTCATAAGCTATCATATTTGAGAGGTTTGGATAAAAGGCTATGAGACAAGCATTATGAGATGTAGAGAATACCATGGGATTAACAATATTTACTTGAGCTGACTGTAGTAAAGTAGGCACTCCCGTGTCATTTTATTTATCAGCAAGTAAGCTAGACATGGGCCTTGGGAGCCTTGTGCCTCTGCCTCGATAGCATCCTTCGAGCCTTCTTAGGCCTCAGCCCGACCTGCTAGTTACATATGTCTTGCAAGCCAATCATGTGAGTGATGACATGTGTGACACGTTGCATGATTTTTCTGCTTATGATTAATATTGACATATTCTCACAATATATTATCTGTAGCATATATATTGTGATGTCCTTAGTTCAGTGCAATGAGAATCGAATCGTGATGAGATCATGATAATGAGATCGATTCACCTTTAAACACAGATCCTAAATAATCTCAGTCATAGGTTACTCGAAAGGGATATCGAGATGACCGGATAGACCAGTGTACTATATACCCATCCATATGATGGAGGCAACTGGTCTCATAGCTACTTGTGTGGAGACACTAAGGATATAATACAAGTGCTCATTGGAGAATGAGTTCACTGAGGGGAAGAGTAAGATTGTGACATAGGAGAAAATGAAAAGGAAGTTAAAAAGAAAATACCTACCTGACAAATATAGACAAGAAATCTTTCTTAAAAAATCCATGATTTTAAGCAAATAGATCTTAATATGAAGAAGTAGCAAAAATTTGAAATGGGTTCTTGATACGGGGCGAAAGATAGTTATACGAGAGGAGAAAATTTCAAGTATACTCTCCAAAGTAAACTAGTCTCGAAGGTGCAAGAAAGATTTAAAGATCAAATAGTTTTGGGCATATTGTTTCAAATTGTCCAAATAGGAGGATTGTTACATTTGTTGAAAAACATAGTGATGAAGAAGGAAATGAATCCAACGACAAACCAAAATGTGATAATAATAAGAAAGAGGTTACTTATTTTATCATAGTTTATCTTTTATGTCCTATGGTGAATGCAAGGATGAATTAGGAAGGGTGGTCATGTTTTGGCTCTAGTAGTGGTAGAGTAGAATGAACATCACAAGGAGCCACCAGCATACATAAAACCAAACTTAGAGGAGTTTCAAGATGTTGTACCGGAAGAGATGTCACATAGCTTACACTTTTAAGAGACATACAACACCACATTGATCTTATTCCGGTGGCTAATCCTACAGATTCTTTGGATTTAGTTTCTCATTCCATAATTAAATAATTCAGTAAAAATATGGATGAGAGGGCTAAGCAGATTAAGGAATTGCATGAGAAAGTTAAAACAACCACTGAAAAACAAAATGAGAGGTACATGCAAGCTACCAACAAATATAAAAAACATGTGGAGTTTGATACAGGTGATTTGATCTGGATTTATCTAAGGAGAGGTTACCACTAGACAAATTTAGAAAATTGAAACCAAAGACTAGTTGTCCAATCAATATGCTTAAGAGAATTGATAAAAATGCTTGTGAGATCAAGCTACCTGAAAATTATGGAGTGTTATCAACATTCAACATGACTGATTTAAGTCTTTATTATAGTGATTAAACAAACGAAGACTTGAAGACAAGTCTTTTTTAACCAAGGGAGATTAACACAGGAGTGCCTACTTTGCTATAGTCAGTTCAGGTAAATCTTATTGATCTCATGGTATTCTCTACAACTCATAATACTTGTCTCATAGCCTTTTATCTAAACCTCTCAAATATGATAGCTCATGAGCATTTTCACTAGAAAAAAATAAAACTGCTTCATTAATAGGTGGTTTGGAAGGTAAAAAGTTAAAGCTATTTCAATATGTTTTTCTTCATGACCAAGGAAAACATTAAAAGGGTTAGTTAGCAGATGTAATGCATTTAATTATGTAGTTCTCTATGTATGAAAGGTTATTTCATGCACTAATACTTATTTTGGGATTTTAGGATTAGAAATGAGCTCAAAATCTGATGGTATTGGCAGAATCTCTTTAAGTTCTCTCTTAAACTTTGTATCTCTTGGATGCTTCCTTGAGTGGTGAGTCTTTTGTTATAATTCTGTATCCTTATTTAATATCCTTGTGGTGGTGAAATATCTATATCCCTTTGTGATTTTAAACTTGGTGAGAACTATTTATCGATTTTATGTAAGTTTTATCTTGAGTTTATTTCTTTTCAATCTAAAAAGACATATTCCAGCAAATACAACTCAATTATCGATTTTTTTTTAATTTTTTGAATCCATTCCTCTTTCTCCATTCCTCGGTATTAAAAAAAATATGCATAGGCTTAAGGAGACACTCGAGCAGGGGCTCAAGGTTATCAAGGATGTGGTCTCTAGTTGCTTCGGGTAGTTGCAATAAAGTAAAGCCTTGATTCATCTAAAGGTTCAAGCTCAACTATCTCTAAAGCGAAGAACCGGACCCACTCGGAATCATTTGAGGGATAAACTTTTGGCGGTTGCATATTATTCCACCTGGGATATGATACACCGCTTTATCCTATCCTCTACCATGGGTTTGATCCGCTTAGGGATGAAAGCCCTTCCTTGTCATTTTAAGTGCTTGTGTGGTTGTGCTGGGATGCGTAATAAGATCACCATCATTGCTCATGTGGTCCCTAAGTACGTCATTGCATCAAACGAGCATCTACTAGGCGGGAAGTTACCTTGTCTAGTCCTCCCTTGCTCTTCCTCTTCTACCGCCATTTCATTGATGCTCTGGTCATCTAACTCTCTAGCGCAAGGATGTCTTCCTCTTCCAAGAAGTTCGTGACTTCTCCTTTGAGGGCATCTTCTTTAGATGATTTTTTATTTTTACTAAAGAGGATATTTATCCAAACGAATCATGATCTTTCACTTGACTTCTAGATATTCATGACTTAAGATTTATTTTATTCATTCTGCTATGATTTTTTTATTTACTAAAGAGGAGATTTATCTAAACTAATCATGATCTTTCACTTTGAACTTTCGATATTTATAACTTGAGATTTATTTTGTATAAATCAAGACCTTTTATTATTTGTTCTCCTCTGATTATTTCTTTTTATTGTTTACTAAAGAGGAGACTTATCCAAATGATATTATCTTTTGCTTGATTTCTCGATATTTATAATTTAAAATTTATTTTGTATGAATCAAGACCTTTTATTATTTATTCTCTTATGATTATTTTTTACTATTTACTAAAGAAGAGATTTATCTAAACTAATCATAATATTTCACTTGACCTCTTAATATTTATAAATTGAGATTTATTTGCATGAATCAAGATCTTTTACTATTTATTCTTCTATGATTATTTATTTTTGTTATTTACTAAAGAAGAAATTTATCTAATGACTAAGGAGAAAATTTATCCAAACGAATCATAATCTTTCGGTATTCACAACTTGATATTTATTTTGTATAACTCTTTTATATTCATGGCCTATGTACTCCATTTTGTTTATGATAAATGAGAAGAAGTAACTTACATTTTTTATTGATAACAAGACGGGAGCAATCAATACCTAGCTTATGTGTTGAATTAAGAGACTTATGATGCTTTTATAACCTTTTATTAGTAGTGACTCATGCCTAACTTTTATTTTTTCAAAATTTAAAGCTTGTTGGAATATTTGGGCTTGAAATGATAATATTAAGATCAAATTTATCTCAACTTCAACTCAAGAGTACCATTGAAAAAAGTTTTATTTTGAATTCAAGTTTATCACATATTTAAGATGATATAGATAAGAGGAGTTTTGTCAATACCCTATCATAAATTGGCCTCTTATGACTTGAACTTATCTTCGATATTGATATCCTTCATGTGATATCAAAGTAGTTTTATAATTAACACATTGATGTAAACTAAGAGAAGTAGTACCATAATACCATAATATCCTTCTCTTCTTTTTAATGATGACAAAGGGGGAAAGAAAAGTAGTAGCTTGCATATTTTTCCTTCTAGGGATGACAAAGGAGGAGAAGTAATGGTAACTTTTGATGATGTAGCAACTATGTTGCACTCTTATACATGTTATATTTGACAATATTAACTTATGATATTTGTTTGAGATCTATAACTATTTTGACATTCTAACTATGAATATGATGTGATTATCTAACTAAATATTGAAAGTCATTATGATTTCAAATTAAAATTATTTCAACTTGAATTTAAAGTAATGATTACTATTAAAAATCACTATGATTTCTGATTAAAATTGTTTCAACTTGAATTCAAATAGTAGCAATGAAAGGTTATCATTTGTTTTTTCTCAAGTTCATTATCATATTTTAAAATGACATATAGACAATGAGAGTTTAGTTAAAACTCTATCATTAATTGGTTATCATCATAAAAAAGGGGATATTGTTGAATCCTGGATTTTGATGATGAAATTAATTAATGAGTTTATGGACTAATATACTTTTGAGATAAGTGATGCAGGAAAAACTTCGATCACGTACACAAACTATCACATGGCAAATTGTCAAAATAGGAGAATCGAACGTTGGGTCAAAAAGTATCAAGTCAGAGATTGAACGTCGAGCTAGAGGATTAGTCAACGTATTGAAGGATGGACTTCATGCCATGAGTTTAAACATCAGGATGAAAGGATCAAGTATTTCACCAAAAATCAGATGTTGGGTGAAGTCAATATGCTGATAGATCAAATAACATGTTGGAATACTAGACAATATGCTAAAAGATTTATGATTGTGCTAGATATATGATTGAGTAGTTAAGTCTTAATAGAGATTGTTCGGGGTCAAATTATGTTGTTATTGGGCTGAACCCATGTCAACTTATTAAGAAACCTATTATGTTTAAATTAGGACCAAGTTGGGTTCATTAGAAGGCCAAATCAGTGGCCTTGAGCACGCATGCGTGGTAGTACCACTAGGCCCAAGTTATGGTATCGCCCAGACAATTGACAACCACTATTTTGTGCCTATCAGTACTGCCGACAATGATATTGCCTAGGCCGGTGGTGGTACTGTCAAAGCCAGATTCCCAAGCTCCATTCGATAATAGCACCACTCGGTGCCGATGGTAGTACTACCAATGCCTTGAAATATTATGGATTTAAATTTTTTAGCTCCACTTTTAAGCCTTTGGAGGTTTATAAATACTTCACTCATGCTTGCTTGATGCAAGAATAAAATCTTGAGATTTGAAATGTTGTAGACTCTTGGAATAGTGTTTGAGTCTCTTCATCCTTAAGTTTATAAGTTATTCTAAGGAGGTGTGAGGTCTTTTATAAAAGAGAAGTGTAAAGGTTATCTCCTATACTTATTAAAAGGAGAAGAGGTATAACGAGGATAGCTGATCTTCATCCGTTCAAAAGAAGATCGCTAGTGGAAGCTAGTGGCCTCAAGGGAAGAACAATCAGGAGTGGACATACGTCGGGATGACCGAACCACTATAAATTGATTTACATTTTTTTCTTGCTTTACCTTATCATTATTTGCTTATTTACTTACTCACTACTCTTACTCACACTTTTAGTTAAATGCATTTCTGATATTTATTTTTCGATCAAAATTTTTAAATTGAAACCTTATTGCGAAAGCACTAACTTTATCAGCCAACCCCCACCCCGCCTCTTAGTGCCATTACGATCCTAACATATCGATCAACTCTCTAGAGACAAATGCTGCCCTATGAGCTCAAGTGGAGTGGCCTAAAGAAGAGAAAAAGGCAGTGGAGGCCTGGGCTACAGAGTTGTCCTTGTAGCTAGTTCAGGCTCGCCTTCGAATCTAAGAACTAGAACAACACCTTGCTGAGGTACACAGGGATGTAGACTCCCGGCTCAATAAGCTAGATTTAGAGCTTAATATGCCCCTCCGCCATGTCAAGGAAGCCAAGGCATGAGCAGAGGTGAGGATATAGCCGCCAAGAGTGTGACACAGAGCAAGCGAAAGATTGAGATTCTCTATCGTGAACTGAAGGATGCCTACTAGCAATTGGCAACATCATTGAGGAGGGTCGATAGCTCAAAGAACAACTGTCAGTCAACTCAAACAAGCTGGCAACTGCATGCTTGGCCACGAAGGAGGCTAAGAAAGCATAGAAGGAGTAGCGGAGCGGGAGAGGAGGGGTGTGGCCTCCTACAAGGAGTTTGATGGCTTCCACTGTGGTCTCGAGCATGCTAGCCATGCCACCTATGAGTTCGATACCAGATTGCTCTCAAGCACTTCAAGATGAGGTACCCCAAACTTGTGGTCGATGAGGACCCATTCATGGAGTTCCCCTTAGACGCTGAAGTGCCTGCTCCTATAATGATTCCTTTTGATGATCATCCAGCTATCCATCCGGCTCTGCCTCCCCCCTCCTAAGGTCGTTGGGTCTTGTCAACCCTCCCCTTTGGTTACTTCTTTTTGTAGCTTCCCTTTGGGGTGACTTTTATTATTGTCAAAAGTTTCATTTAAATCAATGAAGATCTCCTTTCAAATGCCTGGTTGGGTTTAGTATGAACAATATTAAGAGGTCTATCATCTTACTACTTCATGGGGTAGACGCTCTTAACTCTCAAAGCATCCTCTGAGGGGCTTTCAGGCCTTGATTCCCTTCCTTCCCGAGTGAAAATGCTGCCCTGAGAAGGTCAAGAGTAGGACGCAAAACCACAGTACCATGGATGCCCAACCCCTAATGCTGAGGCATGCAAATACTCCTGCTAAGGCAGCGGCTAGGTTTGCCTCTACCCTACAGGAAAGGGATCCTTTAGGAGAGAAATGAGGAGCCTTTTTTGCTTCCCTGAAAGGTCTACCGGAAGGTGGCGCCTGCGACATCCGACCCTTTTTTAATACTAGAATGATGGTGTCATGAGTATCCCCGACTGTTGAGTCGGCCTAGTTGGTTCTTTCCCAAAGGTGCAGGCTCACCTAAGGGCTCCTTCATAGCTGACGCAAGGATGCGGTGGCATCGCGAAGTGGGTATTTGACTCTGAGTAGCTTGAGTAAATAGACAAGGGCCCTCCAAGCTATCAGGTTTCTCCTCCAAAGGTAGGACCATCTCGGTATTCTCCGGTGGTGAGAAAATGGCCCTGTATACTACGTTGATGCCAGGGTTGCCCGGCGTGGCCCCTCTGATATTTAAGTCAATAGAGAGGGTGACATAGTGGCATAGACTATAGATAAAGGGAGAGAGTGTGTAATGGTGTAGCATATGTTCGTTTGCTTGTGCCCCTTAGTGAGAACCTGGGGTTCCTTTTATACCTGATATGGAGACTTTCCTTACCGATGAACTTGGCCTAACAATATAATCATTTTAGCCTCAGATTCTGATAAGATAGGGTAGTTGCTGAGTTATTCTGGTACTAATGATGTGGAGTCCTACTTAAGTGTCGATCTTCTTTACATGAGCTAGCGAGTGCCAAATTTTCTCTTATCAAGTACGATTTTACCTTTTAGTAATCGTATTCTATTGTGATATACCTAGTAAAATATATTAAGCATAAATACCCAGCTTTTCTAAGAATCTAACAAAAGAATCAAAATTATGATATGGTTCATTATAACTATCATAAAATTTATCACTCTTGTTAGTCCGATGATTTTTAATTTTTCTATCTAATTGTCTCTCAACTTCAAGTGTGCACACCTAAATGTGTCAACAGCTTGGGACCGCAAATATTCATATCTCAATAAGTAATTTATAAATGTGATAAAATATTTCTCTCTACTAATACAGGAAATATGAAGTGACCCACATATGTAAGTCTATATAATCTCAAGGAGTTCATAAAATTATGTTTCATTCCAATATTTGATTACATGATTATTATAAACTTAAGATTTATACTAATTCTATATAAACCATCATCCAAAATTTAAAAATTAACTTTTATTAAATCATAAATATACTAAGTTTGTAACTACCAAAAAAGAAATAATATCTTAACAATTCTAAATTTTTAGAATTAGAGGAACATAACATTAGATAAATCATCTGTAGGCATAAATGATAAGTACAATTACTATTGCTTTCATGTTAAGGTAACCTATAATGATAAATTTTTAATACTCATTTAGTTTTATATTAAAATAAACATATATTACTAGTATTATAAGTTAAAGCACCATAATCAATCCCCCAAGTATTAGAACAAAACTTTTGTAATATTTAATTCAAAGCATACAAAGGCCAGAGTTATACTTTCTCTTTTGAACCAAACTTCATAATCATTTTTTACATATCTTTCTTACTATAGAAGCAGCATTTTACTGAAAATATTTTTCTTTTATAAGTTTATATAATATTTATAAACTCAAGTGATTTACGCTTCTTCTTTATTGCATTATAACCTACTCCTTGAGTAGTACTTAAAATATTATAAATCTTTCATATTTTAATCTTAATTCTTTTCAAACATATATATTAGTCGGTTAATTTAAGTTTCACTTATCCTTAACTTTATTATAATAAATTTTAAATGAGTTAAACTAAAAAGAAATAGAAGTAAAAATTCAAATACATTCATGCACAATAACTAATATTTTTGAGCTTATAGCTTTGTTAAGCATATTGAGGATATAATCTTGAACTCATTGCATACTGTCATACTAAATTTCAGTCAGTTCTTAAATTGATCTTTAAATATTCTAGTGGTGCTAGTTATATAATATAATGAAGTCTAAATATTATTAACAAGTATCATAAAATTGAGTCTTTTAGATCTTTCCTGATAAGGTATCTTAATTATTTATTCCACACAAGTTTTAGTAGTTACGTGTGTAATCTTTTCAAATAGTTTGATCAATGTCTAATACATCCCGTGTAAATTACATATGCTTAGGCCATTTATAATCAATTAATCTAGAGACTATAGGGATATTTATCAAAATATAATGAAGGAAGTACCACTATAATAAAATAATATAATATTAATATTTTTAATTTTTAATAAATATTAAACTATTGATATCATCTCTATTTCACCATTCGGTGAAATCTTGATTTAGCTAGTGTTCATACAAAAATATTTATGGAGGATTGATATCATTCTCATGGAATAGTATTATTATATTTGGATATATAATCTTAAAATATAATGTATCTAAAACATCATCTTCCTACTCCATCACATAATTACTCGTGTATATTCTTCTTTGGGATTATCTAAATCTCTCAATTATATGTGCTATTATGAATATTAATTTTCTTGATATTATTTAGGATTAATTCTTTAATACAATTTTATAGGTTATTGGTCTAGGCTACTTTGGCGGCTATAAGACTAATACAATAATATCAAATATAATTTAAAATATTTTATTAATAATAAAGTCTTTATTATAATTCACATGTCATAATCCTAGGCTATTTTGAAAACTACCAATCAAATAAAACTTAGGGATATAAGTTATAGATAATATTCACCAATTTGTTCAATCTAATTTATACTAAAATAGTTCAATAACAAGAATAATGATTGTCATAATCATTGAATATTAGTCAATGTAAAGAAAAACTCATACAATAACTATAATCATAATAAAATATAAATAATGTATAAAAATTATTTCATAATTATAAACATATATCAATAGCCAAATAAATATCCAAGAATAATAATTATATTTTTATTTATCACATGTAAAATTTTATCAATATGCCATGAGAAAAGTATCAATGAAAATCATAATTTATATTTTTAATTCCATATAAAAACCCTTATACCAGTCATACGAAACCTTATACTAGCCAACCATATTTAATTGGGCATGTCTAATATTAGATTACCCAAATTGAGCTTATAAATTTGGGTCGACCATTTGCCCAATTAGGCCAATTAAGATTAAAATTGATCAAAATTTAGTTTTTCTCTAAATTTGATCAAAATTTAAAGCTTAATTGATTGAACCTAAGTTAGTTAAGCAATCAAAATATACTAGTGGTTAAGTTCGATTAAAATATTAGATTAAAATATAATTAATTAATTAATTAATTATATATATAAGGATATGAATTAGATATTTTAAAATTTTGAAGGGTAAAACTATAATTCATATGTGGGATATATAATGAAAAATTTTAATTTATAAAGGGCATAATTGGGAGTTGAAATTTAGAGACACAAATTAGAATGATCTGATTTGTGAGGGATAAAACTATCCTTTTAATAAAAATCATAATTCTCACTCCCTTTCGACGACTACCGCATGATGTGACACAGTCACCATATCTGGTTATTGTGCGAGGCATGGCTAGTGCAACTATGTGAAACCGTCACTTGTGTGCGGCCTCCCTACCCATGCACGACTGTGTGAGCGAGCCCCGTCTAGCGACCCTGTATGGCTATGCACACACACGCCTCGCAGGCTAACCTTTCACGTCCACTAACATTAATCATTGTTGCAATTGTCGTTGTAGACAACAATAGTTATATTGTAGCTATCACACGCAGTGATAGTTGTCGAAGCCATTGCAAGCAGCAGGGCTGCTGCAGCCACCGCACACAGTAGCAATCATCGTAGCTACTTAGGGAACAACACTATTGCAATTGCTGTGCTTGCACTGGGTATACAACCACTGCTCGTAATTAGGTTAGTGACCACTGAAAGCTCATCATCCATAATAATTGACAGTGGTCTATCAATTAAACATAAAGAATCATTTAAGTAGGCGATATGGCAAATTAGATAAAAAAGTATATCAACAATATAGACGAATCATTCAAACATTATAAATAAAAATCGAATAACACATTTTTGAGAGCGAAAGGTGATAACAAATAGATCTTAAGTACTTGATTTCACAAACATTATTCTGATATCAATTGTGAGCATAAAAACCATCCTTATGCTATTGTTATGTGAAAAACTTTAATACTAAAAATTTGAAATCAAATAACAGTATATCTAAATTTATGATATGTACCTTTCGATGTCATATAGAAAAATTTTATATGATCCACAGGCACACTATCGTCGGATCCAAAAGCTATAGTGATGTTGATCTATAAGGAGAACTAGACTCGTCTTCTCCTATTTTTTTATCCTTTATAAGACTGTTATGAGCGATAATTAGGGACAAAAGTAGATGACTGAAGATCTGTAATATCTCAATGACTAGTTCACGTGACTAAGAAGAGATGTGAGAAGATATGTAGTCTCTCAATAATATCATGTATCTTTATATTCTCTTATCTACATATCCGTATATATTTGTGTATCCGCTCATTATGTATTTAGTCCCTAAGAGCACCGCTCTATTTATAGACAAGAGCATAAGCTCTAGGATAAGTAATTAGAAGAGTCTTTCCCTAAAGGTCATTTCCTAAGGAATTCTATCATAATTAGACTTTTTTTTTATTGATCGATAATCATAATCATAATCCAATTATATCAATAATATATCTTATATAATTAGATATGATCATATAATCTAAAAATAGCTTCCATCTTAAACACTATGCCTGCATCATCGATTCATAAGCTTAGCATATGTAGATGAGAAATAATCTTATACTAAGGGAACTATCAAGAATCTAACTTAAAATTAAAATTATAATATAATACATCTTTAAGGAAAATCAAATCATGATTCATGATTTTTTGGTACATGACATAAATTTAAATAATTAATTATTTGACTATACTGAATATTATAACAGGAGTCATATAAGTGTTAATCGTAGCATATGTCAAATAAAATAAAATAGAACAATCAACCACAGTAGATACAATAGCACATGGAATATATGCATTTCATTATTTAAAAAATAAAATTAATAATTCAAACATAAAAATTCTACATGCAACAAAATACATGCTCAGACATAGTTCTTTTGAAAAATTAAAGGGTTATATGTTTCTATTTCAATTAGTCAAAACAATCACGTCCAACGACAAGCGTATCTGTTCGTCATAACCTATGTTCATTTGCATATATGTAAACCATCAATTTTTCATGTCATCTTATGTTACCAGTTCATGCATTCATAAGATGTTTTAATGCATATTTTTACCTGTCCACCCTTCTACCCGAATAGGAAGAGGATAAAGGAGCATTTGTTTTGTAATGCTGACGCGAAGGTTTAGGCGATTGTGAGGGTGGCTGACCCAAACATGATGCAATAGTTGAATTCTTTGGGGTTATCCCATCATTTTACAACTCGAACCTCGTTATTTATTTGAAGTATTTATTTGGGGTTGAACTATTTATTTGAAGTATCATTTATTTAAACGTAGGATATAGAAAATTCGTTTGCCCTTCCTTCTTCACCAGTTGGTCTCAAATTGAATGAATAGGATATAGAAAATTTATTTCAAATTAGGATATAGAAAACTGAAAAATCCATGATTTTAACATGAATGAATTAGGTTCAAATCCATTGCATCTTAAAAATATTTGCAAATACACATTTGCAATGGATTGTCAGAATTTTCGAATTGACATTATGCATTCTTAAATCATCTTACGTATGCACATCTCTTTGATATATGGTTCCTAATAGGCCTTAAAACCATACATAGGTTGTCGTTTTCTTTCATTGATTTTTATTATCAGAAATCTGTGAAATTTCAATTTTGATGACATATAATAGGAACTGAGTGACGCAATACTCGGTGGAAATCAAAGTTTAAGCACAACTTATTTTACATGCTTTACAAAGCTCATATAATAAGGGGCCTCTAAATGCAGGAACGTAAAATGAAAACAAATAAAATATTAGGTGCATAAGAATTATGTTGTAATTAGATCTTCACTGACTTATCATTCAACAATAAATACTACATACAGTCATTTTGAGAAAGGACAATTTTGTTGAAAAATAATAAAAAAATTCTCGAAATAAGTATGATGAATGAACTTCTACTTATCTTTTTTGTTTTAAGAATTTGTACCCTAAGGAATATTAAATCATAAATTATTTGGATGGATGTTCTGAATCCGAAGTGTAATCACCAATAGAAAAAAAAAAAAAAAAACACTCTATTTCAAATGTCTTCAACACAGATTCAAGAATATTCTTCTATTGAGGTTCTTTATGTGAGAATAAGAATAAGAACTAGAATGATTTTACAATTCTCTCGACAACCCCTATTTATTTATAAATAGGGTTCTTGGCATGAGAAGGTTACATTATTATAATATTTTCTCTTATGAATTAGACTAATTTATTTGGGGATTTAACCTTTTGTAACTCATCTAATGGAGGAGTAAGAAAGAATAACTCGTTACCCTCCTTCATTGGAGGCAATAATTACATTTTACCAAATAATAAAAAGTTACAATAATTTTTCATTGTAGGACTTACATAGAACACTGGGTGAGGAGTCATTCTTTGTAACTCCTCCATTTGAGGATTCATCCACCATTTATAGTTGACCAAATTGACCCAACCCATCATGGGTGGATCGATAATTTACAAATTCATACCTGAAAAATGAGATGTGCGAGACCTGCAAACACTCACTGCACTTGGGATCACATAGTTGCTCAACCAATTTCTCTTTTGTGTTTCACGGTGTCGTAAGACATATTTATCCGTTGCTTGCATCAGATTGACATACTTAATCCCTCGCAGCTATGTCCAATCTATCTATTTTCACCATGTACTTACACTCTAATAAGTATCACAATTGGTTGACCAATGAGTAGTAAGTACCCCGTAAGTAATATATTCCAAATTGCCTTCCTTTCACTCTCGTGTCATTTAGGTTTTGGATCAACTATTTTCTTACACATGTTCTTAAAAGTTAAATTATTCCATCATGCTAAAGTAGCAAATATTGACCCTCACCTCAACAACATAGTTAAAGTTATAAAAGGGTTGGGTTCCTGACGTGCTGCTTATTATGCCAGCTGGGGTAAGAGTGACTTGATCGCTTGCATTATGCCGGTAAGTATATGTACTTAATGTGTGAGACTTAGGAAATTATTTGACGAGATGAGTAGATACCCCATGTTCAGCCCTAGAGGGGAATGGTCGGGGTCGTTGATTCACACTAATTGCGTCCCAAGGTTTGCATTGAGGTGGAGGCGTCTACCTGCTAGAAAAGAGGTAGGTGCCCTCCTTGCTCGAATGAGATGGGTGTCGAAGGGGGCACCTCCTCGTTGAAGCGTTCATTGGGAGGAGTTATGGATGGACATTCTTGTGATATTCTAGTCTTTCTTTTAACGCTAAAATATTATTGTTTTAGTATCATTGACTAGGGAGTCAACACGATCTGGTTTGGTCCCGAAGGCGCAACTCCGTCCAAGGGGCCTATGCCAGGGTAGGGGTGCACTCCGAGCGGGAAGCCGAGGTGGCAAGTGGACTCCTGAGGTACTGCTGGCTCGCGATGACTGACCCATGATGGTCTCGAGGTGCGGCTTGTCTGTTAAGGAAGCTCGGTATCATTCCGAGATGCACTTTGGCCTTGTGTGAAAGTGCTCAACATCATCCCGAGGTGCTCTTTAGATGCATCAGGGTCCTGCATAAGCAGTCAACATCAAGGATATGTCTCAACCCGACTACTCTGATGGTTAAGTTAGTAGAGTGGGTGGAGAGGATTTTGCATAACTTAAAAGAGTTTAGATAAAACCTGCTTGCCTCTATCTGGCCTGGGAGCTTGGCTTTTATACTTGAGTGGTCAGTGGCATGAGGCCAACGATGGGTTAGGTGTTTCTTACCCTGCATGAGGGGATCAATAATGGAGGTGCCTAATAAGTGCATCCTTCGAAGGATGGCATTAAGGTAGGGTGACCATGATGACGTGCTTTATCAAGGCTCTTGGCGTGTGTGAGATAAGTAGGGGATGGCCCCTTGCATCATTTATCCAAAAGGAAAAGCTGGGGAAGTCGAGCCACGCTGCTTATGCTGGTTACAGGTGCCCTCCAAGCCAATCACGCGAGTGATGGCACGTGTGACACACTACGTAATCTTTTTTACTTATGATTAATATTGGCATATTATCATATTATATTATATGTAGCATATATATTGTGATGGTCTTGGTTCTGTGCAATGGGAATCGGATCGTGATGAGATCACGATAATGAGATCGATTCACTTTTAAACATAGATCCTAAATAATCCCGGTCATAGGTTACTCGAGAGGGACATCGAGATAACTCGAGATAACCGGACAGACCGATGTACTATATACCCGTCCATATGATGGAGGCGGCTGGTCTCATAGCCAATTGTGTGGAGACACTAAGGATATAGTACATGTGCTCATTGGAGAATGAGTTCACTGATTGATCCGCTTATGGAATGTTGTATGGTTAATGATATCTAATGTCAGACAGCGATTCCATAGTCTCAGTTGTATATCTGGTCCTTAGACTTGAGACACCAATGATGCCTTGTATGAGTACTCCTTTCTTTGACGCCAGACTTATAGGTTTAGAAAGCTCCAGATCTGGTACAGTTGGTTATCGGGATTGGTAGCCAACTTTACGAAGGTAATTAAGTGTCAATATAGGATCATCCACTCTCGGTATCACGAGAGGAATATCTTATATGTGCTTGCTTAGACAAATCTCTAGCCAGGGTCATTCGGATTAAGAGAGAAGGAGTTCTCCGATAGAATCCGATTAGAGCAAAACAAACTGATTCCGTATGTGACCTGACAATACTATGTCCAATATACGGTCTTTGAGATATTATTTGGATAAGGAATTATAGATACATGGTAACTGTGGACAGATATGTCCGATGGATTTGATCCCCCTGTACCGTCTAGGGAATATGGCGTAGTGGCCTAGTACATCCATAATCGATAAGTCGAGTGAATTATTATGCGGATAATAATTCACTATATCAGAAGAAATTCTAATGGGAGTAACTCACGGCAAGCTCGGTATCGGGCCTAGAAGGTCACACACATATGGTGGATGCTTCAGCGAATAGATGATTGGATGAAGATCAAATTAGCCCCTATTCACATTAGATGAGACCCTATGCTGATGGGCTCCTTGATTAAGGTCCAATTATAGGCCTAAGGAGATTATTGGATAGAGATCCAATAATGCAAGGTTAGTGGGTTATTGGATGGAGATCAAATACCCACTAAGGAAGGAGCCCTAGGGTTTTGGTGGCTCTCTATAAATAGGAGGGGAGACTCATGATTGATAGGCTACATCTTTAGCCACCACCTCCTATTCTCCTCCCTCCCTCTGTGCAAGAGTTGCGAGATCAGATTGGAGGAGTTTCGCTGTAGAGATCCATCGTGTGGATACCGCTAGAGAGGAGGATGCTTGACCTCCTTCATCTTCTCTATCTAGATCTGGAATACAAGGATATACAATCTCCCTAGGTAAAATCAATCTCTCACACATCGCGATTTTATCGATTTTTACGTTTTTCTCGCGACCCCAATCTTTTGCATGACGATTTGATCTGCGTGAGAAATCGATTTTTATTTTGATTTATGCTGCGCATGTGATGCACCCGCTGTAGGTTTTCCAATAGCTTAGTCTTAATATGTGTGTGCAGGCCTTCCATCAGTTGTGATTGGAAATGTCAGTGAGCAAAGGTGGGGAGTGGGCCTTTATGGGTTTTTTTCGAGGTCGAGACAAGCAGGGGTCAATGGACTATTTTCTTATCGGTGGTTGTATAGGATTGGTGTGAGTTGCCTATGTCTTTACTTAGGTGATTGATAGAATCCCAGAAGAATTCTATTGCAGATGGAATGCTATAGGGGTTCCTCTCTCCTATGTAGTTAGCCACAAAAGATTGATCTCTTGCTTAATTCAAAAGTGGTGAAGGCTACATGCTTATATAGGGCTCTAAACCCTAACTCTAGAGAGGCTCCTCTATAAGTCAAATGCCTCTTGTACCCCTCCACCCTAGCTGACTTGCCCTATAAGGGGCGGCGGCTTAGGGGGCTGCAACAAGCCAAGCGCCCCCTGCTCAAACCCTAGCCAACCTGCCCAGTAAAGGGGGTGATGGCCAGGAAGCCCTAAGGCCCCTGAAAAACCCTAGCCAACCTGCTTTATAAGATAGTAGGTGGCTAGGTGGAGTTTACTATAATCTCTTAGGGTTTTTTATTGGTTGATACTTTATTGAATAGGACCTAACCTTGCTAGGGTTCTATCAAAGTCTGTACTCTTTAATTAGCCTTGTCCTTAAGGTTGAGATTCTACGAACTCAGGGAACTTGGTCTTTAGATCCTTATATGATTCCCACGTAACATCTTCATTTGGCAAATTACTCCAGTGCACCAGTACTTCAGTAGAGGGATGTCGACGATGCATCACAATCATACAATCAAGTATGGCTTGGGGTTGGGCTTGAATATCCCCATCATCAGTAGTGTTGGGCAACTGAATCTGGACTAACTTGTTTTCTCCCTGCTTTGGGCTTTAGGTAAGACACGTGGAAGACAGGGTGGATTTTTGTATTAGCAGGTAAGTTCAATCTGTACGCCATGGCTCCAGTGCGCTCCGAGATCTAATAGGACCCATAAAAGCACGGGGATAACTTCATGGAGGCTCGTGTGTTGATGGATAATTACTTATATGGTTAGAGACAAAGAGAGACCCAATCTCCTACTGATAATTTCCTTTCGCTTCGGTGTGTGTCAAAAGCATTCTTCATTCTGGCTTAAGCGGTTGAGAGATTATCCTTTAGTAGCTGTAAGAGTTTATCCCTATCAATTAAATCTCGGTCGATCAGATCTACTTTGGTTGAGCCAATTACATATTTTTGAATTACAGGGGTCGACCGACTATACACTGCTTCATATGTGGTATATTTAGTAGAGGAGTGATACATCGTATTTAACCACCATTCAGCCCATGGGAGCCATTTTGTCCATTCCTTTGGTCGATCACTGGTGAAACATCTGAGGTATGTTTCTAAGCACATGTTCACCACATCAGTTTGGCCATCGGTCTGCGGGTGGTCACGGGTGATACTAGTAAAATAGCTTGGTCTAAAATTTACTAGTAAAGATCCTGTCATGATCATTTACAATAGACCTTGGCATCCCATGCAGTTTTATAATATTTTTCATAAAAATTTGAGCAATACTAGAAGCGGTGTAGGGATTTCGAACAGCATAAAAATGAGCATACTTTGTAAGTCAGTCAACCACCATGAGAATTGTGTTTTTACCATGGGATGGTGGCAGTCCTTCGATGAAATCTATAGATATGTTAGTTCACAATAAGTATGGTATGGGTAGTGGTTGTAGCTTTCAAGGACTTGCCATTGTTTCATCCTTTTATCGGTAGCATATGTCGCACTATGCTATAAATTCATATACTTTTTTCATCCCTCTAATAAAAATTTTGTTTAATTCTTTTGTAGGTTATCAAAAACCCAGAGTCCCCTGCTGAAGGTGTGGAGTGCATCTCTTGTAGGAGCATTTTTATGTAAGGGAAGTCCGGAATAAGCACAATGTGATATTTGTAGCGCAGATCTCTTAAATCCCAACTGTAGTGGGCTATGGAGCTTGGCTCCTCCTCCAATTTTTTTATGATGCTGCTGGTCTCTAGATCCTTCCTCCATTCCTCCCTAATATCCTTAGGAAAGTTGCTAGTTGGAAGGGAGATTGTTGAAAATTTTGCTTGCTTGGGTAGCCATGAAAGTGCATTTACAACAACATTTTCCTTGCCCTTTTTGTAATTAATTTCATAATCATGCCCGAGAAGTTTGGTTACCCATTTTTGTTGTTCAATGAAGGATATCTTATGCTCTAAGAAGTATTAAGGCTTTGGTGGTCGGTCTTTATTTGGAAGCATTAGCCGATCAGGTAAGATCTTCATTTTGTTATTGCGTGCATAATTGCGAGCATCTCCTTATCGTAGATAGATATTTTTCGGTAGGAGGGAGACAATGTCTTGCTGGTGAAGGCGAGTGGTCAACCATCTTGCATGAGAACGACGTCAATCCTAACTCTGAATGCATCAGCCTCAATGACAAAGGTTCGGTTGAAATCGAGTAGTGCTAGCACGGGCGTTGTTGTCATGGCTGCCTTGAGTTTGTCGAAGAAAGCAGAGGCTTTGTCCAACCATTGGAAAACATCTTTTTTTCAATAGGAAGGTGAGGGGTGTACTGATCTTCTCATAATCTATCACAAATTTTCTGTAGTAGCCCGTCAATCCAAAGAACCCGCGCAATGATTTAACATTATTTGGTTTTGGCCAGCCTTACATTGCTTCAATTTTGGAAGTGTCTACTACTACTCCTTCTGATATAAGGTGCGAAAGATACTCCACTTTTTGTTGTAAAAGTCTACACTTTAATTGCTTAATAAAAAGAACATTCTCACAAAGAATTGTTAAAACAATTCATAGGTGTTAAAAATGGATCTCAAGGAAAGGGATGTAAATGAGAATATCATCGAAAAATACTAGCACAAACTTATAAAGAAAACTCCAAAAAATATCATTCATGAGGCTTTGGAAGGTAGAAGGAGCATTGATGAGTTCAAAAGGCATTACCAAGAATTCGTAATGGTCGTTATGTGTTCAGAAAGCAGTTTTTGGGACATCATCTTCACATACCCAAATTTGGTTATAAACGGATCGGAGGTCCAATTTCGTGAAGACTCGACCTCCCCTTAATTAATCAAGAAGTTCATCCACCACTGGAATAAGATATTTATTTTTGACAGTGATGCCACTGAGAGCTTGATAATCAATGCACCTTCACCATGTTTCATCCTTCTTTTGTACGAGAAGCACCAGCGAAGAGTAGAGCCTACAGCTTAGCCGAATAACCTATGTTTCAAGTATCTCCTTCACAATCTTTTCAATTTCATCCTTCTTAAGGTGGGGCTAGTAGTACAACCGAGTGTTCACTGGTGGTTTGCTCGAAAGAATTGGAATTTGATGGTCATGCCGTCGGGTAGGAGGAAGGCTGCGCGGTTCGGTTCAAAAACGTTGGCAAATTCAACAAGCAGATGGGCAAGGTTTTGATCTTCAATTTTTGTTATCTTCCCTTCTGGTTGCTGTTGGAGTTGCATCAAGAAGCCACAATATGTCTTGTGTAGGACTTTCTCCATTCGTTGAGAAGAAATGGTCTTTACATTATTTTCGCGCTTCCCGCGTAGGGTCACCTATTTGCCTTTCTAGTAAAACTTCATAATTAATATTAAAAAATTCCAAGAGACGTCACCTAGCATTGTCAGCCATTCTATGCTAAGCACGAGCTTATAATCATCAATTGAGAGGAGGAAGAAATCGACAATAATTTCCTAGTCCTACAGCAATAGTTTCACCTATGGGCATCTTTGGTCGCACTTTAAGATTCGGTCATCGACGACCTTAACATCAAATTTGCAACAATCCTCGATGTGAAGTGTCATCCGAGCAGCAACCTTGCTATTCAAGAAATTATTGGTGTTGCGTGTGTCGATGAGGACGGTGATCGGTTGTTGTTTGAGTAGGCCCCCAACTTTCATCGTTTGCGGATTCACGTAGCCGACAAGAGGGTGTAACATGCAATCGATTGATTGTAACTCTTCTTCGGCATCCTCCTCTTCATGATTAAAGCTTTCTTCTGTATGTTCAAGATCCTCCTCTTCAACGGGTTCAATCACAAGAAGTCTCCCTTTTTTGTAACAGTGATCACGGCTTCAAGGCTCATCACAATTCCAACATAAACCCTTCGCAGATTGTTCTTGAAGCTCGTCCCTTGTTAATTTTTTTGGTGTAGAGGGTCGACTAGCAGTAGAGGGGGGCTGAAGGCCTTAGTGCTGCTGGTCGGGGGGCGACCCTAGTCATCTGGGTTTTATGGTTCAATCTCTCATCTTGAAGTCGCACAAAAGAGATGGTTGTCATTAGTATGTATGGTTGTCCCACTTTAACTTCTCCTTGAATCTCCAGTTTTAAGCCTTCGATGAAAGTCCCTAACAATTATTTTTTAGACCATCTCTAGTTTGGTTAGATAACATTTCAAACCTAGTCTGGTACTCCTAGACGGTGTAAGTTTAACGAATCTTGGTTAGTTGGCCATCGACGTTCTCATATTCGATTGGTTCGAAGTGGATCAGTAGCTCTTCTTTAAATTATCTCTATGAGAGGGCTCCATGAGTATGTTCAAATCAATCAAACCATTGTATGACATCACCTTTGAGGTTTATAGCAGCAATGTCCACCATAGATGTGTTCGGGGTCTTGTGATACAAAAAATAATGCTTTACGTGCGAGATCCAACCGATCGGGTCTCCTTCTTTCCATCTAGGGAAGTCCACCCTCATGCGTGGATAGTGGGGGTCGGTCATTGGTCCTCCTCTCTCCTAGAAATCTTCTTTACGATCTAAACTTTCTCCTTATTGAGATCTCCTCGGGCTCGGTGGTCAGCCCAAACTAAATTCAGCAGAGAGGGCGCAAATCCTGTCTTTCATTCGTGTCTCGAAGGCCTCCAACTTGGCACCAATTACCTCCTCATATGTCATGGCGTATGTCTCCAAATTTGTAATGTTACGGTCCTTCTTTTGCTGTCAAGTTAAGGGCATGTATCGGTTAAGGGATTTGAGGCTGAAAGGGTTGGTGGATCGGTGGATGAAGACTGTGGTTTAGGCTTATTAGGTTACTATTTTAGGTATGGTTTGGGCTACGGTTTGGTAGAGTTTTGGGACTATGACTGTAGTGGATGAAGGCTGGGAAGATGGTTTTAGATCTGCTGTTGATGGCAGCAAGGGTCTGATAGGGATCGGTGAGGGTATGCTGCAAATAGGTGCTGGTTGTAGAAGCAGAATTATCGTCGAAGAAACAGTGGTTTCTCGATGAAATTTTCAGCAATAAGTCAAGAATTTTTTGAAGGAAATTATCAGCAAGATCTCGGTATAGTTAATAGTAAGGGTGACAAAATAGGTTAGAAAGTTTCAGCAACAAGGCAGTAAGAAAAAAATGATGCAAGTTGCGGTAGCATAATTCTTGTTAAAAAATCAGCAGTTTACGATGAAAATTTGCAGCAACGTAAGGACGTTCTGAGAGATGATTCTCACGATAGATTAAACATAGATGAAAGTCGAGACAAAGTAGAAAGTGTATAAAATTTTTTGTTCAAAAAGATGGTAGCAAGATCGTCCTTTAGTATAAGGCTGAAAATTTTCTACAGCGTTCCTTCATTCGTAAAGATGATAACTTTACGATAATAAGAATTTGCAATGAGAAATAGATGAAAACTTCTCTTTGGGTTTGTTGGATAGGAAATTTCAGTATAAGGTATTTATGATAGAATAATATCATATCTTTGATGCAATTGATGACAGCGGTAGTAGATTGATTTGATCTACGGCAAGAGAAATGATGATGGAGTCGACGTCGGCAATAGTAATTGTGGAAATTTCTTGGCTGATAGTGGCTGATAGAAGGGCAGCAAGAGCACCAAGATCGATATTTTAATACCAGATGATAGAACCTAGATGAATTCTATTACAGATGGAACGCTATAGGGGTTCCTCCCTCCTATGTAGTCGACCATAAGGTTGAAAATGATTAATCTCTTGCTTAATTTAGAAGTGGTGGAGACTACATGCTTGTATAGGGCTCTAAACACTAACCCGAGATATGCTCCTCCATAAGTCAAATGTCTCTTGTACCTCTCCATCTTAGCCAACTTACCCTATAAGGGGCAGTGGCTTAAGGGGCTACAACAAGCCAAGCGCCCCTGCTCAAATCCGGAAGGCGACGATTAGGAAGCCCTAAGGCCTTAGAAAAATCTTAACCAACCTGATTTATAAAATAGTATGTGACTAGCTATAGTTTATTACAATCTCTCAATATTTTTTATTAGTTACTATTTAATTGAATAGGACCCAACTGGTTATATTAGTGACTTTCACAGTCATTCTTTTAAAAAAGACGTGGGAAAATCTTACTCATCGAATTGGTGGTGTTGTTGAATGTTCTTCTAATTTTGTACATGAAGATATGCTGTAGAATTTGTTTAGGCATCCTCTCCAATAGTACTTTTTTTTCAATTTTCCAGCGCATTCATCATGATCAAGCTGTTATTAAACATCATTTGGACCCATGAACATTTTTTTTAAATAACAATAGTTTTCAGATCTATGGCAATAAATAAAAGTTTGATTAGAAACACAAGAGAGAAAGATTCTAGTTAGTTTAAATCATCCGTTTTTTTTAATCTATGCCAACAAAGTATAAGGGGAGATCACCTAAGAACATGAATATAATACTAACAAAGAAAAGATGAGATGTCAATTAAAAAACAAGATGAATCCGTGTCTTTTATTCTGTTTCTTTTATGGTTGCACTCTCCTATGAGAGGAGGCGAATGACTCATAAATAAAAGAGAAAAGGATTAAACACCAACTTTAAGTGTATTATTGGGTTATCCCTAATTAAAATTAAGATATTACAGATATCATTTGGCTATCCAACACTTCTTACCCCTCATTTGGTATGGCCATAAATGCAGATGGTATGAGCCAATATTGAATTCTTCTAATTAAATTTATACAATACACAGGCAGGTACAGTACTGCCTTCATTTGTGGTTGGAATCGAAAGAGAAAGAATAGAAGAGCATAAGTCAAGGGCAGTGCGGGTTGTTGCCCGGTCCGCCATAGTAGAAGTAGGTGCCCCAGTCGGCGTTGGAGAAGCTCTTGATGTCGTAGCATTTGGTGTTCTCGGCCATGGTGGCGATGGCCCGAGCGGAGGTCAGGCTGTTGTCGGAGTCGACGACCTCCAGGTTGCGGAAGTAGCTCGCCCTCCCGAACCCTTCCTCCGCGAACCGCCCCGATCCCATCTGCGTCGAGGTGTGCTCCCCGTGTGACCTCGTGTTCACCACCTCCCCTCCCCACTCCACCATGGTGGCCCGGTCCGACAGATGCGTGAACAGCTCCGCCGGCCAGTAGCCGACCAGCGTGCTGCTATCGCCCAGACTCATCCACCAGTTTCCTGCTATCGGATCCTGAAACCCACATCATGATCATCGATCACCGAGAACTCTCTCTCTCTATCTATCTATCTATCTATATATATATATATATATATATATATATATATATATATATATACTTTTGGATGGAGGGAAGGGAAACCTACGTGGTACTGCGTGCATGTGAATATGTGATGTTTGGCACGCTTACCTTCCATATGAGAATGGTGATGTCATATTGGTTGTTCCCCGAGGACGATACCGGCGATATGGCTGCTCCGATGGCGATCCTGTTGTTCGTCTGTATAAATCCCGAGCAAAGAAGATTGTAGCAACCTGTTGCTTGATACGCGTCACTCTGTTGCACCGTAAGAAATGAAGATTACGATGATTGATATTGGTGCGGATAGCATCGTCGGACTGTGGATGTGTTGAACTCACCGTCCAGTACGTGAACAGCCTCGGTCTGCTGTCTCCATAAAGCTCCGGGCTGACCTGACTAGAAAGAAGTATAAAGCTTCAGATAACCATTCAGAGGTGCACTTTCACTTTGTATCATCAAACAAGATTGCTCATTTTAATAGGGCTATATATATATATATATATACATGATTCATGAGAAAAAGGAAAATTAGCCAGTTTAATAGGACCGCACCGATTAAACTTTAGAACAGATATCACAGCCATCACGAATTCCCTTTTTTTTTAAAAAAAAATTATTTGGACTTTTCCCCGAAAGGTGCTCCTTTTCATGTTTTCCAAAGACCCCTTCATATACTATAATTCTTAAAATATTCCCCTCACAAGGCAGTCAAATCAGTACCTATTTATTATAAGTCTATTTAAAATTACTATAACAATAGACAAGTCTTTCTGTTTGATTGTTCTGTTCCTAAACCAATAAAAATTATATATTTGAAACCCTTTTTTTCAGATGAGTTGATATTTATTGAGTTTTGAGTCCATTAAAAAATGGCTTATGAGGATTGGAGCGTTTCATCTATGGGTTGAGAAACTATGTATTTTGTCAAGAGAAATTTTAGAGATTATGATAAATAGAGATATATTTTGAAAATATGAAAAAAAATATTCACTTGCCGGAAGAAGGGAAAAAAAAGAAAGGAACTTTCATTTGGCAGACCTTTTGAAGTCAAATGCTGACTTGACTTAAAATGTTAACAAGTAGATACACCTACTGATGGGATTCATCAATCAGGAAGGTGCTCATGTTAAAACGTCAACAATTAGATACACCTAATTTCTTGTTCCGCCATGAATGGCGGCAAGCTCCATTGTCAGTCAAGCTTATGGTGCATCCCATCACCGAGTCATGCTCAGTCTGTAAACTTCTCTTGTATTACAAATGAGTCACTTGGGAATCCGTGCCGTGGAAATTAGTGAAGACTCCATTCAGTGGTCTTTAATGAAGGCTCAAGCATGTTTAATGTGAAGGTTGAAGCATGCATAGAGTAAGATTCACAGAATATAAATATATATACCTGCCAACCAGCTTCAATGCTGTTGAGGTCCGTGCCGTCGAATGATCCCGAGAGTATCCAAATCTGGGAGAGGCTGAACTCGTTTTCTACTTGGATGGAAGGATCCCATACGTTAATCGTAGCCTTTGCCCCGTACACCTCCTCGGTGTTCACAGTGTAAGCTATTGCATGCTGTATTCATAGATTCCGTGAATATATAAAATAGCAGAAAAAAAAAAGAAACCAATTAAAAAGACTTCCTTCATGTGAAAAACTAGAAAGAGAAGGGAAAGGCTGTAATATCTGAACACAGGCAGTTGTCGCTTGGAAAAATAATGAACTTGTATGCTTATGTGATGGAACAGCATTGCAACGATAAAGAAATGTAGTCATGATTGCTTCCACCGGTGCATAATGAATGGCTTTGAGTTCATTCAATGCATGCGCCTGTGGATTTCCTTGATCGATCACCTTTTCTCATGGAAAGTAAAGTCTGAAATGTGAATTCTAAGGATCTAATTGAGATACAGAAGAGCATTTTGCCATTTGAAATTATATGCAGCAGCAGCAGCATTTACTACCACCACCACCCTCCCGTTCACCTGCCCACCCCACCCACATTTTTATTGCTGGCTTTGTTACCAAAGAGATCGACACCAACTCGATGAAAGATACACATACCATAATTTCTTTCACTTACGACTGACTGTTGCTTCCATCCTGAGTCATGGT